>JAQFVV010000243.1:436173-648936 GCA_028023455.1 Epiperipatus broadwayi | reverse complement strand
ACTTCTTGACTTTACATACTATAATTCTCATAAAATGCAACTACTTCATCTGGAAAATATAAATCCACTCCTGACAAATATTTCAACAAACTAAGAGAGAGTTCTCTCAATCCCTGACAATACAATATATAACATAAAAAAAATTCTTCTGCATAGCCACTAAATAAGTTTCAATCTAAAAAATAATAATAAATTCACTCTAAGTAAATTTTTAATTTTTCCACTGCTTTTGGCACATTTCATCATTCAAAACCGATGTAAACTAAGTTATTTCTACTTTTAAATCAACACTTATATAACTGAATTCAATAATAGACAGGTATATAAACATAATAACACATACAACAATTTCAAATCACACTTGATAAGGAAATACTGTAACAACATTAATTATTAAATTATAAAAAAATAAAAAATGAATCTCTCATTTCTGATAAAGTATAATTGTTTAAATTTATGATTATAACAGTTACTGATAAATAAACCTCATCCTTCTTGCAAGAAAATTTAAATTAATTATTTATTATAATTGACATTAACCAATAATTAAAATAAAAGTTTTACTTGTGATGTACTAGAAATCTTTAAATTGGAAGTAAAATAATTATTTCAAAATAAATTTCTTTACTTTTTAAAAATGCAAAGATAAAAAATTAATTTTATGTAATTACCCCTTCTCAAAAATGAGCTATCAACTCCTTAAAAGCAAACAGATATTTCTACTGCCAACTCATATATAAAAATATATTAAAACAACCACTAATTACTCTGTATAATATTTGTCCATATTATACCTTTGCAAAATGTTCTTGAAGAGAGAAATAATAATCAAATAATAACAAAAAAACATAAGATAAATAATTAGTCTACCTATTTATCAAATGCTAACAATAATAATAATAATCATTAAAGTTTTTTTTTTCTTGTTAGCTGGAACAAAAAGTTCATTTATAGTGTGTAGATGACACATCTTGGTCATGTATGAAAATGATGATGATCATTTATATAATCATAAATATAAATAAACACAACAATTTCCTGCATGGAGATAAATAATATTAATTGCATTCAATTAGAGAGAATTTCAAAGTTTTTTAGTGATAGCTAATGAAACTGTTGGCAATATCACATATGAAAATTTTCATTATGCCAAATAAATATTTACTACTGCATAAGTTGAGCCATAATTTATTATTGAATCCATTAGACTTGTTTAAGCATTTGCTGCAAGTTTTCAAAAGTCATTCATTAGGCAAATAACTACTTAGTTCATAACATCCATTTAAATCTATGTGAATTTATTAATAATATACTTTAATAAAAGTTCAAGTGCAAACAAGAAGAACAATAAAATATAAAAAATTCACATCCAGTTTCATGTTCTTCTACTTGTTCATTTATCAGCACATTTAGAGATAAGTTAATAATTCATTAATTATATGTCATGCATTTAGTTTCTTATTTCCAGTTACAAATGGTTAGGGGTATATATTTTTGTCAATAATTCAATTCAAGTCAATTCTTTCAATTCAATTCTTTATTTTTTTAATGTACATATCAACAGCATTTAGCCAATTATAGATTTCACAGTAATGGCATTATCATATAAAAATCTAAATAAACATTAAAAAACAAAACAAAACAAAAAATAATACCAATAAAATAGAAAAACAATAAAATGCACAAATAAATAAAAAGGCAATATATAAAATGAAATTAAGGATATTTTTTTTGAGGACTTTAGTGAATTGTTTAAAATCTAGATTAAAAACATCATCATTACCAAATCTTTGTTATAAGTACTAGGAAAATGAAAGAAAGGGGGGAAATCTTAATACATCAGACTTACAAATTTTCAGTTCAAAAATATTATGAGTACGAGTATAATATAATAATAATAATAATAATAATAATAATAATAATAATAATAATAATAATAATAATAATAATAATAATAATAATAATAATAATAATAATAATAATAATAATAATAATAATAATAATAATAATAATAAAGCAGGTTATAATAGATTATCTACACATATCCTTCTGTTTCAACTTTATTTCTTTATAGCTAGTAAAAATTGTCAATAAAGAGTCTTTGAAGTGGTTTATAAAAAAATTCAGCAAAAAAATTTCCAGCATAACAATAAAATTCACACATTCCATTTATTTCTTTAGTGTTAGAGATTAAATCTAGGTAAATCAAACATATAATGTAGGTACATGTTTCAATTACTTCTTTAACATTAGAGATAAAATTTAGGTAAAGTAGATTTAACATATAAACATGCATTTCAATTATTTATTTAATATTAGAAATTAAAGTTAACCAAAGCAAATTTATAATATAGGCACACACATGCATCTCAAATGATGATTTTAAAATTTAACATAGTCAATTAGAAGCAGAGAAAGTATACATTATTTTCAAAGTGATTTATGACTGCACTTCAATTTTTATTTTTCTCAGTAGAATTTCTGAGCTGTTTTCATCCAGAAAATTAATAGAATTTTTATTTTAAACTTGAATTATGGAAGAACTAACTTGTAGAAAAAAAATTCTACTAATAAAAAACTTTTATGGAGAGGGAATTGTTGAAATCAAAAAAAAAACAACTTTTTGTAAAAGTACCCCCTTTTATATCAGATTATTATACAAGCATTAATCTCTTCCACCAATCCACGGTCATTTAAAAGTTTTCTCTAGAAACAACAATGGTTACTCCTCCCATTTCACTGGCATAATTAGTTACAAAATATGCAAAAATCTTTCACTCTTGAAAAGAAAGAAAGAAAATAAAATTATTTTGTCTTTAAAAAAACTAGGTAAGGGATAAAACATTCTGCATTTCTAAAATAACAAAATAAATAATAATAATTCTAGCAAAAAAAAATATGTGATAGTGTATTTGTCTGTTGGCAATTTACTCATCTAGTGATCTATTAATTTATTTAAATTGTGTTTTAACTGATTATACAAGCTATGGTTATGAAATTAAATATTTTGCTGTAAACATGATATTTGGTGGTTTAATAAAGCACATGAATGGAAAATGAAGTAGAAAGATGGCACAAGCATACATGCATATCCCTCAATGCTATACTATAGGTATTAAACCAGTCTAATCAAAATGAAAGTTTTTATGATGATGAATTAAACATATTGCACTATTTACACTATGGACTGAAGTGTTAAAGCAAATAAACCAGGAAGTTATATAAACAAATATCAATACTGTTCTGCAGATAAATAAAACAAACCTGGATTAACATAAACTAAACTGACAATTTCTGTGACAAGCCACCCCCTTCCTATCATTAATTACTCCAATATTAAATATCTCAAAACCTTCAAATTATATTTTCAAGTGCTTTTAAAAATAGTTTTACATCAGTAATAAAAAAAAAAAAAATAAATTTCAGGTTATTTCATTTTTTTAGTAAGATGCAATCAGCCTTTACTGATACAGTGCCATATAATTAGAATTAATATTTATGCTGCCTATCCAGAGGTTACACTACTCATCATTCACAATCATGAGAATAGCAAAATAAGTACATACACAAAATGCATTCAGGGTTGCGATTCCCATTTGAGACAAAGTGCATCTACACTTTTACTTGCAAGCTATTATGCACTCAAGTTTTATCTAATTCCTGATGCACTATAATAATTCTAAACACTAATAAAATCATAAATATTTAATAAAATAATTTGTTTTTTTTTTCTTAATCTGTATATTTTTACTCGTTTTTCTTAACAATAAAATCTCTATAGTTAACCCTTAAACCGCTAATTTTATCATTGGTTGTATCAGATAAAAATCAAATCTTTTAATTGGCCAACTCACAAACTGAAGACAAAGCCTATTGTTAAAACATATTCGCCTATAATATTAAATTCAACTCAGATACATTTATAAAAAGTATATAATTAATTTTTCAGGTCATGAAAAAAACGAAAGTTCTTTCAAAAATAAATTGCTATTTATTTATTCTAAAATATTCAACATCGGCAACATAAAAGTTATAATGTAAACAAAAAGATCGACTTTTACGTTATAGAAAAGTAAATATTTCTTTTTACTACAACTTCAATATTTGGACTAAAATCTTCAATATTTTTCGAAAATAATTTTGTTTTTTTATTATTCTCTCTGAAAATTATGTTTAATTTCCATAAATATTATTTAATAATAATTTAAATCGTATTCGAAATAAAAATCTCAGCATTTTTCTTTATTTTCTTTGATCAGGCAGTTTCTTTGTTCTTTCCAGCCAATCAGAATGCCTTTTTCGGCTGAGAGCATGCTAAGAACCAATCACAAATAATGTTCCTTCTTTGTTTAGGTTTAAATGCGTTTTTTTCTATATTTTACTTCTAAAATAAATCGGAAGATGTCACCATCGTACAGAACTTTTAAAAACGAATTCAATACGTATTTAACGAAAATTTTCGTATGAAAACGAACTGAGTTAGAGTGATTTCAGATGTCGACGAGGAGCCTCGTCGGACGCGGGAAAAGGGCTAATATTTATTATTTCAAACTTTAACTAAGAATACTTTAATTTATGTGATAAAATGAGGGTAATAAAATAGAATAAAATGTTGAATAATAACATCACAGGTTTAAATTAATAAATACATGATTGTCAAAGATGTTTATTCATTCCAGAATGTAATGATGTAAAAGGGGTTTTATGTACATCACCTTATCCAATAATAAATCACACTTCATATATCATTATTACAACAAAGATATATACAATACAGCAGAGTTTTACAACTAAGTTTATGTTTCAAACATGTCCAATAATATTGTGAATGCAAAATAAAATGGCGATGTTTTGTAAGAAGGACAATTTTATTGTACACAAGAGAAAAATCAATAATAAGAAAAATATTAACAATAATAAAAAAAAAATGTATACTACACATTAATAAAACATTACTGTCTACTTTCTAAAATAATCTGAATGTAGTATCTGTCAATTGTTTTAACATACTGTCTTGTGAGACAATCACATTTATAGTAATATGTTGTATTGATATCTGATAAAATAATCTTTAATTTAATATTGGACGATATAGATTACTACAATGAAAAAAAGTTTAACGTCTTATGAACGTTATTAATTGGTTTATTTTACCAACCAATCAATGGTTTATAAACATTATTTAAAATAAGGGATGAGATTTTTTTTTTTTTTAAATAGGCAAATATAATTCATTGTTTTGCATGTCTAAATGATAGTTTCACCACAGCTGGTTTATTTATTTTTCCTTAATATCATTTTTCTGGATTCAATTTCACGTTTTAATTTTAGCAAAATGCCACTTCATCAATACAAAGTACAATTAAATTTATTAGGTTGCTTTAGCATACACTCGATAACAATACAAATTATTTCTAAGAAATAAGAGTGATATATAAACTATACCTTATAGATTTTTATATAAGGGTAACTTCTCTTAATTTTGAGGTCAAACATTAAAAAATTAAAAGCATCATTATTATTTACCAATAACCATTTAAGGTAAATGTAAAAACTACTAACATTTGAGCAACCCAAGTCCTCACATAAATTACATTTAATCCCTTCCAATCTTAACGTTATTTATAATAACAAATAAAATATTATATTTTACTTTGAAATATCTGAGAAATTTTAATTTACATTTTCAAAACATTATAATATGACTTAACTTATAAAGTAGAAAATATGTCAAATAATCTATCTTATTTATGGAACTCTTCATTTCACTTTTAAAATATTATCTATTCTGGAATAGCGTAAAAAGGTGAAATTATATTCAATACGATTATTAATCCAAGGTATTTGTTTCTAAACTCAATAATAACTTGGTAGATTATTATATTCTATATTTCTTTGTGGGATCCATAGTTTACGAATGGTATTTAAAATATATCTTGATAATCCATTACCCTATTTGAATATTATTCACATTTAACGCAATGATAATCCTAATGCAATTACTTCTTGATATTAAACACATATATAGGTTTTTTTTTTTTTTTTTTCAAAATAATCTTTATTTGCACAAAAAGTAAAATATACATTGTAAAATAGAGTTCATGTTTACGATCATGAATGAAACATTAAAGACTAATTAGTTATTAAATTAGATGATGATTACAAGATTAAAGTAAACTTTTATGTTATGTTACTTATCAGGGGTAATATAATTTGGCATATAAATCCCATGGCGTGTAAAGTTTGAGTGTCATGAATAAACAATATACATGGCTATTGCTAAATATTTAATTGACTCCATGTTTGCTCAGCAAGGCTAGGCAGACATGTTCTTAGATCACTTTCTTTAGCTTTATATAATAACTTTAAGAAAATGTCTTCAATAGGACCAGCCAACTCACTATCAAATAATATCTTACATCTAATCTTCCATATGATGATAATAATAAGTGGCTTTAATTTCTTTAACAGATTTTGTTTTTAGCCAAAAATTTTAGCGTTCAGTATTTTATTAATTTAAAGTATACAAATAATTAATTCATGTTTTATCTTTAATTAATTAGTTTAATAATCATGGTCATATTGCTGATAAATCAAATTCTATTATCCATTAGCAAGAATGATCATTCTTTTTTTTAAATCCAAATTAATGTCTATAGTAGCAAGTTTGTATAAAGTATGTTTGATTTTAAAATGCTATTATTTAAAAATATATTTAATTTTATAACTGAAGATGAGATCAATTCATTTTCTTGAGACCTACAAATATTCTTTCATGTAGGGAAGAGAGCAATTATTTTTTATAATTGCTTATGGAAAATATGTCCAGCAACTTGTTGTAAATTTCGAAATACAATTCTTTCAAAAATATATGTATTTTTTTTAATATTGTTATTCAATTGAAGAAAATCCAGCGATTTTTTTAATAATGAGACAACAATTCCACTAGTTAATTGGTCTATTTTATGTAAGCAGTTGACTATATCCAAATGAGGTTTCTTAAAATAAAAAAAAATATGAATAAAAATGTTTGTTATTTTTGGTCATTTTGTAAAAGTTTATCTCTCATCTGGAATGAAGATAAAAAATCAGTTGCCTAGTTAAGACTTCAGCCTCATCAGTTTGATGAAAAATAAAATGGCTATTTAAAATTTAGGTCTGGTTGAGGTCTAACAAGCAATGAAAATTTTTGTAGATTATCTGACTTTCTATTTTTCTTTAATACTGATGATGACATGATGTCTAGATGACTTAATATTCTCCATCATGAACCAGAGTTTCTTCCATTTTAATTAAATATTGGAAGATGTTGCTGAAGTTTTGGCACTCAAAACATTAAAGTTACGATTTTTTAAAACAAAAGCTGTAAAGACTTTTATTTCCCTATGTATAGACAAAATAGTATTATAAATATTTTATACAAATAAACAAATTATAAAATTTTAAATTTCTCTCAGATATATATATTTTCATAATTTAAATTGACTTTTAATAAATAATTTATTACTTAAATATGTTTTTTAACAAACTAAATTAATCTTTGTTAAATAGAATTAAAATTGTTCCTTTTTATTACATTTAAACATGTATGCATCTACACACACATACACACATCACATAAAATTTAACAACTGTTTTTTTAACCCTTTAACCGCTAATTATATTATTGGTTGTATGAGGTAAAAATCAAATTTTTTAATTGGCCAACTCACAAACTGAAGACAAAGCCTATTGTTAAAACATATTCACCTATAATATTAAATTCAACTCAGATACGTTTATAAAAAGTATATTACTAATTTTTCAGGTTATGAAAGAGAATGAAAGTTCTTTCAAAAATAAATTGCTATTTATTTATTATAAAATATATTCAATTTCGGCAAATATAAAGCGAATGTCTAAACAAAAAAGTGCTGACGCAAACGCTTTTTTTCAATTTTACGTTATGGAAAAGTAAAGATTTCTTTTTGCTAAATCTTAAATATTTTTACTAAAATCTTCAATATTTTTCGAAAATAATTTTGTTTTTTTAGTATATTTTTTAAAAAACTATTTTAATTTCTCATTTTATATTTTTTAATACTTAAATTACATTCAAAATGAAAATCTCAGTGTTATTCTTTATTTTCTTTGATCAGGTGGTTTCTTTGTTCTTTTCAGCCAATCAGAATGTCTTTTTCAGCTGAGAGCCAGCTGACAGCCAATCACTGACAAGGTTCTTCTTTGTTTAGTTTTAAATGCGGTTTTTTTGATTTTTTACTTGTAAAATAATTCGGAAGAGGGCACCATCTTACAGAACTTTTAAAAACCTAATCAATAACTGTCAAACGAATATTCTACCATTAAAACTAGCAGAATTAGAGTGACATCAGATGTCGATGAGATGCCTTGTAAGAGGCGGTTAATTAATATATAATTAAAAATTTAATGTTGTATTTTATAATCCTATTATCTATTTCTTATTTTTCAATTACTCGTTATTTGTGCAACACTTCTTTTGCTTTATAAAATCGACAATTTTTATTCAATAATAAAAATATTAATGAAAGATATGTATTTTTATTATACAAAATTTTAGTTATTTATTTTAAAAAATCAGCTTGTAAATCTATTGAAAAATAATTTACAATTATTATATTTTTTATAAACATTAATATGAATGACTATTTGATTGCAATAATGGATATATGTTATATATTTTAACCTGATGAAAGTGATAAATACATTTGCCTAAATACAAAAAACTAAATTAATCAAAGCCAATGAAATCTTATAGTTTTGAAAAGCTATTTCCAGTTCATAATGGTCGGTCATACAAGGTCTTTACCTGCTTAAATTTGATGAGAATTAGGTGATACAAATCAAAATAAAAGATGGGGAGGAAGAATAAAAAAAAAACCAGAAGTCAAAGTGAGTATTACTAATGATGAAGATAATCTAAAGGATTTAGTTGATAGTAATTTGGAAGAAAATAAAAATGGCAAAGATAAAATGTCCGATAAGCCTAGGTTAAATGAACGTAAATTAGAAAAAAATAATGGTGATACTGAATTAAATAAATTTAGAGATGAAAGTGATGGTAATAGTATTAATGTTAAACTGCAACTATTGCAAACAAAAAATCATGGGAGTAAGACTTCAGGCATTGATAGAGAAAATACTAGAACAATACTTGATGGTGGCTCACATAATAACATTGGATTAGAAAGATCAGAGTGGGAAATATTAAAACATAGTAAGAGAAGGAAAATGGATAATGATGAAAGTTATGACTCACTGGATGAGCAGAGTACACAAACTACTTCAATAAAACAAATCGCAGCTAGTGCAAAATTAATAAAAATAGTTAATGAATCGGATAATCAAAAAGAAATAATTAAAAAAGCAACAACAAATATTGCTGAACTTAATGGTAATGTTCCAGAAAATAAAAGCACAAATAGACTTACCACTAAATCTTTTATTACTTTAAACTCTTATTGGAAAAACATTTTCATAAGCTGCATGTCACCAAGTACATCAATTTTTAGTTTAGTTATGCAAACAAATGACACTACAGGAGAACATGTGCTTGACAAACCAGATCTTAATGAATATTTAAAAGCACTCAATGCCCAGGAATTGATTAGCACAGTTAAATATACAGCCTTTTTTCCTGCTAGAGGGTTTGTTTCAATAGAATATTACAATAAAGAACAAAAAGAAAGAGCAGAAAACTTAATTAAAGAAATACAAAAAAAAATTACTATGTAACAAAAGATCCAAACCCATTAATTTATGGAAGAATACTACACACCACTGAGTTTCAATATTGAATATTTAAAAATTCAGATAGACAATTATGCTGAGGTAATAAATATGGAAAGGGAAATGACAGCGAATGTAGCCTTTCAAATTCCATCAAATGCATGGAGGGTAGTGCTAAAGTTGAAGAAAGGTGTAATGAAAGAACAGCTTCCACATAGATTATTAAAGGATAAAATGTCCATTTCCTTAGTTATAAGGGGTAGACCACCTTTGTGTTTTAGATGTGACAAAGTTGGTCATATAGCAGCAATGTGTGATACAGGGAATTGCATAAAGTGTAATAAATTTGACCGAATGAATCACCTATGTAATAATTTGCCTATAAAGACATGGGCTAATATAGTTAATAACAATAGAGAAGAGGATAAATTGTATGATGAACAGATATATAATGAAATTAATACAGATATATTAACCAATGCTGAACATTTATCAGTTGGACCTGACACACATACTGATAGTAGTAAAACTTCAGAAGATGATTATGATACTGACTCACGGATGGAAAGTGCGGTGGAAGACAGGGATATTGTAACTCTATCGGTAGAATCTCTCAAACAACAAGTAAATAAAAAGGAATGCAGAAGAAAAACCAACATGGAAGATATAGCTGATGAGAGCAATAATGATAATAAGCAAGCAAATACTGATGTGCTAATATTGCCTATACAGGATAGAGAACCTTTAAATGATGATGTTAATAATGATAATAAGCAAGCAAATACTGATGTGCTAACATTGCCTATTCAGAATAGAGAACCTTTAAATGTTGATGTTAATGATAAGGAATATGATGAAAAAAAAATAAATTAAAAGAGAATAATTTGTGGAGTAATATTCATATAAATTGACAAATCTTTTTCCAAATCATTAATAAAGCACTAAATATAATATCAATTAATGTAAGAGGTATGAATGGAGGTGATAAAACAGATAAGGTTGTGGATTACATAGCAACTCAGAAATATGATATTATAATTTTAACAAACAAAGTTTAGTGACAAATCATCCCCATAGATTATTGAAAAACTCGCAAATAAAAAAATATTTTTGTACAAACGTAACATGAAATCATCACAAGGAGTGGCAATGCTAATAAATATGAGTGCAAGTATAAGAAATATACAAATAATATTGTTGCAAGTAAACTATGTAGTGGTGTCCTTTGTCATTTTTGACCAGCTTCATTACTTAATTGTGGTGTACTCAATTTCTACGGATAATGATATACCTAACGTGATTCATAGTGTTCAGAATAAGTTGTTACAAAAGCTGGGTATTGTTGTGGTGGGAGGTGATTTTAATTGCTCTTACCAGAATATTCCCAAACTCCTAGAACAGATATTGGAAATTATTGCTGTGTACCTGTTGAAAATGAAATATGGCAAAAATGCTTATTCATTTTTTAAACAGTAGATACTCTTCACTGATTGATTTGTTCTTTGTATCCAGTGCTAAAGTTAAGGACTCATTTACTGATACCTCTTTGGTAGCCTTCTCAAACCACTTAAGAATACTTCTCCAGATAAAGAATTATAGTTTAATTAACAATAAAATATATGCCTTTACTATAAAGAAGAACATTAGGAGTCAGATTTTTCTTTTGGTTGATCAGATTTCTAACATTATCATAGTGTTGAATTATTACAATCGGATTTCAAACCTGCCTCCATGTATTGCTTGGCATAAATTAAAAAAAAAATATTTCAGACTTGTGCTCTGATAGTTCGAATAATATGTTGTCCCAAAATCAAATGAAAAATAGAATTATAGAGATTAATAAAACAATGAGTGTCATTTCTGAATTGGGTGAAAATAAAGACCTGGTTGGTAAACTACAACAAGAATATAATATATATATATATATATATATATATATATATATATATATATATATATATATATATATATATATATATATATATATATATATATATATATATATATATATATATATATATATATAGGAAAATGCATGAAGATACATATACATTAAGACTAAGGAAATTAATTCCAGGGCTGGGACAAATATTAAAACCAACCATTAATTATACAAAAATTTATATACTTCACACAAATGGTATAGCATCTATGAAGACAATAAAAGATTCTCTAATATCAGGTGATGGCATTGATGAATATATGGTTGAATGACTGAAACAGACCATGGGTAATCGGGACATTGATGGTCATCAATATAGGATAATTACAAAGCAAACAGGGAAGGAATATATTTTGTGTCAAGAAATTACAGATGAAATTAATAGATTGAAAATACAAACAGTATTGGCTAATGATGCGATCCCAGCATCAGTTTATAAACAAATCACTTATCTTATGATAGGGCCTATGTTAAAATATTTTAATCAGATATGCTTGCAAAGATTTGAATGGCCCAGCATAAATAAAAGAGTAATCTTTAGTGTTAAAAAAGAAAGGAACACATTAATACCTACATTTGAAGACCTAAGAAATATATCGATTGAGGCTATATATTCTAATATACTGGCTAGAATCCTACAAAGAAAATGTTTTAAAAGTGTCAGTGATAAAATTTCAACAGAGCATCATGCTGTGAAAGGTAAGAGAGTGATAAATGCAGCTCTTAAAATACAAGAAGCTATCAAGTATGCCAAGGCCTTGAATCTGACTCAGTACTTTGCATTGAAAATTGACTTTAAATCTGCATTTGACTTGGTTGACTGCGCTTATCTATTTAATGCCCTAAATGGGCTGATAAAAGATGATCAATATTTAATAAATGCAATAATTAATTATATTACTAATAATAAAATTTCTTATAAAAACTTTATGAGAAGGTTGGAGTTCTTTATCCCTAGTAAAAGTATTCCACAGGGTTCTCCATTGGCAGCACTCTTATTTGCTATTTATGTGGACCCTATGGTAAAGGAAATAGAAAAAATAATTAACGGAATCTACCTGCCCCATTTGGGAGTTTCACTAAAAGTAACAGCCTTTATAGATAACATAATAATAATTTTTGAAAACAGCTATAATATTGATATAGTTATAAATAAGGTTAGAAAATTCCAACAGGCTACAGGATCAGTAGTACAGTTTGCTAAGTCAGCAGCTTGGCAATTGGAAACAGGGAAAGGAATACCAAGTGAGTTTTTAGATCAGCCTAAGTCTTTTCTTCGCCTCCCCCTTTACTTATCCAAAACTAAAATGAATCGTCAGTTAAATCAACCAATAACAAAAAAATAGAAGAAAAAATTAATAGTTTTTCATATTTTAAACTCTATGAAGTGACTAGAACCAATATTTTCTTTGCAATTGCAATAGGAGTGCTTAGTTATTATGGACCTTGGTTGAAACTTTACAGCAAAACTATCCAAAAGATTATACATATGGCAAAGAAGTCCATATGGGGGAAGAAATCTAGCCTCCTCTCAACCTCTGTACTCCAGCAACCAATAGCTAAAGGTGGGCTTAACATAATTGATCCAAAAGCTTATGTTAATTTTATTACTGCCAGGACATATTTGAATGTAATGAAGGATCAGTCCTTTAGTCCTCCAATGAGAGATATAAGAATTTACAATGAAATGGAAGCTGAGAGAAGATCACATCATGATCTAAATGTCCAAAGTCTAGATGGAATAAAATATAAAGATTTAACAAAAGGAGATTATCAAAATGAGAATGCATGGTTAGGCTGTTCACTGAAAAGTGTTCTTAAAAAATTTCACTCGATATATACACCTCAATCATACATGAAGTTTATTTTTAAGCTGATAAATGAAATCCTGCTGACTATCTCCTACCTTAATAAAAGGCTGGGGATGGGGTTGGATGATGTGTGTATGTTTTGTAAAAAAAGAAAAGAAACATTTACGCACCTGCTTGAGGAATGCCAGGCATTCAGGGATATGAGATCACAAGTCTTTCATATGCCAATAATAGACCTAAAGGATCTGATAAAAAATATGTGATTAGGTTTAATCCACATAATGCAATGGTTATAATCCATGCATTAAAAACAATATGGCTACTTAGATGTTCTTTGGTATTTGACAATAAAAAAATTCAACTGGCTGAGAAAGCTGGAGAGAGATTGGAGTGATTACTTTAACCTATGTTTAAAATATTGGCCAAAGAATACTGTAGAATCAGTGTGGGGAGGGTCTGCTCTATCCTCATGTGAAATATGGTAGATAAACTTCATTTCCAGTCTAAGAATGTATTAATAAGGTAAAGAAAGACAACATGTAAATCACTGAGGAAAATATCCTGAGTATTATGACAGTAGTTGAAAAAATGTTGTTAGAGGAACTTAAATAACCTTTGTAATTATGTAAATTTTTTGGTTTTTAATAAAGAATATTACTTTAAAAAAAATTATAGACTTAAAATTTAGAATAGCCAATTTCCTGCATATATATATATATTGAAACAGTATATATATATATATTGAAACAGTAAGATTCGTATTCGAATCTTAAGTTTCACCTTTTTCTGTCGTCTCTCACTGACCGGTCTATCCCACCCAAATTTAAACTTTTTGATATTGAATTGTGTGTGTAACAATATTAAAAATGTATAAATATATGTAGAATTCAGCATAAACACGCACACATTTCGATCTCAAATTAAACACAATAAATAGGGATAAAATAATATAATTTAGATTTCTTTTAGTTATATAATTTTGTATAATTTTAATCATTTATTTTGGATTATAAAGTTCGTATTTATTGCTTTGTTTAAATTTCGTTTAATAATAATTCTAAAAATATCTGATGTAATATTTAATTAAAAGTTAAAATAATCTTATGTTCCCTTTTTGTTTTTGAAATTTAAAAGCATCGGTCAGTGATAGATAATAGATTAATTAAATAAAAATTCCCCAAAAATGTAATTAGTAAATGTAAAATGTAAACAATAGAATGGCAGCTTTCTTTAATTAAAAAAACCAACTAAATGCATTGATTATCCTCAGGGCAGATTAAGTAGAACCTAAAAAATATCTTAACAAAAATGTGAACGATCAAGATAAGCAAAGAGGCCATCTTAGACTTGCTGGAGACATTCATTTAAACTTTAGCTTTGCTCTTGATCACTGAGAGTCTCCAAAAATAATAAAAATAATTTGTTCCTGCCAAGGTATGACCGAGTAAAGCACCTAGATTATTCTCCATCGGGAGATGGCCTATCGGATGCTGAACTTTCATTGCCCGTCATAAATTCACCATGAAGATCTGCTGTCTGAAATGAATGAGAAAGCTGCTGCTCCCATGAAATTAAATGAATATCTAAATACAAGAAAGACTTGCCACTCGTGAACTTTTTGCTGCTAAACTAATGGAAACATAAAACTTCTTATAAAACAGGTACCTGTCTGTGTTCAAACTCTAGAGTACTCTAATAATATGCTATAATTCTTCTTCATAAAACTTAGCTAAATTATAAAATGTAAAACTACCATATGTATCACTAAAACTGAATAATTAATTTAATATGTAAATTTCTCTAATAATCTAGCTTACCTCACTCTGTCTTTCTTGGGTGCGTATTTCTATAATCTACATTTCTATCTATAGTTATTATTTAATTATTGCATGCTCATAATTATTTCAATTTTCAAAGTTTAAATCTATGATCGCTTAAAACAATGAATGCATGTCAAATTTTCATTAATATTTACTTTCCTTAATAACTTCACTTTCATATAAATCGACATGCATTCGGTGCCTCATTTATTGTAATGCAGGGTCTACTACTTCGCAAATGGCTGGCATATTAGTTGTAATAACTCCCAGTTTATATATATATATATATTGTATTTATTAAATCTACTGAATAATTCCAGAAAATTACATTTCTTTGAGAGTCACCAATGTTCTTTAGTAAATGTTGATAATGTAGGGCCGAATTAGAAATCTATTTAAATCTCATCCTAATCGTTTGTACATTATACATGTGTTACATTTTAGAGACGCGATGACCCATTCCGCCGTGAAATTTCCGGATTCTTCAGGGTTGAAATTAACCCCAGTCGTCCTACACAAGCGGGCATAATGGGTGCTCCCATAGGACTTGACAATGTCATGCAGCCAGCCGGCAAAACTGTGACATGGACCGCTTGTCCCTGGTTATGCTTATGTGACACCTTACTTCGTTGGGCCAATGGCAGAGACCAGCCCGATACTCTTATAAACCCATTCACGGCATTGCAGTTTCAATATACTGCCACTCCATATCACCTTTCTAAAGCGTACCACGTGTTCCTTTACTTAGTTTTATTATTCTAAACATATCACTCCGCCTCTGCATTATCTTCGTAATTCACTCTCAAATAAATGTTTGCCCTTAGTTATAGATAAATATTTTAATTAAATAAATATATGTCTGCCGCTACTCTTAAATCTTACTTTAGACTCTTGCATTGCAAAGGTATAAATTCCCCAAGGCATGCATTAGAAATACTTACTCGAGAATTTTAGGTAGCTAGATTACGCATTCAAATAAATGTATTCCTTTTGTAAACATTTCAGTATCGGAAATACCGCTACTGAAATCCTCAATATAAAATAATGTCTAAATAAATCAATGTATTCTTTAAAATATAATCATGTCACAAATCCCGCTACTGGAGCTTTAAATCCACAAATATTATTAGTAAATGATTGTTTTATTAAAATGTATTAATAAATAATTTTAAACTATACGTCTGCAATTACATTTCATTTATTCGATACCCATTCTATATAATATTTCCTCAATTATGTAAATATGAATGTTTAATTAATATTAGTTTGATTATTGGCTAACTCGAGAATAAAATCATGAATCTCTTGCATCTCCCTGACCACCGTGCCTAAGGAAATATTTACTAATGTCACATCAGATGCGTTGTTTCGTGGATTGTATTGTGGAACCGATAAACTATGTTCAAACTCAGTACCACGGGTGGCTTCGCTACTCGATGGTGCTGCTGTTCTGTATGGTGGTCGAATTCTGCACTATGTTTACGAGTCACACGTTTTCTGACCGTTACAATATATATATATATATTCGGGATATTCTGTGTGGTAAATAGCTAAATATCTGATGTTTTGGTACAATAATAGGTACTGTTTTCAAAGCGTTCTCTTTCTCAAATCATATGAATGCATGTGAGATTTAAAATCGTTTTTATCTTTTTGTTTCTCTTCATACTGAAAATTCTATTGGTTAAGAAATTTTATTCTGTCCTCCAATAGCTTCTTCCAAATGTTGTTAATCTTCTTTAATTCACACCTTTCGTTTATGTTCTTGGGCCTTTTAAAAATCTCTATAGCTATTTTACCTTACGGAATATCCCGAAAATAATAATAATATGAAATCATCATTTACCCATGAAAATATTACGATTAATATATATATAAAACCACACCACATGATTAAAAATACAACACTCTCTGTGAAATAATATATAAATATATCAGAATCTTTTTCAAAATAGTCAGCCTCAAAATGGGATTGACGCTGACTATTTTAAAAAATGAACTCTAACATATTTAAGTATTATTTCACAGGGGGCGGTGATAATTTTTGTAATCATTTGGGGTGATTTAATATTTGGATTTTTATTTCAGTTTAGCATTAGCACAGGGGTTATTTATATAAATATAATACAATTAATATTAATATGTTTCATTATTAGATTGTCATCATTAACTTTATTCAGTTCAGAAATCTAATAAGTTATATCAATTAGCAAATGTCTAAAAAATCATTAGAGAAAACAGAAACTTTTTAATGTAATCAAACATTAATCGTTATAATTTACAAATAATTTCTACTCTTTTTTAAAAGATGTTATTTAATACACAATACTGAATATAGAATAGTGGGAAAATTTGTTGTGTCAAACTATAAATATAATACCCACAAACATTATTTTTTTAAATTTTAGTCATACCAATGTGTTTTACTGTTAAATCACAAACAAATATATATGTTTGATTTATTAAAATATACACATATTTTAATCTAGTTAATTACAGAATATTAGGAATATATCTAATCAAACCATTATCATTATCAAAACAGAAATACTTTTAAAAAGTCAAGTATTAAAGTCTATTAGATAAATAATATTTTTTCACTTCTAAAACTTATGTGAATTAATAATCAATATTAAATATATAATAAGTAATACATACATTATTTAGAGTTATAATTTAATTAATACTATGCAATATTTCTCCTTACATAGTTAACATTAGTTTATTTTCCTAAATAGATCAAAAAACAAAAATAAATTGTGTATTCACAATTTTTTTTCAGTTTAGATTGCAGTTTTCTATGAATTTCATAATACATCAGATTAAAAATAATTAAAATTGCTAACAAATGAAGTGTAAATAAAAATATTGTTTGATTTATAATCTAACCATAGTCCAAATAACTTTTGCTGCAATGATTTACCAATAATTCACCAAAATATCAATAAGAAAAAATGTAACAATATTTAGGTGATATTGTAAGCAAGTTGATGAAAAGTAAACAAAATATTGTGGGGAATTATTTTGATGTAATATCTAGAAATAACTTTAGCAGTGAAGTATCTGTGTAAGTATGACTTACTACTGCTAATTCTTATGATAAAGTACATTGATCTAGGACCTAATAATAACTATTTTCTCTTTAAATTAATTAAAAATAAAATGATTTGTTAACCCAAATAATTATTCATTTTGTGCATCAGTATTTAGTAAAGCAAAGAATAATATATTGTACTGGATACTCAAACCCCCCCCCCTTGATCATGGAGGGAGCCACCACATCACTGTGTATCTGGAAAATTTGTTTACTGAGATCAAAAGTGGATGATGATGATGGATTGCACCGACTAGACTCAGGGAGAAAGCAGCAGCTCTGAGAATATTGTTCAGGCAATTGAGAAAATAAAAGCATTAAAACAAATGTTAGCCAAATTAAGTTTAATCCATTTTAAAGTTTTGTTATAAAGTAAAGATTGGCACACAATAAATATGGTTATCTCAGGTGTGTACTAAAAAGAATAGAAAGTCAATGCTCTGGCAGACAGTCTAATATCATAAAAGTGTATTAAAAAGGAGGGAAAGATTTTCCTTTATCTGACAATTCACCCCAAACAATTCTGGTTTCCTTGTTCAAAAATTCAAAAAGAAAATGTAATGAAGAGTTTTTTGCATGATCAATGAACCAGCATGGATGAGCATTCACTAGTTTATTGACTAATGACATCATATTTCTGTAGTACTGCTGCATGAACAAATTACATTTATGATTGCCAAGGTTGATTATAATGCAGGAACAAAAAAAAGGTAAATGAATATGTCAGAATATAAATTATAAAACGGGAGAAAATTTACATCTCCAATTTAATGGAATAGTAAAATTAGAAAATACTCTGGCATAAATGATTTCAAATTAATAAAATATTAAATTGATGATTTAAAGAAAACAGACATATAAAATCACAACTCAAATGATTAGCTAAAACTAAACTGAGTACAATGATTAAAGGTCACAGTAGGAGACCAGTAAGTAATTACAAAACTAGTTATGTTTGTCCAAGCATTTCAAGAAAGTGGGATAGGTAGATTTACAAATAAATTTACAAACTAAATTCCCAGTACAGACTGACAAATAAATTTAAAGCAAAAAAATAAAAGTCAAATAAATCTTGCAATCCAAAATATGAATGTTTGACCTACATTTTTATAAGTTAATTTATCAGAGAGTGTATATGAGATGAAAATATGAAAACATTAATGTTTTAGCAGAAAGAAACATTATATCACCTAGAATTTCAATGGGAATTAAGAGTATCTTCCTCGTAGTGGTTCACCAAAATTAATTTCATTCCTTTTATAGAGATTTAGAAAATTGGATGTGTGTGGAGAACCAACGGGACAGCACAGAGGTTTTCTTAGTCCGGAAAAGAAACATTGGAACTAAGCATGTCATAATTCTGAAAAACGTCCATGATCATAAATGTTTAAAGCAGCCAAGGTTAGTCTCACACAAGAAAAGGGAAAATTATGGGCTATGTAATCTGAACTATAGAAAAAGAAATCTTTACCAAAAAAACAAAACAAAAAAACATAACAACTAAACCTCCATCCAAAAGATTTACGGTTTACAAAAATTGCGAATACAGTGAGGATAAAATAGGGACAGATGATCAAACTAAAACTTACAAAAGATTGCTAAAGCATTTAGAAAGTGTTAAGCATCTAAACAGAGATATAGTATACATGAAAATATAAACTCACATAACACTCTCCAATAAATGAAATGGAAAACAAACTTGGAATCTTAAAACTAAGATTCCAAGACACACTATAAATATAATTGTTTTTCTCTTTACCAGTAAAAAATTGTAATTATAAATATGCGACTTTTTTGCATATGTTAGTGAAGCTATAATTATATTATAATGTGTAATATATCTTTTTGCACTTTTGAGATTTGGTGTTCAAATCTCATACTCATAGCTTTACAAATAGAGACTGTTGTGATCTAGTGTACACATATGCAAATGAGTTTCAATTTTTAATTAGTTAATCCATTGTTTGGAGAGAGAAAAGCATGCCTCTCTTCTATTAATGGCACTGAAATCATTTGCTATGTAAAAATATTCTTTGACTTTTCTTTTGGCATCACTCTTTTCTGCGCAAATTATTTGAACAGAACTGAGTTCGAATACATGGCCTGTAACTATTTGATGGTCCCAGAAGACTGATATTCCTCCTATTTTATTTTTAACCCTGTTGTATGCATACCTGTGTTGGTAAACTTTTGTTTTGAGGTTATCCCAAGTCTCACCATAGTAAGATGCCTGGCAGCCTAATTGAGGGCATGCTATTTTATAGACCACATGAGGGACTTGATCTTTTTTTGTTTTATCTTTGGAATTATTTATTAGTCCATTAGAGATGGGAGGTGTTCTGAAGCTAAATTTAAAATTGTCAGAGAATTTTTTTGGCAATTCTTCTATTTAATTATTATACATTCAGTCTATATCCTGTTCATTCCTTTTCTGTGGATTTAATTGAAAAAGTCCTATACATAAGAGGTCAGATGAACTTAAAATCACTATGAACGTGAGAACAATATTGGCATCAACAAGAGATTTGGGGCAATCCATCACCATATTTTCAATTGTGTGGATGGCAGAAGAATTGGAGGGTGGAATACATTAAATATTGTTCATTAGATATTCAAAATTTGCTATCTTAATATAAACTGAGCAATGATTATATGTATATTTTAGAATAATTCATATGGACAAACTGAGCTGGTTCAGCATGAAATACATATAGCAGAGATCATTTATCTTTTTCACATGTGTGTGGTCATATGTATCAGTTGTATAAGATAGAATGTATAATTGAATGGATCTTGAAAGTCTTTGTTCAAATCCCCTATTTCTATTGCAAATATGAAATAAATTAAAATAGTAGTAAATTTTCAATGAACTATTATTCATATTGTTAATTCATTCTATTTCTGTAGGATATGTGCTTTGAGAAATAACTATTCTTATCATGAGCATTTGAGATAATATCAATTCACAATCATTGTAATGTTATTCTTATTTGGATACTGTTAATCCAGTATATTGAATTTTAAAATATGATTACTTTTTAATGACACTGTTTAATATCACTTCAATGGTACATTATCCCTCACAAATTTTGGCAATTTATTTTTGTTCTACCAGGTGAATACTGGAAGATACTCAACTTTTCACTTTTGTATAAAATATTTATTTTTTACTAAACTTCAATACATTGGACTTGAATTCTTTTCAGTGGAATTTGTTCTAAGATTTCTATGATTAATCTGGTAACCTAGATATAATGACACAATAAAAGATTATAAATTAACTTTTTTATAAATAAATATATTTCATTATTTGTATGTGATATTCAACATATTTTACTAATGAAGTAAACAAAATGGTGATTGAGTAAATAAAATGATTGAATGAAAATGATAGGTCCAAACCATTCTTTCCATCATAATGTTATATCTGAGAAAGCTATTATGAAATGAACACCACATCTTATTACAGTAAACAACAATTTACCAATGGACAACTAATAAAAATAATTGCCTTGACAAAATAATAATGTGTAGTAAAATATGTGGCTGCGTACTTTTGATTTTCTCATTAGTTCAATCTTTAAACATACCTCTGATATTATGAAAGAATATTGGGATAACTAATAAATGAACTGAAGTTCCTTTTGGTTTGTAAAAAAGATATTTCTCATAGTAATGCAATGTCAATGTAATTTATAAATCTAATATGTAATCTAAAACGTTTTCTTATTATTCATTGACAAGTCAATTTTAGTACTATATGTATTTTCAATTTTCTATTTTGTTTTGATGAAAAGAAAGAGAAAGTAGAGAGAGAATTGTATTTGAGAGAATAAATATGTTCAATTGTTAGGTTTTTTTAAGAAAGAATATTATTGCTCATAATACTGTCTATTTAATATTAACTTACAAAATTAATTAATATAGATAAATTTCAAACAACTAATTACCTTTTTTGATTGACACTTAATTTGAAATTTTGTTTTTAAAATTTTTCTTGCTTTTTTTTTTTTAAAAAAAAAAAAGGGATGAGTAAAAAATATAATCTATTGTAAAACTGTTGTCATCTTTTCCAGAAAAAAAATTACTTGTCAGATTCATTCATTATAAATTATAAATAGAACAAACAATCCAAATAAAAAATAACTGGTTTGTTGTGAAAGAGCAAAAACTATATCAAAGGAATACAAAAAAGATTAAAGTAATATTTATTAACCTTAAGACTATGCACATGAAAAAACGACAGTAGGGCCCTCTGTAAATCTTTAACAGAAGATTTATTTTAAATATAAAAGTGGCCACTCTTATCTTAATCTACTTTCTAAATAAATAGGAGAATCTAAAACATTTTGATTTGAGAGTGTAAGGCTATTAAATACCTCACTGATTAAGTCCACAAATTCTATAATACATTAACATTCGAGAAAGTCAGTGTTGAGATCTTATGCTTAGAAATGTATTAAGATAATATAAAATTGTAACTATTATATTTATAAAGCAAATACTTGTTACTTAAAATAATATTTATTAAGGGTATTATCTTTAGACTGTGCACCTAAAAAATGACAGTAGGATCTCTGCAAATCATTAACACAAGATTTATTTAAAATACAAGAGTGGCCTCTTATCTTAACTTACTTTCTAAATAAATAGGAGAATCTAAAGCATTTTGATTTGAGAGTGTCAGGCTATTAAATACCTCACTGATTAAGTCCACAAATTCGATAGCACATTAACATTTGTGAAATCTTTTGATTTACAATGAGTCAATGTTGAGATCTTATGCTTAGAAATCTATGAAGATAATATAAAGTTGTAATAATTATATTTATGCGTTATAGAATTGTGGACTTAATCAGTGAGGTATATAATAGCCTTACATTCTTAAATCAAAGATGATTTATATTCTCCTATTTATTTATAAAGTAGGTTAAGATAAAAGAGCTCTTTTAAATAAATCTTGTGTTAAAGATTTTCAGAGGTCCCTACTCTCGTTTTTCCAGGCACATAGTCTTCAGGTTATAGCCTTAATACATATTACTTTAAGTAACGTGTATGCACTTTATAAATATAATAATTAACGTGTATGCACTTTATAAATATAATTATTAAAAAAGATTAAAATAAAACTGATTACTTATTTCTTTGGATTCCGATTGCTGCTCAATAAATGATATTTTTTTAGATCCTAAATAAAAAGAAATTGCAACTTTATACAGACCAATTAATTTGTTAGCATGAAGGGATAATGGAAATTCACTTTAAACTTTGTTTCCCTTAGCTTTCCTTATTAGATGATTGAATACTCTGGTTCTAAATGAAGAAAGTAAAATTGTTAATTTAATGTTGTGTTAAAAAAAAGTTAATAAGGGTAATTTAAATGATCCACTGTAAGTATAAGCTTTCCATTTCTTTTTTAAATGAAAACATTTTAACTATTTCAAGAAAGATCAGAAAGTTTATTGTTAAATAAATTTCTAAAAAAAGAAGGATTATCTGTAGCACAACTCTGGTAAAATTTTGCCTTTTTAATTTTCTGTGGGATTTTGCAACTATTTTCGAAACTGAAATTTTAAATATGAAAAAGTTTTTTGAATCTCAAATTTATCAATTGGTTATTGCAGAATTATGACAGTGTTTTAAAGAAACAATTAAAGATAAAATCTACTATAGTTAGCTGAGTATGTATCCTAATAATGTTGTGACAAAAAATAGCATTAAATTTGATTAAAACAGCAAATCTTAAATTTATTTATATAGTTTTATGTATTAATGACATTATCCATTGATTGTTTTTAATTGATGTGATATGCCTGAATTAAATAAGTCATCAATTACGTCCTCCTTAAGCAATTTAAAATGTTAACAAATTCCAAAGGAATGTCATGCTACGTCAACTATCAAAATTCTTTACTTATCAGTGTATTTTCTGACAAGATAATGGAAGAAAATCCTCAATACTAATAAGAAAAGAATAAGCCCATTTTGCATAATCAAGATGTATACATTTATATATAAAGTTTTGTAACTGTTAATAGAAAAAGGGGAGGGGTGTTTTTGGCTCTCAAAAGCTTTGAAGATTAAGAATATCCTGGTAAAATAAATCATATTAGTAGACACATTTTATTAACATAACATGAGTTTTGCTACATACATCTTACATTCTGCTTAAGATATGTTGGAAATAATAATGATATATTTAATGGTTATTAATATAATAGAATAATTAAAATAATTAATTTTATGAACCGTTCTCAATTTTGATAGCTGTTTGCACGAAAGTACATATTGAAAAAAAAAAGTCTATCTTTTATTTAACATATATATTTTAGCCATTATTATATTATTAAACTTTTAATTATTGGTTATTTATATTTTATTTTCAAATAGTGTTGTCTTTGTGGTTAATAGGTTATTATATTGTATAATACATTTATTGGGAATAAAGTTAAACAATAGGTCTTATGTTCACGGATATTTGGTGCATTTTATGTAAGTGGACCATAGAGAAAAAGATGACCTGCTGTAGATAGAACATACCTTCCCTCCATATAGATTTTATTGATAATGAATATTATATCTTACTCATAAAATAATAAAAGTTATATTAATTGTTTTAATCTACAAATGGAATGAGTCAGTGTTACAACCCATTGTTTCTTACTTCAAGTATATTTAAATGACATATCATGGTATTATCTCTTCTGTACATTAAACTGACTCGTCATCATGCATTTGTTATACTACATTCTCTCCTCTTATCCTTTTTTATTCATACTATTGTCTCTTAAAAATACAATTTTAATTGAAAATAAAGCTAATCCTAAAAATAAGTTAACTTTACATGTATTCTATTTCGTCGTAATGAAAAAAAAAAAGCTTTTTTTCTTATAGCCACCATTTCATCGTTTTATTTACCCAAGTATCATTTTGTTTACTTCACTTGTACAAGAAGTTGAATAGCACACAATAATACATGAAATAGTTAAAAATGAGATTTATAAAGGCGGTCGTTCAGATATAACCCACACTACATTTGTCAAACACGTATAATATTGGTGAGCTGTAATGTAATTAAAGCTAATCATATAGTTAGTCAAACTTAACTTTATTTGCTTACTCAGTACAATCAGATTTCTTTATAGTTATTTAAAACCCATCCACGCATTTATAAATATAGTAGTTCATTTAACAAATACATATTTGTTTTCGTCTTCAATATTTTCTAACGGCTTGGAAATAAAACATACAAATATAGTCTTAAAAATAACTACTTCGTTTTGCAACGCCTGGCATATACTGCGCATGTTTAATAAAGTCATTAAAAATAAAATTTTATAAAATATATGTACATATATTTTTATTTTTGCAATAAATATATGTATACATTTTATTAAACTTGACTTAACGATTTTTTTAATTATTTTCTCCTACTAGTTAAGGATATAGTTAATTACTATTCTGACAATTAAGTCATGTACTTAATTTGGATCTTATATCATATACACTGACTTATTTCTCTATTGTGGAAATGAATAACTTCGGTAATAGATTGATGTCGAGAAATATCACGTTTAGCACAGGAGCCCAACTGATAATTCATTGGTACCATAATATTCAACCCCTCTGACATACATATGGGTGGTGAAGATGTACCCAGAGAATATATTGAAAATGTAATGTGCTGTTATGAAATGTTGACCTAAATAATTTTAAAATATATCTGGTTTGTATAAAAAATATCATTAATTGGATTAAACTTGTATTCATTTATTGTTGGTGTCTTAAACATAATTAATTAAATTAAATACGGTTTGAATGCAGTAAATGTTTCTTTAATATTCTTATCTCAATCAAATTTTCTTTTATATTCTTATCGCATCGATGTTTGTGTTGACTGCATACCCAAGCCATTGCATTGGTACTAATCACGTTCATTGTGATTTACCATTACAATATATTTGTATCAGTTTTACTTCCATCAGTCTTTACTACATTAAGGAGTATAATTTTTTAGTCTCTACTTCATTCTGAAGAGTAAATATCATTTCGTGTTTACTGCAGATTCTTAGATTTTTAACTTCTCCATATTATAGGAATACACTTGCCTATTTTATCTATCCATCTCACGTGTGAATATCTTTCTAGGTTTTTTAATATATTTTTTAAAAATCTAGTTTAGCCACAACCACTTCAGTCTCATTTTTCTCAAATAATCTCAGGAATATTTGCTTATTTTCTTATTAATGTATTTCATGTTCAATACAACCTTGTTACTGCTAAAAAGTATATCTCTGGGCTCTAGCACTCTATTAATATATTTTTAAGTAATCTGAAAACCCATTTAATCAAAAATTTCTCTTTCAAACACATAGGCCTATTTTTTTTTAAATATTAAATTATTTCTACCAAAAGCACTCCATTGAATTTAAATTCTATGACTTCATCCAATAGGTTTCTGTTAGTATTAATAGTCTAACCAAGGCAGATCATTATCCGTTTTTATTTTTTTTTCTTAAAAAAATCCATTGATTATAACATTAGTCTTTAAAGCATTTATTTTTAGCCCTTTTTTATACGTTCTTCTATTGTAGGGATATATATATATATTGTGAGACCACATGTGAGATGGATGGATGAAATAAGAAAGTGTGCAGGGGTGATGTAGAGAAGAGAAGCTAAAGATCGGAGAAGATGGATTAAACTTGGAGAGACCTTCATCCTGCAGTGGATTGATAATGGTTGATAATGATGATGATGATGATATATTGTGATGATCACACATACTGTGATATCACATGTGTACATTTCATATATATATATATATATCGCATAATATACACATGTGAGTTATCACATGTGTACATTTCATATATATATATATATATCGCATAATATTAAATGTGAGTTTTATATGTAAATTAATACATAGAAAATTGGATAAGAAACGTAAAAAAGAAAAGAAATTTATTTTAAGTTAGTGTTAATTAAAAAATCAAAATTATAGTTGAGGAATGCAATTAAAAGCAGAATCAATTATAGTAATAAAAGAAAGTAAAGGAAGGTAAGTGAACAAGATTCTTATCTTTCATCTTCCAAAGTCAAGTTTTTTAAAAATTTAAGAATAGTAAAGTTAAGGGAATATTAAAATAGGATCATCGAAGTTGATGATCAAGTCTTAAAGGAAAAAGTAAATAAAAAGGGGTTAATGATTGTAGAATTAGCAATCATAAAATTCAGTTGGAGTTATAAATAAAATAAATAGATTTACAAAAAAGATAAAGATCATCTCTTCAAAGTACACATGCAAAGGTCTGAAATGTATGTATAAGTATGTAAACGAAAGAGTGTGTAAAAAAGAAAATTATTTTATTTAAGAGAAATAAAAATAAAACCAATATTATGGAAGTAAATAAAAAAAGAAATAAAACACAAGAAGAAATGTAGGTATTTTATGAAAGTAAAATAATCGTGTGAAATGTAATTAATGACATTCCAAGAAACAATCAAAGAAGACAAAGAAGGATTCTGGGACAATTAAGTAAAAAGTGGTGAAGGAAAGAAGCCATGTTTTAGTTCTTCTTGAGTCTGCTGAGCTAAAAGACAGTTTAGTTTGAGAGCTGTTTCTTTTTATATATGAACCAAACGGACCAAGAATTTGAAGCATCGAAAATGCAGGGGTAAGGGGCTACAAACGGACGCCAGTTGATCCACGCCTGCCTAGGGTGTAATGTCATCTCCCCAATGAAGTAACAGCAGAAATAGCGCCTGCCTGATGGTTCACCTCCTTTGCCATTGAAGCCACCAATAATACGATAAAAGTAATCTGCATGAAGGAGTCCGAGCCGGATCCCAAGAACTACCATCTCTCCAAAAGAAGTGGAGTAATCCACATGATGGTTAATCATTTAGTCATCCAAGTCCAGCAAACCTAGGTAATTAAACTTTAAATATATCACGCATGCACACACTTTCTTAAAATGGCCAAAAGAAAATATAATGCAATGGCAAAAATTTAAATCTTAGTGAACAAATAATCAGTAAGTTTTTCTACAACAAATAATACGTAGAGAATGGGACTCTAAGCTATAAAATATCTACATATAAATTAAGAACAATTATCATTCAGGGTGAAGGGTTAAATTAAATATAATCTGTATTATTTTAATGATTTCTTATGTTATGTTTAAATATTATATTTGTTTATGAGTATTGAATGTATTGTATTAAACAGTATTTATTTATGAGTAGCTCTTACATCTCGTCTTTTCTTCTCCACCATACTAATTAGAATGATATACCCATAAGGCTTATCAAATATTAAGTAGACATTAATTCTAGTAAAAGGTACATGTGTCAATCTAGTATAGTAACATTAAATCTCGAAAATTTTACAAATATTTCAAGCGCTGGATTGTTTCTTTGAATCATCATTTTTATGAATAAATTATCCAGCAACCAAGAAGCGTCTGATCAGGAAAAATAATACTGGAATATTACATTTGTAATGTCAGTGTTCGATCAGGAATATAGTCTTAAATAATTAGTCTATATTTGCTTCTTGCTTGATGTGACAGTCGTGTCGATCGTAAAAGTGTAAATTAAAACATTTACCACGGTCAAAAAGGTAATTCTGTTACATTTTGGGGGCCAGTCTGGGATCTATTTGCTGTACAATTATTAGTCATGTGTCGGGTAGAATTTTGTTGGAAAAATTATTCATATACAAATTAATTCCAATAAATTAGTTTGGTGAGATGCGGGGACGAGAGGGAGAGTTTTTTCTTTGCGTTATAGTTAGTTATCTATGTTTCAAAGTCACATGTGTAGAAGAAAAGAAAAGGAAAGGGGGAAAAATTAATAACTGTGTGAAAATCTATTGAAAGTTTTTTGCATATTTACTGTTATAGAAGGAAAAGAAAAAAAAGTATTTAGATATCTGTATACTTAGAACGACCGAATATATGTTATCTCTACGTAATTGCGATCAAATAAAAAAAAAAAAAAATGTATTGCAATCTAATATAAATTGGGAATAGACTTTGAAAAAAAAAATTTTTGATTGATAAATCATAAATATAGTGAGATAAAGTGTATCAGTGAAATCAAAATAAATTATATACGTGTCTTATATAACAACCGAATATATATATGTTATCTTTACGTAATTGCCATCAAATAAATAGAAGTATATTGAAATCTAATATAAATTGAGAATAGATTTTGAAATTTTTTTATCGATAAGTCATAAATATAGTGAAATAAAGTATATCAGGGAAATCAAAATAAATTATATACATGTCTTGTTTCAAACAGTTGTAATATAATAAATTTATCGATAAATATATACATAGTAGAGTCGAGGGTAATAGTCGGAAAAATATACAGATCAGGGAGAGGAAACGAATCTAAGGCAGGTAGGCAAAGAATACGAACAGGTGTGGTTGGGATTAGCTGGTGTACCAAACACCAATCATAAAAGAAAGAAATTAAATTAGCAAATAGAAATAAAAGGGTAAAGGACGAAAGAGAATCAGTATAGTGGAAATATATAATAAGGATTACTTCATAAACATAAAAGTATATGCACACGAGATCAAAAACAAAGATGGATGTCCAAAGTGATGGAGAGGGAAGTATTAATAGTAAAAAAACAAGCTGAACAAACTGAAGATTTGAGTAATGATAGGGAAATGGAAGATAGTAACAAATACAAAAAGGGTTGTAATGTAGAATGCCATGATGTGATGAGTATGTTAAAAGAGATATTAAAAAATCAGCAACAATTTTCCAAAGAATTAAAAGAAAGAGAAAAGCAAAGGGAGGAATCAGACAAGAAAATGCTGGAAGAGTTACATGAACAAATAACTGAGACTGTCAATCACAAAATTGAAGAATTACATGACAATTTTAGACAAACCACTTGTCAATTGGCAATTACAAATAAAAGATTGGATAGCCAAGCTGAGGTACTCGAGAAATTCGAACAATTAAATTATGGGAAAGTGGGATAGTGCAGTGCAAGAGATCAGAGGAAAAATAAGTGAAAAGGTGACTGTGTGGAAGATAGAGTAGAAGTAGTATGCCAGGAAATAAAAGATTTTCAATTAGAGCAAGGGAAGAAAATTGAAGCGATTAAAGATGAAAACGAGAAAGTTATAAAAAATCTACGATTGGATGTCAATCAGTTAGCAGTAGCAATTGAGAAAATAGGGTCAAAAGTAGAGGAAAAGAAAAGTGAATTAAAAAATCTAGGGATGAAAGAAAGAAATAATAATAAACAGAAAAGCAGCAATGAATGAGTGCCAGCAAGTAACTGTAATCTTTTCAGTAACAACTTGGCTACTGTTAATCAATTTTTGAAAATTCGTGTTTTTTTTTTGGTCATCTAGGGGAGAGTCCCATGGAGCACCTTAATAATTTGGAAAGGTATTTTATGTTGAATAAACTAGATGAAGCCATAGTGTTTTTCTGAAGGTTTGTGATGATGGTGTTCTAGCTGTATTTTTATATTGGACTATTTCCATCATCTAATATGTGTGTTGAATGTCTTTAGAAAAGTTTAATTTTTAGTTAAATATTCCAAATGCATTCAACTGTTAGTAATATCACAGCAAACAGGTTAGTATATGCACCAACTGTTAGTAATATCACAGCAAACAAATGTTAATAATATCACAGCAAACAGGTTAGTATATGCACTAACTGTTAGTAATATCACAGCAAACAGGTTAGTATATGCACAACGTTTCGAGAGTATTTTTCTCCCCTCTTCTTCATGTTCTAGCCTGACCAGTGACAGTATAGATGGGGTCGAACCTGTCCTTAGATTCTTGATTATTGAAATTTAGTAACTCTAACCAACTCAGTTGGTTAGAGGTACCTTAAATTTCAATAATCAAGAATCTAGGACCAGTTCGAACCCCATCTAGTACTGTCACTGTCACTAGCACACCTGAAGAGAGGGAGAAAATACCTCTCCGTTGTCATATACTAACCTGTTTGCTGTGATATTACCAGTTAGTCATATACTAACCTGTTTGCTGTGATATTATTAACATTTGTTTGCTGTGATATTACTAACAGTTGTATATACTACCTGTTTCTTGATATTCTAACAGTTGAATGCATTTGGAATATTTAACTAAAAATTAAACTTTTCTAAAGACATTCAACACACATATTAGATGATGGAAATAGTCCAATATAAAAATATAGATGAAGCCATGGTTGCCATCACATGCAGCCATTTGCAGAGTGCTTCACAAGCATGGTGGGACTCGCTAATCATAAAACCAACAACATTTATGGGATATAAGGTGGTATTGCTTGCCAGCTACTAGAGTGAGGAACTCCAAAAAAATCTGTGGCATGTGATCTCACAAAATAAATGGAGACCGGGAGAGCCATTTTCTCCATTCTTTGGTCGACAGTTGGCGAAACTACGTGCACTGACAGCTAACTCTCTGTCAGAGAAGCAAATTATTAGTATCATCAGACATAATTTTCTGCACAATGTGGAGCAGATTCTTATTGGCACTGAGAGACAAACTGTCAAACAAGTCGCCAAACTGCTTAATGTATTCGACAGCACAAGCCTTAACTATGAAGTTGACGATAGAGAATTCAAAAAACCGATTAAAGATCCGGTAGTAGATGAGGAGCAATCTAACCATCAACAAAGCTACTGGGAAGGCAAGGATAGATTTTACAATAGAAATAAAGTGTCCAGACCAAGGGCAAGATATTCGGATGGAAATTATCCGAAAAGACACAGAGACTTTAATAGACATAGGGATAGTAGTCCATTGCTCAGCACCAGTAAATATATGTCGAACAAAAGGAGTAATAAAGAACATCCAGATAAAAACTAATTTAAAAGAAATCTAACATGATGGATCTGTCAGCTTGACCGAATATTAACGGTTCTGGATTTCGAGAATGGAGAATGACTTATAACATGTAATAAAAAAAATTAAAAAAAGACCTATGTAAATAAAAGAAATTTCATGGGAAGAGAGGATGAAATAGTAATAAAATTTTAAATGCAAAGTATGAAAAAACAAAACGAAGTAATGTAAAGCAAACCAATTGGTAATCTATAATGACAAACTCATAGTGTAAGCCTGTCAAACACAGTGCACATGAAAAAAAAAGAAGATTAAAATGTATTGTCTATATCCACCATTAGTATAATAAAACCCTTCTCATAAGACTGCTATTGTGATAGCTGAAAGAATTTGAATGTTAATGTATGATCTGTAAGTCTGCAAATGCACCTAGAAATAATAAATAAATGAAAAAAAGGAAATAGGATGGAACAATAAACATTCAAGCTTATTAAATGGATAATTAATATGTAATAAAATAAAATAAATAATAGGAGTAAAGTTAAGTGTTAAGTGTCAAGGATATATGGTAGAGATTCTGGATGAAGGCATTTGTGTGTGTATAGAGATTATGTATGGATTGCATTTTAGCTTGGTTAAGCTGTCTCTGCGTATGATGTAAATATACAGGTGAGACATGTGTGTTACGTTTTTGAAATAATGTAGCGTCAGTAAGAATCCTGGGTTCATTATTTAAATGAGACAGAAGCTCCCAGTTTATTACAAATTCACTATGAATGAGTACGTCAAGAATTTAAAGAATTAAGAATTTGTTTTTTATTAATAATGTAGCATCAGTAAGAATCCTGAGCTTATTATCTTTGCGGGACAAAAAATTTTCCCACTTTATTAGGAATTATGTTGAGAATAAAAATACAAAGAATGAAAAATTTCATGTTTTATTAAGTTGAACAAACAGTAATGTCATGCCATTCACAGAGTTCGAACCCTATATGAATGTTGGTGTGTGTTAAAGTCTTCCGTAGGGATTAAAATGGTTTGATGAGCACAGATTGATTGGATTGAATATGTATAGCTGTTGCCTAGTTGTCTCTCCATGACTATCTCACCAAATTATTTAAATATTAAAAATTAAAATGGCTTTCACATCAAAGTTCACTATATTTTAATTCTTGAAAATTAGGGAGTGGTGTAATGTGATGATCACACATACTGTGATCTCACATGGGTACATTTCATATATATATCGCATAATATTAAATGTGAGTTTTATATGTAAATTAATACATAGAAAATTGGATAAGAAATGTAAAAAGAAAAAGAAATTTATTTTAAGTTAGTGTTAATTAAAAAATCAAAATGGTAGTTGAGGAATGCAATTAAAAGCAGAATCAATTATAGTAATTAAAGAAAGTAAAGGAAGGTAAGTGAACAAGATTCTTATTTTTCACCTTCCAAAGTCAACTTTTTAAAAAAATTAAGAATAGTAAAGTTAAAGGAATATTAAAATAGGATCATCGAAGTTGATGATCAAGTCTTAAAGGCAAAAGTAAATAAAAAAAGGGGTTAATGATTGTAGAATTAGCAATCATAAAATTCAGTTGCAGTTATAAATAAAATAAATAGATTTACAAAAAAGATAAAGATCATCTCTTCAAACTACACTTGTGAACGTCTGAAATATATGTATAGGTATGTAAAAGAAAGAGTGTGTAAATAAGAAAATTATTTTATTAAAGAAAAATAAAAATAAAATCAATATTATGGATGTAAATAAAAAAAGAAATAAAAACCAAGAAGAAATTTATGTATTTTATGAAAGTAAAATAAAGGTATGAAATGTAATTAATGACATTCCAAGAAACAATCAAAGAAGATAAGAAAAGATTCTGGGACAATTAAGTAAAAATTGGTGAAGGAAAGAAGCCATGTTTTAGTTCTTCTTGAGTCTGCTGAGCTGAAAGACAGTTTAGTTTGAGAGCTTTTTGAACCAAACAGACCAAGAATTTGAAGCATCGAGAATGCAGGGGTAAGGGGCTACAAATAGATGCCAGATAATCCATGCCTGCCTAGGGTGTAATGTCATCTCCCCAATGAAGTAACAGCAGAAATAGCGCCTGCCTGATAGTTCACCTCCCCTGTCATTGAAGCTGCCAATAATACGATAAAAGTAAGCTGCATGAAGGAGTCCGAGATGGATTCCAAGAACTACCATCTCTCCAAAAGAAGTGGAGTAATCCACATGATGGTTAATCGTTTAGTCATTCAAGTCCAGAAAACCTAGGTAATTAAACTTTAAATATATCATGCGTGCTCATACTTTCTTAAAATGGCCAAAAGAAATTATAATGCAATTGCAAAAATTTAAATCTTAGTGAACAAATAATCAGTAAGTTTTTCTACAACAAATAATACGTGGAGAAAGGGACTCTAAGCTATAAAATATGTACATCTAAATTAAGAACAATTATCATTCAGGGTGAAGGGTTAAATTAAATATAATCTGTATTATTTTAATGATTTCTTATTTTATGTTTAAATATTATATTTGTTTATGTGTATTGAATGTATTGCATTAAACAGTATTTATTTATGAGTAGCTTTTACATCTCGCCATTCCTTCTCCACCATACTAATTAGAATGATATACCCATAAGGCTTATCAAATATTAAGTAGACATTAATTCTAATAAAAGTTACACGTGTCAATCTAGTACAGTAACATTAAATCTCGAAAATTTTATAAATATTTCAAGCGGTGGATTGTTTCTTTGAATCATCATTTTTATGAATAAATTATCCAGCAGCCAAGAAGAGTCTGATTAGGAAAAATAATACAGGAATATTGCATTTGTAATCTCCTTGTTCGATCAGGAATATAGACTTAAATAATTCATCTATATATGCTTTTTGCTTGAGGTGACAGTCGTGTCGATTGTAAAAGTGTAAATTAAAACATTTACCATGGTCGAAAAGGTAATTCTGTTACATATATTATAATGATCTGGAAATAAGAGGCTTAATGTAATCTGCACTACAGGGCACGACTAGGCATTTGAACCTAGAAAATTTATATAATAGGCAGATCCGTAAGTTAAAAAAATTATATTGGTTGATTCCAGTCATTAACCCATTGTCACTAGCTCAGTGGAATAGCAGAGATTTATATTCTATAATAAATTCTTATCTAAGAATATATAAAAAAGAATAAAATAAGCCACTGCCAGTAATTATACACACAAACATTTATTTATGCACATATATAATATTTAAAATTGGTTTAGTATCAGTTTTACATTTTAAAATTTAATTTTCATTTTTAACTTTGATTTTTGATTTTAATTTACATTTAATTTTTATAAATTTACATTTTAATTTTTAGAAGTTTGCATAGATGGTTTTATAAAAGTTTGTTTTATAATGTTGAGTATAGATCGGTTACATAGATTACACAATTAAAAACATTTCAAATTAAACATCACCGACCAAAATACAAAGTCATTGATAATGTCAATTGTAGAGGGAATACAAGCAACCCAATGGCATTCATCATAAGATGCCGCATTGATATCAATAACTTATATATTCCAATCGAATATGAAACCACAAACATAAGTAACCGATAATGAATCCATGCAACATCCATACTCAACTTAAATTTAATGCATTTTTATTTAGAGTGTCGAGTATAAATAGACTACATAGATTTGCATTTGAAAAAAAAAATTCTATCCTTATTTAACCTTAGGCCAAAAGTTTGCACTCAAACCAACGTCAATCCATCTGATATATCGATGCATTCAATGTAACATGAATACGGCAGCACAAAAGGTTAAGAGAAGAAATTGCCTCTCATCAGATAGGAATACTACATCTATCTGACAAGAAGAGCAATAAAAAAACTTTATAGGAAAGGACTGCAGTCATTTTGCCGACTTACGATCGCATTCCATAGGCAAAAAGGAAGTGTGCTGCATATAAAGCGATTCTGCCCATATCGAATATCATACTACATCTACTAATTACACCCATATATCCAATCCATTGACCTAATTCAACTACAAAATGAATAACCTAAGATTACCCTCCCCTAATAAAACATTACAAATCTATATAGCCATTCGCGCCTGACTTAAGTTTAACATTTATACAATATTAATTTAGCGAAAAACAAAAATCATAAATAAAACTTAAAAGAACCAAAAATAAATAAATAAATAAATGGAAATGATTAAAAAAGAAGAAATACATCAATAAAAAGAATTAATAAGGAATTTAGTTTGGTCAGATAGGATTCTATTTCTATTTTTTTTTAAATACTGGGAAAGTTTATATTTTAAATTTCTTAGTGTTTTCAAATTAATATTCATTTAAGTTCATAATGTGCTTACAGTTTTAGAAATGTTCATTAGTTATCCATTGCTTGCCATTTAGAATCCAGCGTTAAAATCCCTCAATGATCCTGTGATCCTCAGTATAGGAACACTGATGTTTCATTTTCCTTTTTTTATAACAACAGAAGGAATTGAAAGTGCATCTTTCAATTTCTTCACCTCTGACTCTCCGACTTAACACATCTCAGTCTTCTCTTAAATTTCACTCACTAAAAATTTTATTATCAAACTTTTTTTTTATATGTAACTTTAGGATCCAATGGACATTACATCATCGATGATGATGATCCTTTCATTGAGGTCCGATTTCCCGATGGATCTCTTTCATTGGCCATTAGTTTTTGTTGTTTTCCTATCTGATCCTTGCTTATACATTTAAATGCCCAAGGGCTAGTTCACCTGGACAAATTAAAATAATCATTTCCATTTTTTTCAATAACATTAATTAATTTGTTTTGTACATACTTAGATATATTTTTATCTTTAAATCTTTTTACGTTTTTACTTTTAAAATACTTTTTCTATTTTTAATAAAGTTTCTTTTTTTAATATTTTTTTTCATCTGTGTGATTTTATATATATATGAGTTTAGTATAGAATTTTAATTTTCAATTTTTAATTCTTAAAAAGAAAGTTTTATTTGCAAACTTTTATTTTTTTCATGTTTACTAATAAAAAAATAATGTAACGTCGTATGTGCCCGTTACTATATATATGTGCCCGTTACTATATATATATATATATATATATATATATATAAACTGTAGGGATATTTCCTGAAGCTCTGAATAATTATTTTCAAAAACAATCACAACTGCTAAATCTAGTTAATTTATAAAATGTGCATGTGACAAATAGAATGCCAATTTCATTCAAATAAATAAAATATTTAAAATGATTTTTAATAGTGAAATATCTGTTGTCATGTTGACAAATATGAACATAATTAATGCATATGATATAGTTTTAGATAAACATTAATCATGTGCATTTAATTTTAGTATTTTACATTGTATATAGTAAATAAAGATGTAACTGGGCATTCTCTACCTCAATAATTGGTTGTTAATTGTAACTGAATGAAAGAATATGGCTATTTTCATCACTCATTTTATTTGTACATTGAGATGATTGGACAAGTTTGAGTATCTAAATTTTTTTATTTATAAATATATTACATTTGATAATATGCTTAATTCAACTGTGATATATTATTAACATATGATTGTCATTTAGGTTCTCAATGTTGTGGGTGTTCCTCATATTTTCATTACTCCTCAGTATTCAAACTATAGGTTTATATGCACAAATGTAATAAGCTAAGGTGATGGTAGCCATAAATTTATATAAGCTAAAATATTTACATCTGAGTTATGTGTCATATGGCATTGATGATGAAAAACTAGATAATTGATATAGAATAGATAATGAAATGTTAGATAAATAATATGGCATGGGTAATGTAAAGTTAGATATATGATATAGCATGGATAATCGACAGTTAAATAAATTATATGACATGGATAACATAAAGTTAGATACTGGCATGGCTAATGGAAAGTTACATAAATGATATGTCATGGTTAATGGAAAGTTAGATAAATGATATGGCATAGATCATCGGATGTTAGATAAATGATATGGCATGGATAATGGAAAGTTATATATATATATATATATATATATATATATATATATATATATATATATATATATATATATATATATATATATATATATATATATATATATATATATATATATATATATATATAAACCGGTCTGGGGATGGGGACAATCCAAGATAAAAATGATTTGAATGTCTTCTCTTGTAGTAGCATTTATCATAAATAAAATAAAAAAAAGCTTGTTTAGAGCTATTAGCACGCTCTTAATTTTACATATTTGTAAGTGCAAGCTATATATAAGTCATGTGACATCTGACTTGATAGTATTACTATTATTTTGCTGTTGTTGCTTTAGCTAAATTAAAGAGCTAAGCCTACTAATATATGGAGTATCTGAATTAAGTTCAGGCCCATATGATTTTTTCAGTTGGAGAGCTGACTTTAAAGACATGTAGATGTCTAAAACTTTCAGATCTTCTTCTAACAATTATCTTTTAGATAAATGCTTTGCTTGAGTTGGTTTTTTAGATCTAATGTCCCAACTCCTCACTGAAGAGACCCATAGGTCGAAACCGGTCTGGGGATGGGGACAATCCAAGATAAAAATGATTTGAATGTCTTCTCTTGTAGTAGCATTTATCATAAATAAAATAAAAAAAGCTTGTTTAGAGCTATTAGCACGCTCTTAATTTTACATATTTGTAAGTGCAAGCTATATATAAGTCATGTGACATCTGACTTGATATTATTACTATTATTTTGCTGTTGTTGCTTTAGCTAAATTAAAGAGCTAAGCCTACTAATATATTGGTATCTGAATTAAGTTCAGGCCCATATGATTTTTTCAGTTGGAGAGCTGACTTTAAAGACATGTAGATGTTTAAAACTTTCAGATCTTCTTCTAACAATTATCTTTTAGATAAATGCTTTGCTTGAGTTGGTTTTTTAGATCTAATGTTCCAACTCCTCACTGAAGAGACCCATAGGTCGAAACCAGTCTGGGGATGGGGACAATCCAAGATAAAAATGATTTGAATGTCTTCTCTTGTAGTAGCATTTATCATAAATAAAATAAAAAAAAGCTAGTTTAGAGCTATTAGCACACTCTTAATTATATATATATATATATATATATATATATATGATATAGCATGGATAATGTAAAGTTTATATGACATGGATAATGTAAAGTTAGATAGTGTCATGGCCAATGGGAAGATAGGTAAATAATACGGCATGATTAATGTACTGTTAGATAAATGATATAGCATGACTATTGGACAATTAAATAAATGAGGAATCATACACAAATTCTAATTAAATAAAATAAATAATTATGAGGTTTATTCGATTATGGGTGATTTAAAATCCTTTAGAACAAATCAATTTATCAATTTGATGTTTCGGTAGAACAGATCATCTTTCATTTGATTTATATAATATTATGATCATTTTCCTAACCTTTGTCCCTGTGTAGAAGTCATCCACTACACATTCTACACATTTGATTAGTCTAAAATGTAATTTATGTTTGTTTTGATATGATCATCCTGCCAACCAATCCTTTCATTCCCTGATTTTAACTTGTCTTCTTTAATCTATGGTGTTGCATTATGTATTACTGACTCTCACCTTAGGGAATTTAGTTTCCTTTTTGTGCTATCAGTCTGTATTATAGCAATAGACATTTATACTGAGGTTTATTCATTCATACAGAATAACAAATAATAATAATCAAGATAATTTGACAATAACAATAAACATATAAAATAGTTCTGTATTATTGTGAGCATTAGTACACCTGGGTCTCATTTTATGTGGATTATTTTAATGTGATTTTGATGTTATACAATTCATGTTTCTTCTTAATATCTTTCATATTTCACTATATTTATTAGATATCAAAAATTTAAATTATTAATAACTTATTTTGACTTGAAATACTCTTTTTTTCAAAAATACAATGTTATATTAGCAGCTAACTTGAATATGGCCTGAAGCTGTATGTAAAATCTTAGTTTCGTGTAAATAACCTACTTATACTATTGAGTAAACTTATGTATAAAAATATCACAATAACTATTCAAAAATTTTAAATGTTTTAAAATATATTTTGTTAGATATAACAGAAATAAATAATTTGTTTGGCCTATTAAAATAAATAATGAAGATTTTATTGATTTTGTAAACTGAAAATAATCTTTCTAATGATAATGTATAATCTTTTTGTTTTGATTATGATCTCATTTTTTAAATATAGAAACAGAAAACCATTAACATAGCATGAGACTGAAGGTGGCGCTAGTTGTACATCACATCACAAATCTGATATTTTACGAGTTCACGAACTAACACATATTGTCAAATAGCGGCAATGATTAAATGATCTATGAAAAATGTAAAATTAAATACTGTATTTAATAAAAAAATGTTTGTCTTGTATAATTTTTTTTTAATATTTGAAATTTTTTATGAGCTATACTTTATTTCCTTATTTTTTTTTATGCAAATTTTAAAGTATTTTTTCCTTGTTGCTGTGCTTTTATAAATGTAACTATTAAATAATGAAATGTGTGGTTTATATATGAAATAACCTCAGATATTCTATGGTAATATCCCACATGAACTCAAATATATATTACTATTTTATTTATTTATTTCTAAAGTGCTTTTCAAAGGAGCTATGCCTTCATTTTCAAAGCTATAGATAGATAGCGATGTTCAATTTGCTTTTCTGTGATTTCTGAAAATTACAGAACCTTTCTCCCATTTTTCAAAGTAAGTTAAGTCTATTTTTATGCAATTTCTTTTGTGTATGTTTTCAGAGGAATCTAATTACCACATAAAATGAGACACAGGTATATTTTATAAATAAAATTTCACTTAGACACCACTCAGGCATACTGTTGTTTAGTTGATATGTTTAGTAATCAGAATCTAGATTTTATTACAATAAAAAATTATTGTGATTGACTAGAGACCCCCTCTTACATAATCATGATTGATGATTATAGGGCTGCATCATCAATTCTTACAATAAAAAATAAGAACATAAAGTTATACAACAAAAACAAATGGGTGTTACATGGTACATATGTAATTTAAGTAAATGAAATTGTTAGTCTCTGTAGTTAGCTATTCTTCAAAAGATAGATTTGAAGATGATAAGATGGCTGGTTCTTTCTAGATTAGAAATATTTCTGGAACTTTGAGTTGGTAATCCATTTGATATTGTCTGGTCATCCTCTAGGTAGTTGGTCAACAACTTTATGGTAGAAAAGTTATGTTACCTTGTTTACTGCTGCTATTTACATGATCATAGTAAATAATGTCTCCTCCCAGTGATGGTAAAGACATTACTGATGTTATGAGTTTGAAAAGTCTAATTATTCATAGAAATAGGACTGTCAGCCTCCCATCTATGATGTTTAATGAGTTTTCTGCACACATCATTTTGTACTGCTTAATATTCATTATAATTAATATTATCTGCTATGTATTAGAAGGTGCATGATTTTATTTTGTTTCTTCAACAAGCTAATTATTATTCTTATGAGCTTTGTGTCACTAATAAATAAATTTTACATGAATTATTCCTTTGGAACTATTAACACAAGTCATTTATATGGAATTGTATTATTTCTTTGACCTCAATAAACTTTGCCTTCTCTAAATGTTTTTTTAATAGATTTTGGAGATAATTTGTTTTTATTTTTATAAAATCATCAAATTATAAATTGAACATTAGTTCATTTTAAGCAATATTTTAATGCATGTTGATAGCTTAAAAAATATCCATTTTTTATTGATTAAAACAATTCATTCTCTTTTCTTGCATATCCAGTCAGTGTCACACTAATGTTATATGTAATGCTGTATTTCCATTGTTTAAGTGTTTTTAATTTCAATTAGTGTCTTTAATATATATTTTTTTAAATAATAATAATGTACACAGTTAAGTCTAAATCTCATTTTTCTTTATTACTGTTTATACTAAATTTTGGAATTTGGTAAATTGAATATCAATTAGTCTTCTTTTATTTTCAGTAGACTTAACATAACAAAAAAATAAAAAAAATAATAAAAGACCATGTCATAATCTACTTCTAATATTAATAATATCATTTTTTTTTCTACATAACAAAGAGTGTTAATACATTTGTTATCTTTTATTAAGTATTTTTTTTTGTTTTGGACCCTCTTTGTTTTTAATAGATTGGGACCATACTCTCATAATATATAATAGATTTAAATTGTGTAAACAATGAAATTATATCTATTAATATGAGATCAATTATAATACAATCTATCATTCTATTTTATAAAGGTCAGATGAATAAAATTGTTATTATATTGATCACTGTGCTTATATTTCAATCCAAAATATATGTAACATTCAAAGTAGTAAGCTTTTCCTAACTAATATAATTCAATCAACTATTTAAAGAAACAATGTGATGTTTCTGTACATTGCATATTTCAGATTTTTTTTTTTTATATAGAAATAAATTTTGAACCACAGTAAACAATATAATTAATATTAAATCAAATGATGTGTTTAAATTATTTTGATGAGAACTTTATTGATAATTAAATTTAACAAATAGCACTATGTCTACTCTTTTAAAAAAAAAAGATATACGTGTATGACAATTATTATTTTTGGATTGTTTACGATGCAAATATACTCTCAGCTTATTTTAGTAAAACTTATTAGAGAAATAGCAGTGTTGTTATTGCAGAATCATCAATTAAATTTGACAGTACAAATATTAAACAACTTTGTTCTGATCAACAATAATAAGGATTTTATATTACATTGTTTTCCAAATAAATGGTTATATAAAAATATTATTGGGCAGTAAAGCAAGGTAATTTATTCTTAAGGGTGTCAGTAGAAGTTGATGTATTTTCAATAATGTCACTTGAACCTGTCTCTAATTAATTAAATAAAAATCGTACATATTTTATTTCACTTATTCATTGGTGAATGCATTTACAATTTTTTTAAAGAAATACCATTTGTTTTACATCCCCAACTTAATTTAATTTGTAGTAATAATAAATGGATGACAAATATAATGTCATTATGTAAGTTTATACAAATAACATACTAATAATTTTCATATCCATTAAAAAAACACTTCCTATTATTCAAACCAAATTTCAAAATATTATTTTTAAATCTAAAATAAATGAATAATATTGTAATATAATTTTACAAACAATTAAAAAAAAATTGTGAGCTGATTGTTTTTCTATTTTATTAGAAATCGAGTTTGGAATAAGGAAGTAAAATATATATATTCTTAAAATTTAATAAATCCACAAATATAAATAAATAAAACAATCAAACTATGGAATGAGAGATTTGACATGAATAGTATTTTGAGAGCAATATTAAACAACATTGAAATTCTAACAAAGTAATAAAAACGGAGAAAACAAAGCGAAGCAATATTACAAATATATTGTTGGAATTTTTTCAGTAATTTAAAAGTAATTAGTTATTTTCAAATATTAGAATGTCAATAAAGAGTCATATTTTTAAGCAATGGAATCTAAAGAAGTTTTTTATGACTTTTTCCTATATGTTATTCGTAATTTAATTTACATTTTAAATAATATTTTTGTAAAGCTGAATGATATGATAAACGTTGAGTTAACAGTAATCTTACTAATTTACAATGTTCTTGTTTTTTTTGTTTTTTTTTTTGTTTCAGTATATTTGCATTTTTAAATCTTAAAAAAGTATTAACATGCCCACACACATGCTCTCATACCTATATATAATTATTTATATGTAATATTATGATATATTTGTTTATATTCATCATCATCATCATCAACCATTATCAATCCACTGCAGGATGAAGGTCTCTCCAAGTTCAATCCATCTTTCCTATCTTTAGCCTCTCTTCTCCACATCACCCCTGCACACTTTCATATTTCATCTAACCATCTCACATGTGGTCTCTTTATGGGTCTTTTACAATCTCTTGGAATCGAGTTTAAGATTTCCATTGTTCGTCTATTTATCATCTCTTCTATCAATATGTCCAGCCCAACTCCAATTCAGTCTTTTAATTTTTTGAATGAGGTCAAAAATGTAAAAAACATTATTAGCTAAACAAGACTAAATATACCACACCCAAAATGTATAAAGTTAGAAAAAGATAAAATTAGAAATATTTATTCATAATATTAAAAAAAAATATCAACATTGTTCATGCTCAATTATAGTAGTTTTTCATCCATTGTATATCTTTACATGGTAGAAACCACTTCTTAAACCATTAGTTTTATGAAAGCTTATTAAATTAGGTAACATGATATGTGACAATATTTTTTTAGTTTTAAGTCTTAAGCAATGTTATGATGCTAAGACTATTAATATATAGTATGTATGAAGAATTCTTATCCCCATATAGCTATTTAAGTTGGAAACCTGGGTTTGAAGACATTTAGTTGTCTGAAAATTTGAAATTGTCTACTTACAGGTTAACTATCAGATAAGGTGTGGCTTTGAATTAGTATTTTGGATCTGTTGACTGAAATATCTCAACTCTACACTGAGGAATGTCAAAACCATGAAAGCAGCAACATTTATCTATAAAGCATGTTAAATCTACAATATGTCAGCATTTATCTATAAAGTTTGTTTAATCTACAATATTTGAACCAACAAAAATGTTTTACTTGTTCTTTATGATATAGAGTAAGCTGAGTGCATTTTCAGTGAAATGAGAGCTATGATTCTAGTGAACTTCACAAAATGTACACTAGCAGATTCTATAATAAAGAAAACTAAAACATTTGTGTTATGCAATTTTTTTTGCATATTTCGAATCTGGTCTTAATGTAAGCTCTATAATTATTTAAATGTGTGAATTTTTTTCTGTTATTATGTGATATATTGGATAGAGTGGATGGCTATAGAAAGATAAAAGTCTGGGTTCATACCTCCTTTAATTAAATTACCTATTAGTAATTTACAATTTAATATATGTATATTGTAATATCCAAAATGAATTATTGATAAAGTATATGAGAAACTTATATTCTACTAATATAGATGTAAATAATGGTTACTATGCATTATAATACTAAATAATCAATATACTTATTTTGTCTTTCATGATTGAGTTCATGATCATTATCAAACTCTATTCATCATCTAGTGAATACCATCAATAAATATTACATGGATATATATTACTTCTATAGTACTACTATACCATCAATAAATATTACATGGATATATATTACTTCTATAGTACTACTATTTAAAAATATCTATGTAATATTTAATAGTCCTGATATTAATAGATTACTCACTATTTATAATTTATGCCCAAATTAGAATCAACATGAATTACATTTAATGAAATGAATCATAGACATCATGAGACCTGATAATTTTTATAATAAATGAAACCTTATACTATTTTTAAAAAAATCATCAAAACAATAATTCTTTACAAATTTTATTTCTATTTACAATAAATTATATCCTCATTAGAAAATATTTACAAATTAGAAATTCAATAAAGGATTATTAATACATTTTAAAAGTATTTTTATGGTTTTACATTAAATTGATTTTTATCTACCAAAAAATTTAAACATCCAGAAATGCTACTTTTTAAACAGTCTTATCTCCAAATTATTCTGTAGTTAACCCTTTTTAAGAAAGCTGTGAATCAACTTGAACACAGCTTTAACACACTCTAAATCTGACAGATTTTATGTTACCATAGCATATTTAAGCTCATTTTAAAGCTTAAACAGTACACTAAGATGCTGCAATCTCTAGTATTATTTTGCAAGTAAAATATAAATAATATTGGTGTAAGAAGCTACAACAAGGTGGGAAGGCAGGCTTTCCTAGAAGTTGATTGCTTGGTTGTCAATCCGAATAAAAGAATAGGGCCTGTCAACAATTTTTATCACCCCAAGTTTTTATATGATTTTCAAACAAGAATGAATGTAGTAAAGAATTTTGTTTACATCTTAGAATGTATTTTGATAAAATATGCTAAAAATATAATTATTTTAGAAAAATAGGAAGATTTTAGTAAAAAATTCTATAATTTTCATCACCATAATCATCAACAATTATCAAACCACTGCAGGATGAAGGTCTCTCCAAGTACAATCCATCTACTTTGATCTTCAGCCTCTCTCCTCCACATCACCCCTACATACTTTCTTATACCATCCATCCATCTCACATGTGGTCACATTCTGAGTCATTTACAATCTCTTGCAATTCAATTTAAGATTTAAATTATTCATCTATTATCATATCATCTAACAATATGTCCATCCCAACTCCTCTTCAAACTTTTAATTGTTTCAATGAGATTAGTAACACCTGTTTGTTCTCACACCCATACATTGCATTTTCAATCTCTTCTTGTTACTCCCAATAAGCATATTTCTATACTTCTTTGAAAGGTTTGTAGTCTCTGTATTTTTCTTCTATTAAGTGTCCAAGTCTCAGATCCATAAGTAAAATCTGGTAAAACACACTTGTTAAAAACTTTTATTTTCAAAGACCTAAGCATATTTCCTTTTAGTATCAAGTTATTTCTAACAAAGTCACTCCAAAACAAGTTTAATTCTTTGATTTAATTTCATCTATTATATTTTCATCTGTATTAATAATCAGACCAAGGTATTTGTAACTGTTAACCATAATCAATATTTATTTTCATACTTTGAAAAAATCGATTGAACAGTACATTAGTTTTTTTAACATTTATCTTTAGTCATACTTTCCTACTTTCACCTGATAACTACTGCAACATTATCTGTAGCTCTAAAGCATTATTTGCAAAAACAAATACATCATCTGCAAAATCTAAATGACATAAATAATATCCATTTACTTTCACACCATTAGTTTCCTATTTTAATCCACAAAATACTTCTTGCAGCACTGCTGTAAAAAGTTTTGGTGATATGGAGTCATTCTGTCTTACGCTCTTCTCAATGTTGACTTTCCCAGTATCATTATGTAATCTAATTGTTGCTGTTGTATTTTTATAAATATTCTTTAAAATATGACAATATCCTGAATGTATACCTTGATGATCCAATGTTTTAATTACTAAAGAAATGTGTATAGAATCAAATGCATTTTTTATAATCTACAAATCCAAAACATAATGGCAATTCATATTCATTTGTCCTTTCTATAACTTCTCACAATTTGTGGATATAATCTACTGTAATAAAACCACTTTTAAATCCAGCTTGTTCTCTTGGCTAGTGGAAATCCAATGCTCTCTGTAGATGAGTTGTAATTACCTTGGTAAAAAATGTATAAAACTGATAAAAGACGGAAAGGTGTGTAATTTCTAATATATTCTTTATCACCTTTTTTAAATATTAATATTACTATTGCATTCTTCAATAATCTGGTATATCTTAATCATTTAGACATTTGTTATATAACTTTGCTAATTTTTTTCTATTTCTTTACCTGCTTCTTTTAATATATCAATTATAATTCCATCATTACCTGGAGCCTTTCTTTTCTTCATACATTTAATTGCATGTCTCACTTCTTCATTTGAAATTCTGGGCAGTTTGAAGATGTAATAGATATAGGAGGTCTTGTTCTTTATTACTATATAATTCTTGGTAAAAGTTTTCTACCCATTTCATGATTTCATCTCTCTGATTAGTAATAATTCCTTCTTTTTTCTTATTGCAGATATAAATTTTTTACCAATACCAAAATGTTGTTTTACATTCTTAAGACTTTTATTATATTCTACAGATTTCCTTGCTAGTTCAGAGTTATACTTTCTTATATCATTTTCAACTCTTTTCTGCACCATTTTACAAATTTCAAGATATCCAATTCTTTTTAATATATCATTTTTGTATATCTTCATCTTCCTTCTTTTCTTCATAAATTCCCTAGTCTCAGTAAACATTTTCTTGGTCAATTTCTTTTTTTTTCTACCAGCTATCTTTGTTGCAGTTGTTAAAAGTGTATCAGTTATTTTCATACTAATTTAATTCAAATCTGAATCATGTTCAATATCTAATAATATATGAAATCGATTTGTAAGTTGCAATTTAAATTCATTAGTATATTTCTGAAGATTAGGAATATCAACTATAAATATTGGTTTTCTTAATAATGTTTGTCTCTCTAGTTTTGCATTAACACTTATCTTACATCTTACTAATCAATGATTACTTCCTGTGTTAAACTTATTAAGAACATAACAATCTTGAAATGTGTATTTTCTGTTAGTAAAAATATAATTCAATTCTGATGTACCTTCATTTTAATGCTTCCTTGTCCATTTCTTTTTAACATGTTTTCTCAAAAAAAGATTTCATACAATAAAGTTTTTCTTTTTCTGCAAACTCCACAGGTCTATGTACTCTCTCATTTCTATCACCATAACCCACATTACCTACAACACTTTTATCTTTTATTTGTTTACCAATTCTAGCATTAAAGTTTCCCATAACAATTTTAAAATGTTGTTTACTCTGATCAAAAGCCTTTTGTACATCCATATAAAAATCTTCTATTACTTTATCACTATGAGAAATTATTGGGGCATGAATCTGAATTATCTACATTTGGTATCTGCTATTAAATTGTATAACTATTATTGCCTCTCTGTTTGATACACCATCAAACTCCACAATGTTGTTCTTCCACTTTTTATTAATAATGAATCCAACTCCACTTGTATTTCCAATATTTGTGCCATTATATTGGAGTAAATGTCCACTTTTTTAATTAATTGTCTCCTCACCTTTTTCTAACTTCACAAAGTTCATAAAAGACAGTTCTTATATTACTTTTACATGAATGTTAATTGAAAAAAAAAACTAGTACTAACAACAATTTTGACACCTGTCAACAATTTGTGTTATTTGAAGCTCTTTATTTGATTTTCAAACAAAAATAGTGAATTAGAGTATTTTGTTCACATATTATAATGTATTTTGATAAAATATGCTGGAAATATAATTATTTTAGAAAAATAGTAAGATTTTAGTAAAAACAATTTTACATTTACACAAACATAAATTGAGAAAAAATCAATGACCTCCACAGTACTTTCTAATTTGTTTGAAACTTAATTTCTAGATCTTCTGCTATTGAATATTTTTATAATTATAAATATACTTTTATTTTTTAATAAACTTTTGTTCATTTTTTAATCTGACAAAGTATTAATATACTTTATACAAACTGATATAAAATGAATATAATATTAAAAGATGAATATATTTTTACTGCTGATTCTGTAATTGACCATTCAAAAGTTTAAAGATGTAACTCACTTGTTCAATGGGAGTTATGTGCAATAAAAAGGTTAATGCCTCACAAGTATAAGTGGAATGTTAAACATGTAACATATCAATCATACTTCCTCTAAAATGTATAATGTTTAGTACTGATCTGCCTTAAAATGCTAACTTTAGAATCACCATGTATAGTATAAAATATATGATTCAGCACTCTTTGCCATTACATAATGAAATATAATAGATAAATGAGTCAAATGTGTGGAGATGAGATAACAACATCATCTCTATTCAATAATCACAATCATCTTATAATTCTAAACATTTTAATTAATATTGTCAATAAATGGCCAGAAACAAATATATAAGAAACATGCAAAAATCAGCATGTAATAATTATAAGTAATAATAATAATAATAATAATAATAATAATAATAATAATAATAATAATAATAATAATAATAATAATAATATTAGTAGTAGTAATAATAATAATAATAATAATAATAATAATAATAATAATAATAATAATAATAATAATAATAATAATAATAATAATAATAATAATAATAATAATAATAATAATAATAATAATAATAATAATAATAATAATAATAATAATAATAATAAGAAGAAGAAGAAGAAGAAGAAGAAGAAGAAGAAGAAGAAGAAGAAGAAGAAGAAGAAGAAGAAGAAGAAGAAAAAGAAGAAGAAGAAGAAGAAGAAGAAGTAGAAGTTCCATTAGCAACATTTTTAGAACAATCAACAGTCATCTCTTGTGACTGAATCTAAAAGACATTCATTATCAAAACATAGGATATTTATCTAGTCAATGCCAAACTTTGAGGACAATATAGAACAATCATTTAAATGAATAGACATACAGGTCAAAATATCAAATATAATAAAAACTGATGGCATCCTAAATCAATGTTCTATGTTATCATAAATATAAATATCATTTATAATCTAACTTTCAATCCATATAAATACAATGCATCGAATGAACACTTAATGTAGTCCTCATTTTTGTGCCATCCAGAGTACTATCTCGATGTGTAAACCCAACACACACATACTATAAATTACCTGTTATTGTTCTAGAGCTTGCTCAAAATCAAAAGTTTCTAGAAATTGTACCAGTAAAGAAAAATATAAATTTATACATTTAATCTACTTTATGTTGTGATAGGCTACCAATCTTTTTAAAACTCCATGCCAGAATAAATCAAGTCACACACACTGAAAATTTGAGAACATTTAGCTAGAGAAACAAAACATTAACACTAATGTTATTTTAAGAATCATTTAAAACAATTAAATAATAAATTAATAAATTCAGAAAAGATACAGCAATATAATTCTAAATCTAAATAATTTTTATAAAAATTTAATTTTATATAGAAAATGAGATTAACTTACTGTGAATACTAAGTAATTAAATAAATTCATGTTTACTTTAAACAAAATTATCACCCATACAATTCATAAAAAAATTATTACTGTTTAAGATCTTTCACATTTTATCTAAATGGGAGGACCAACAACACTTTACATTGAGGAGGTAAAATTGTTTAAACAAAAAGAACTAACAACTGTTCATTATATTCAATTATTATTAATATTATATAAAATATCTAAATCCAAATTATTTATTATTATTAATTATTACTTATAATAAATGTAATCACTAAATATAGTTGTGCACATTTTAATATTTTTATTAACATAGGATAATTAGTTTCAGTGCTTTTTAGGAGTTATAATTATCAGTTGTTCATTATTTTTCTGCAAATAATTAATTTAAACTTATAATAAGAATGTCCAGTATAGATCAGCACAGTTGATTTTAACCATTGTCTTACATTAAACATTCATTATATATTTTTAAGTTTTTTTTTTTGTTGTAATAATAGTAATTTCCAGAATAACACCAATTTTCAAGTCAGTTTAGTACTGTCTGAATTTGTTCATTTACTAATGTAATAGTTTGCATGTCCAGTTAACAGAGGATGACACACTTATGATTTGAGATGAAACATAAATATTGTTGCAACTTTCTTCCAGAAGTAATCTTATTTTTTTAAATTTCCTTCTAGTGACTAGGCTACATGTTGATTTGGTGATGCTTAGCTTCTATCTAAAGTATAGCACATGCTTTTCTTCAAATCCTTTTAAAAACACTTTAACTATTAGTAGGATTGGTATTATTTCAAACTACAAGATTATTTCTCACTATTCTTTTTTCAATAGCTGAGCTGCTACTGCTTTTTTCAAAAGCTACATTAGGCTTGACTTGCTGACTAGACTAACAACTGATGTTTACTGTTTTAATTTTCCCCAACTATCTTATTTTAAAATAATCTTGTTATCTATCTAATCATAAGATATGACAGCACTATTTGCTGATGAATATATTCTACTTTTATAAAAAGAATGTTTCTTTTTTCTTTTTTCATTAATTATTTTTTAAAAAATATCCAATAATACACTATTTATTGAAAAATATAATTTATACATTTTCCCCTTTTCAATTGCCAAAAAACAATATAATACTTGAATTACACTTTAATATTAAGACTATGACATTTTGTTTTAGACGATAAAAATAAATAAAATCAACTTTAATTATTTAGAAAAGGCATATCATTTTTTGACAAGAATGATAAAATCTTATTTTTTCCCCACTCTTTCTTTTAAAAAACTAATACCCATTACTTAAAATTTTATGTACTTATTATTTTCTTAAAATTTTAAAACAAATAAAACTACTGACAACAGAAAAATTTATTATTATTATTTTTAATACTATTTTTCCCTTTTGCAACTCCCCTTAACAAGCATTAAATATTTACATTCTTATTGTTTGTAATTTTTATATTATCACTTAAGTTTACAATTATTATAGCTGAGATATATATATATGGCACGTTTGTGTATAATTTATTGACAATATATATGTATAATGTTGTCATTAATTCCTATTATAAATTATAAAATGTACAATCTTTAAAAAAATACAATTATATATATATATAGTTTTTTTAAGGAAGGTTTCTTTTTATAAAGGTTATAAAGGAAGGTTTATTGTTGTTACAAAAGTATATAATTTAATGACATTCTCTATGAGCTATACAGCTCTGCATTAACAAATCCAACCATATAAACTATCACAATTAACTGAAACACGATTATACAATTAATAATACTATTTTACATTCATTTTTATAACAAATATGCACATATATTTAAAATAAGCATGGATACACACCAGGTCTATATATTTAATTATTTAATTGTGGATGTCTCAATGTCACTTATCTCCCATATGCCCTGGATGTTCATCGAGGAGTTAGTTTATTGTTTTTTTTTCCTTTATCTCTCTGATGTTTTTGATAAACATCCTCCATGGATTCATGATCTTACCAGGTAATCACATTTAATCAATTTGTTGGGTATGTTTTAATGTCAATCATTTCCCAAGTGCTGCTGTATGTCAATTGAAGTGTGAGACTATTGTCTCTTTCCTTAATTCCACTGATCTTCTTGATGAATATACACAGTGGGTCTGAGTTACTTGTATCAAAAATAAGCTTACAACTTGTCATCCAAACACTGAACATTAAGAATGTAGCACTCCTTATTACTGCAAATATGCCTGATTTGATACCCTGCATTAGAGTTGATATTAAAGTATTTTTCTTTTTATAAATTGTAAAAATCAGCATTCATCAGCTTTGCAAACTAACACATCTATCAAAGATGTATTTGATGCTGAGACAGACCACATATGATGCTAATAGATTTATATACCAATTGAAGCATTGAGATTAACTTACCAAGAAGTCAAAGAACTTTGGCTCCAGGCTCCACCATTTGATTTTTTTTCAAGAAATTTTAGATAGTTATATAGAGTGTGGCACTGTTGGGTACTATGTTATCAAAACAGATGTAATGTGCATCCCAGTAGTGAATATTTGTGGGATTGTGATTAACCTGGGGTTAAGTTAATCCCTGTGATGTCAAATAGCAATTCAGATAGCCAACAATCCTTTACTAGGAGGTGGAGCATCAGTGCAATGCACAACCTCTGGATGCAAATTTTGTAGGCATAAGTTATTAAGTTTGCAATAGAGGTTGAAAAATGCTGGAGCTGAATAACCTGTAGTAAATGCAGCTCCAAGCCACTTAATTTCGTAGGTCTATGCACTTTACTGAGGCTGATCACTACGGTCTTGTTTCCCACACAAAAGCCTGGAGGAAATGGAGCTGATACAATGAATGAATTTCTCTGTAACCTCTGACAAATTGCATAAAATATGCAATCCTGGTGAACAACAGAATGTTTAGAAGGGTTTTATTGGCATATAATGATGTATAAACCTTCTGCAATGAGCCTATTATTCTTTTAGCAATGGTCAGGATAGTATTTTGAATCTCTCTCTTCAATGTCAGTGGGGTGAGGTTAAACACAAAGCCAAGAAATTTTGAGGGTCTAGCAGAGAACAGGGAGAAAATGTTACTCCCTGAGGACAGCCTCCATGCCACCGATTTAGGAAAATTAAAACATAGACCTGATTCACTTAAAAAAATGGACATGAGTCTTCTAAAACCTGGAAGGTACCTACAAGAAGGTAAGATACCAACCAGGTCATTCGTGTAGGCATTGAGATGTATGTTCTTTTTAATGCTGGAAATAAAAACTCCAGGAAGACCCTATTGAATTGACTTAAGAAAAGAATTAACATGTAGTATGAAATGGAGGATACTCAAAGGTGAGCTTTGAGGGATATATTTCATAGGAAAAAATAAGTCAGATAATTTTTCATTTAAATAATATTGAAATCTGCCTATTTCTGAGAAAATTACATATAATATTAATAATGCCAGGGTGAATGTCTAGCTCACCAAGCAGCTGCACAAGGCAGGCAATCCTAATGGAGTCAAAGGCCCCTACAGTGTCCAGCTGCACCAGAATAGGCCCATAGCTCCTATGTCTCCTAGTGTACTCAATCAATTTGAAGAGGCTAATTTCCTCTGCTGTAGAGAATACTTTTTTGTGTACTGGAAGTAGGATATTGAAGACAGAAACAATTTCTGGAGTTTTTCCTTATTTATCAACTCAATGATTTTAATTATCAAAGGTGTCATGAAAATGGGTTGCATATACTCAAGAGAGGAAGGGCTAATTGTTGTCTAGAAAAAAGGGACCATAGCAATTGGATAAAGTCCATTAAGTATCAGAAGGCCTGAAGCCAGGGGCTTCATCACCTTGTAAATTATAGGTATAACTAAAGCTTCTAAGTCCTTGGAGACAAATTTTAGAATACTATGGAGACCTGGATGAGTTCTTTCTGGCACTGGGGTAATTTTATATCAAATATCTGTCTTAATAATGCCAGGATTGATCTTGCAAAGGCTCATTATTAGCTTCATGTTCAGTTTGGTAACTCACATTTGCCAGTTTTCTCTGACAGTAGATTAATAATTGAGTCAACTTGGGAATACCAGGATAGATGTTATCACTCACTTTTAATCACTGTCAGATTTTTTGATTTATTCTGGCAACCAAGGGCCTATGTAATATACCCTTTAGAAAACACAAGGACTTTTGCAAGATAGACTTTTGCCTACTTGGTTGCCACGCAATTAATAAAAATTTGTTGAGTACTGAAGAAGTGCTGCTTGTTTGATCTGTAGTAGGTGTCAAAGGTATTTTCTTAATAGATTTCTGAATCTTATCCAACTTATGAAATAATATCATAGGCCCTTTATTTTTCCTAGTGTAGTAAGATATCAGCAAGGACAAGATGTTCAAGAATGCAAACCAACCATAAGCCAGATTTAAAGCAAGGATATTAATTTTTCTAAAATAAATATGGGCCTCAGAGATGATTGCCTCTGAAGCCACAGACTTAAGGTATAATCTGATAGTGGACTTTGCTTTATGCACAGGACTGCAGTTGCCATTCTAGATATAACTTTAAGAACATAATTTTAGTGTCCATTTTATGTTTTGCACATATATTTTTTTCAATTCAAACTTTTTAATTAAAGAAATTTTTTAAAGTTAAAATCTTTTATGCACACTCAAGTGTAAAGATATGTAAAATATATAAAAATAAGATAATTGAAACAATAGATGCATTTATTATTGAAAATTTATATGAAGTTATTTTATTATTATTACTTGAAGTTATTTTTGATATTTCTAGATTGCAATGTAGTTCTAACACAAGAAAAGATTTTGTTTGTGTATATATATATATATATATATATATATATATACACATATATATATATATACAAACAAATATCTTTATTTTGTCCTGTTCATATATATATATATATATATATATATATATATATATATATATGAACAGGACAACATATTTTGGTATTGTGTGGTTTCTAGTAAATAATTATGGGGAAAAAACTATAGTAATTCAGACATCAATATAGATTTCCTGAAAGGGGTGGGGGTTGTTCAACCTTAAATGAAAACCTTAGTTACTAGTAAACAAACATTCAATATTGACAGATGAATGTTCTTATAAATGATTTATCAAATAAGATTCCTTTCTAAATAAAATAGTGCAGTAAGGTTCATGGGGTCTCTGTTCCATTACCTTACTTGCCTAAGTTTCATTGAAGACATCATTGTAAAATAATAATAAAGTATATCTAATAGTAAAAAAACTAAAGAAATTTATCTTTACAAACAAATCATCAGGCAATCTAAATTTTCTTGTACCTGAAGAAAAAATACCTGCATTTAAATTATATCTTATATAAAGATTTCTACAAATGTTGAATACCTTTACCTAATTATAATAAACTATTTATTTAAAAAAAATGGGTTAAACAATGTGTTATTTTTGCTTATAACCAATGCTTTGATGAAATAATATTTGCCATTGTCAAGGTTAATTTCACAAAGAAAAGCAATTACATCTCAAATAGTAACAATATTGATTGTGATGTTAAAGAATGGGATTGAGCATGAAGTAGTGGCCCATTTAGAATATGTGCATTAAAACATGTTTATTTTCTTCTGTTTCTCTATTAATTGTTTTCAAATTTATATCAGAACAAAATGATAAAATAAGTAGTCTACATAAGGCTGGAATACATTGTGCTTTATCAGTTCTATTTAAACAAATTGGTATTTTTAATATTTCAATCAACTGCTTCACAGATCTCAATACATAATTAGCAATTATTTTAGTATTATCAAATTCAGATTTATGACTGATTTCTAAAAATATGTGAAGTAAAAGCTGATATATTTAACTTCTGATTAAAGGCATATTATGTTCATTAATTCTGACATTAATTCATCTATTAGACTGTCCTACATAGCTATTCGCACATTGTAAATGTGGAATTTTATAAACCCTGGTATTCTAAAATCACTCTCTCTTTAGTTTTGTGGAAAAATTATTTTTTAAGTTTGAAAAAAGTAGTCTTGATGTTGAAATTAAATAGTCTTATACTTATTTTATCAGTGACTCTTTTAATATAAGGTAAATAAACTCTATATCTAGATCAATTATCATTTTTATCATCTTTCTTTTTTTTTTTTTTTAGTGTCAATGCTAAGTAATGCTTTATATTTGATGTTTTTATTGTCACCATTAGAAAGTAGAATGTTTTAATTAGTTCTATTTCTTGAGTAAGATGACCACCTGATAAACTATAAGCTCTCACCAAAATATTTTTTTTTGCTACACAAAATATTTGTGTTGGATTATGATGAGAATTAAAATTAAGATATCTGTTTGTATGAATGGATTTTCTGTAAACTGATATTGATGAGTCATCACATTTTCTTGGAATCAAAACATCTAGAAAAGAACATGAATTGTTATTTTCCACTTCCATAGTAAACTTAATATTGGGGTGCCAATCATTAAGAAAAACAATAAAAGATTTCAGAGCATCAATACCAGGGGCCATACAATAAATGTATCATCCACATATTTGAGCCAAATAAAAGGTTTCATAGTAGCTGCATTTGATACATGCCTTTCAAAATTATTCATAAAGAGATTAGCAATTACAAGTGACAGTGAATATTTGCTTATACTTTTGAAAATCATGAATAACAATGTATTTTCAAGGCAATGTTTTCCTAATGAAATAATAAAATCTGGCAAATTATTGTATTGATATACTATATATAAAGCTTTTTTAACAAGAATACTAGTAAACATAGAAGAAACATTAAAACTAGCCAATAAACCTGTTTTAGTTAGTTTTAATTTTTTTTTTTTTAATTACCGGAAAAAAAATTACTTGAATTCTTAATTCTGGATTGAATATAATCAGTGAATGGTTTCAATCATTGGGATAAATATGTAGCCAAAGCATGTGTGGGAAAAGCTATAGTACAATGTGAAATGAATTTTATATGTTTAAGCTTGCTTATTTAGTCATTTGAATGTCAAGTTGAAATAGAAGATTAGTAGACTAAAGTTTTAGAAGTATATTTTAGATAGTGACTTTATTTTTTTGCCTTAGTGTACTAAAATTTATATATATATATATATATATATATATATAAATTTTAGTACACTAATGTGATATATATATATATATATATATATATATATCACATGGGATGATAAATGGCTCTTATTGAGTGTTTTAAGTAAATGCTTGATAATAATCTTTCTTATTGTATATTTTGAGTAAATGTATGCTTGTATATTAATGATATTTGGTTTTTGCCACTTTAAAATATAATTTGTAATGTATTAGTTTAAGGTAGTGTCTTAGGAGTGTATATATGTTATAAATAGATAAGTCAGATATACTTAATAGGTAAATGTTTTTGTTGAAAATCTTTTACTTGTAAAACATATTGATTTCAATTTAAAATAATTTATTTATTGTAATATTGATTAATTGTCATTTGTTTCTTTCTAATATTTACTTAGATTTTAACCTAGAATAATAATATTTACTTAGATTTTTTTAGGTTATAGAACAACGCTGCTTGGAATCTTAAAAGGGTCAATGTGCCTTAAATTTATAGATTGTAACAAAATACAGAAAATGAATTACTTTCATTATTTTATGTTTTAAAGACAGTTATTGCTCTATATGGTGTTTATAAAAAAACAGCATAATTACCCGGCCCTACAAACATTATTAACGCACGTTTTTTGAAAACTCGGAAAATGTATGATGAAGAATCATAATTTGAAAAAAAAAGGAAAATAAAGAAAATTTAAAAAAATATTTTAGTAATACACATTTATTTTGAAACCTCACTTTATATAAATTAAATTTTCTTGATACCTTTTGCTAACATTTTACTGATAGCTTATATTAACTATTTTACTTCATTTTTCTACCCAAAAATAATTTTATAATTAATTAATACAAATTTTTTAGAAATAATTACTATAGATGAAATACAAAGAAACTCGCATTCACATCACTGAAATAAAACTTAAAACTTATATCTACCAGGGTTTAGAATTCAAATACACCATTATACATTATTGTTACATTTGATGCTTCTACTTAATTCTTGTAACTGGCCACCAATTGCTACAATACTCCCATATAATATGGAAAATAAATTGCATTGAACTGCATCAAGAACCTTTGTTTGCTTAGTACAATTACATTTTCCATTCTTAAACATTTAATGTCCTCACACTCAACAGTTTATCGCAGACTTATGAAGGAATGTTTGGCTGTCTTGAAATTATTATTTGTTTCCTCTTTATATATCATTAATTTTTTTTTTGTTATTGGGATGGCCCTCAGAAACTAAGAAATATGAATAATGACTCCAATACCATTATAAATAAAATATTCATTCTCAGACCATAACTACATAAGGCAGCATGAACCCCAGAAAAAATTATCTCACTTTTATCATATTACACAACTTTCAACCCAGAAGAAATTATCAAACCAAAAGGTTGGCATAAGAAGACCTTGCTCACTTTTGTTTTAATGGCTATGATCAATGGCCCTATACTTTCTATGGTAAGCACTGCTGCAGATATTTGATATCAATATCTGTTTCTTTGAGTTTTAAAGCTACATTTTATGACTTTGAACTTTCAACTTTTGGTACGTGTAGTGAAGACATATATAACTCCATACAGCATCATAAACTCATTGCATCTTCATGCTAATGACAAAATCCCCCCTCCATTGATACTAATAGACAATAATAAATATATATATCCAGATAAAATAATTTATAATCATTGCAAATATCTTTAATTTGTAATCATGTCACTTATTATTTTGCATTTTATTGAATTGTGTACCAGAATCCCAACTGATTTATGCATTTAGAATCATGATCAAATATGTGATGATATTTATCTTGTTTGATGTATTACCTACTCTCAGTTTTTCTCATAATTGAGTTCTAGTTGTACTAGTTGCATTACCATTCATATTTTTCATATTATTCCCTATTTCCAAGTAGGTGATTCTTATTGCCTTTTTTCATATTATGATGGTGGCATTTTTTTTTCTTTTCATACCTGATGGCATTCATGTGAATACCACTATCTTCTTTGTATGAAGTTTTTGGTGGGATACAAATCCCTCCTTCTTGTGCTGTAACAGACTTTCTACTATGAAATACATTTAATAGTTCTGCAACCTGTTCAGTAGTATAAGTATTTGTATCAATCCAAATCTTTGCAATATTTCTAGGAAGCTACACCACAATTCCTGCAAAATTTGCAATTCTATCAATGTGTCAACTGTTAAGGCTATCACCTTTGTTACATATTTCTTTGAAAAATAAAGTATGTGATTCACCATATGGGTACTTTTTTGAATATCTTGTGCTTGATAAGGTTTGATAATCATAATTCCAGTAACTATTCAATAATGTTTCTTTATAGCCCATAAGAATTTCTAGAAAAAAATAAATAAGGAATCTCTCCAGGCTGGTGATGCCTTCTGCAAATTACATCTTCCATCATTACATTCAAACTGAAATATTTTTTTCTCAAGTTACATATATATTCAATAAGTCATTCATATGCATTGTCTAAATCAAATTCTTGGAGATCTGCATTTTTTTTGCTTCATTTGCTTTTTTATTTATTTTGCCTTTTTGGACAGTCATGACATTTTTTTTCAGTTTGGCCTTTTTGTCTGTGTTCTGCCTCCAGCCTTTCGATCCTGCCCATATCTTTGTTTTGTTCATCACCATTTCCAATTTCTATCTGTTTTATTGGTCTACTGAAGTCACTTATTTCTTTATCCAGACTTATTTACATTAAAAATAGCAATAGATTAGAAGATTAATAAACATATGCATTAAATAAACATATGAGCCAAAGTTTAAAAGAAATGAATGTGTGCTTGGTTAATTAATGAAAAATATGTGGGTCCAAACAAACACATATTTTATAAAAAATATAATTCTTTATTTTAATAACATGAAATGACAAAGTGAATATTTTACTTTAAAATTTCAGTAAGCATTTACAAAATAGTTTTAAAAAAGAAAAGATCGTCCTAAACAGACAAAAGAAAGTCCCTGGTGGAAAAAATTTGTAGCTATATGTTTTTTTTTTTTTTTTTTTATAAAAAAACAATCTTTATTAACCTAGAAAAAGAAGGAAAAAAGTACTTTAGCATTATGTGATCAAATCAATTGGCAAATTAAAGTTCAATAGGCAGATCCTGCTAAAGGTTCACTATCCAATAATGAAAGTAGAAAAAAAGTCCAATTTTATATATAAATATATTTTCTTTTAACAAACCTTGTCTTATAATATCAATTAAATCCAAGGTGCTATTTTATTGTTTTGAATTTCCTAATTAGAATCTTTATAGGATCTGTACAATTAGAATTGAAAATAATTTCACTCCATATTAGTCATAAACTATATATTTAAAAAAAATGGCACTTATAATATACCTAAGAACTCCCTCAATAATTCCTAATTTCAATGCTGGTATCAATGAGAGTTTATGTTTATAAATTAAGCTAATACATGTTTTTCATACTTGCAAATGAATGCATGCACCAAATATGTATTCAACCATGTATTCATCTCTGCAACATAACCCACACTGATCTGAACCTTTTCAGTAGATAAAGATTGTCATGTTAAGATTTGAATTATTTGACACTATTGCTTCATTGATAGAATAAAAATAATGCCATTTTTTTTAAAATTTCAGATAATAATTCAGAAATATTTTTCATCATCAAGTTGCTTCTAAGGATCACTTATTGTATCTGTACTAATCATGTTGATCTCAGTAGATGAATCATCAAGAAACCTATCTTTATTGATAAGCTCAGTATCAAAGGTACAAAACAGAAAATTTGGTTGATAAAGTCAACTTTAAAATAATTCTGAGTGCAATCAGTCCACATAGTATCTATGATCGTTTATTGACTATTATGGTTGAGCTTCTTCCTTTATTTCTTTTGCCCAACTTACTATCTGAGGAGCTTCTACTCATATCCAAAACACTCTTTGTAATTGTTGATGGTGAAAACACCTGGGATTTTTCATTTAATTGCCAATATTAAATATATTACTGAATGGATACTAGTAACTCATCTGTCTTAAAAAATTCAAATCTGATTAAAACCTGAAATACTTTTTGGTTGAATTGACACATTCTCCAGATCTCCAAATCTTTGATCTGAAATGAAAAAAGATGCAGAATTATGAATTAATAGTTAAATATTTATTACATAAAAATCTCTTTGGATATGTAACTATATTTAGAAAAAATACATATCATTGCTAAATTGTCTCTGGTAATATCACATATCTTTCTCATATAATCTTTTGTCAGATTACTACGCATTATCTGTTAATGTATCTTGGGTTATTTTAAGACTATGTTGTCTGATAATATCAACACTTTAAATAAAGAAATATTTATTGGGGATTGTGTTCGACTGTGTCTAATATTATAATAAGAATAACAATCCATGGTTGTTCTGCAAATAAAGAAATTTCCAGTGTAACTATTGAAGTACTTAAAAGTAGTCTTTGTTACACATTTAAAGTACAAATATAAGCCAAAGCAAAAACTAAGATAATAGATAATAGAAAAAAATAAATGAGCAGAGAGGGAACAAATTATATAAGTTATAGATGGCCAAACCTTTTGAATTGACAGACCATATAGATTTATATATGGTTTGTAAAGACTGTATGCGTATGTGTCTGTAAGTATAATCGTATATAATAAATTATTGCAAAGATATTTTGGTGCTACAATATATGGCCTATCTAAACTACCTATTATTGGAAACAATGTATTTAAATGGAAATGTCCACTTTGATATAACTCAACTTGTTTTTATCAATAACTCGAAAGCGAACGTAACAAGTGAAAATATATATATATTTACAAAATGTTCACAGTCGAAATGTAAAACGTTTTTATTCGAAACATGTCTTGCTTATTTACAGGATTTATTATTTTTGTGCTAAAAAAAAATCTTACATTTGCGAAAGGCTACATGCCACCAACTTGGCATATATGTGCGTATATAAAGCTTTTTTTTTTACTTTTCATTTACGTATTTATGTAGATAAACATCAAATAAATACAACCAAAATGTTTTATTTTTAGAAATAAAGATTGAAAAGTGATATCAAAATGTACTTTTAAAACTACCTTGAAAAAAAAAATCAACTTTTATTAACTAGAACTAAAACAAGCCAAATGTTCTTGCTTAAAGTCTGAATTAATCTAAGATGTAGTTGGAATGAGTAAGCAGTTCATTTCCTGGAAATCATCAATACTGTCTATAAATTAATTTAAATACCGAAACTTAATTTTTGTTTATTAAACTTCATTTCCAGTTCTGAAATTATTTTTCAAAACTTGAACTATGGACTTCCGTCTATATATTTAAAATTTTTATTGAATATAATTGGACATATATACTATACACACACATGCATACCGTAAAGACGTATTCATTAGCTCAATGCAATCTCTTCAGAAATAAGGTTCGATAAATCTCGCTTAACATTAAAATACATTTTTAGGCTGCCTTACTTAAACCTCATTCTTAGAATAAAGTAGGTGTTCGATTTGTTTGTCAATTTTTCTGACAATGAATTGGAGATTACTATTCTTATATTTTGTCAGACCATACTTTAGAACTGTGGTTGTGAGAGTACCCCAAAAAACTCGGATTCAATCCTTGACGGACGAACCCGATATAGTACCTACTTCTACCACTAAATGATTCTTACGATAAGGAGCAGAGTGCATCAGTCTGCCAACTGGTATCCTCAAGCAAAAACGTGTTGCTACTAATCATTGTTATTAACTGTGTGTCCGTTTATTTGTTGATTTTTAAAATTTAAATTAAAATAACATTTCTATTGATAAGTAAATTTAAAATGAAAATAAAAACAAGTATTCATTTTAACTATCTGAGAAACAATCATGAAAGTGCAGAATCAAAATGTATAAAAAATTACCACTCATTATCTGAAGATTATGCAATGATATTAATTTCCATATCAAAAAGACAGTAGCAATTAACAGGATTTGTTATAATTAGCATAAATAAACTGGGGTGGGGGTAACCTTTATTTATTTTCAAAGCTTATGAAATTTAAACTTTAGACATATTTATGTTAGATAGTTATAACATCTTGGTTAATTTAATTTTTGCATTTGTTGCTTTTGGTAATGTATCTATTTATGGTACTTACATATTAGGCCTACTAGGTCGGTGTTTATAGAATTTGCCCACCACTAACAAATGTGTATATAAAGACCAAATTAAAAATATTTGCAATCTTCCAAAAAGAAAATTAATTATTTTTTAAGTTAATATTAGATAATATTATAATCAGGAGACTGTTGTTAGTCACAATGTTGTTTTTGCTGCTAATTTTATGAATAAAGGGTGATGTGATGTCATGGAAAAGTACTGGAATAATTAAGCAATCACTGCCAAAAGGTGTACTCAGAATTTAACATGCAACTTTAATTCCTGCTGAGAGAATTTTTGAATGACATTTTTATTTAAGAAAATGTTTAAAATTTGTTAACTAGCCATTACTGATGATATTGCAGTCATCTTTACAAGACTGACAGTCACAGTGATAATTATATCAAGAAGTGTGTGCATGTAGCATGTTATACCAAGTAAAATGCAAAATCCTACAAATATGATACTGACAAGTTGCTGGAAATTCCTATAAACCATAGACACTTTCCTTTGCATTTCACTGTACTTAAAAAAGTTCCAATCTCTCTCAGTTATTGAAAAAGCAATATTTTTGCTTTTCTTTTTTATTGGAATAAATGTATATTTCTAAACCTTTATTTGCAGCAACATCGTTTTGTTGCAATAAAAAGTAAATATGTGTTTGTTTATTCCAGAATATGAAATTATAGATCTCCATTTTATAAGAAATAATTTCAGTTCTTGTCATTTGATTCAAGACATAAATAAATGTTTGTTTATTTCCATTGAATAAAGTTATATGTTACTATTTTGTACTAAGTAAAGTTGCTTATCATCATTTATCAAAGTTGACATATCAAATTTGTCAGAAGAGCCCAGACATATGTTATTTTACAAGATTGCAAGATTAGAAAAATATCGTGCTATTTAAGTGTATGTGAAATTTCATCACCTGACTAATACATAAGTTTAATAAACAGTAAGTAGATTTTTTTTTTTGTAGATGTACAATCTAATAATGCCTTGGCAACGTTTCTAGTTGATGGTAACAGTTTGGTAATATATATATATATATATATATATATATATATATTATATTTTGATATAACATATATATATATATATATATATATATATATATATATAATGTTATTCAAAATAAAATGTAATAAGGTGCAACACTGAAATTAATTAATTCCACAAATATCACAATATATGTGTGTATACGCTATAGCATGGTTAAGACATGATTGGAAATCTGATTAACAATTCAAAATAAGGTATTAGTAAGGATAGCTAGCATGCCTATAAGATTACAATAACTTATATATATATGTCAATCCTTATAAAAATTCAGGGCAGCTAACGAAAATACTTATTTTGCATTGGCTGAACAATATATATATATATATATATATATATATATATATATATATATATATTAACGTCATAGATATATATGTGTCAATCCTTATAAAAATTTAGGGCAGCTAATGAAAATACTTATTTTGCATTGGCTGAACAATATATATATATATATATATATATAAAGTAATAATGTCCAAACATTTATCATAGGGTATGGTTATTTCCGATAACACAACAAAAACAGATATTCATATAAAGTTGAAAGTAACACTGTCTTTGTTATTTTACAAATATTTGATCTAAGATTCTTTACTTGTCTGCACTTCAAAATAAGCAAATAATGTAATTTCCTGTAAAAGTTTAAATTTCCCATAGATAAATGAGGTTGGATTTACATTTGGATTGTAATAGTTTCATCCTTGTTTGAAATTTTACTAGATTTGTTCATCTTTATATATAGAAAGAAAACAACTCCTGTAAATGATCATTTTGCATATTAAAGAGAATATGTTGAAATGCCTTCAACAGCATTTGCTTGTCATCGAAACTACGGGAAGTTGCACATAAAGTTGAAAAAATAACGTTGTATACATATATATGAAAAACAAAAACAAGTTATAAATCACGTAACTTTCCATCGCTTGCATTAGGATCAACAGATGGAGCTTTACCAAAACAAAAACTGTTCAGAGGTTTTGGTAAAGCTTCATCTATTCAATATATATATATATATATAATGCAGAATATTGGTTATAAAAGTACCACATTTATACTTGTGGACCGAAACTACAATAAACAAAACTAAAGAAGACAAATTTTTTAAATCGAAATATTTAATTATAAAATTTTTTTAAAGTGGTGTTTTCTTTATAAATTTAAAAATTTGCATTTCAGTATGCTTAAAGAGAAACTCTGAAATTTTATAATTATATATATATATATATGTGTGTGTGTGTGTGTTTGTGTGTGATGATCATTTTTAAACAGCGATGAACATTAGAATTCCAATAAAATTCAAAGTCTTAGGAGTGCTAAGGCCACAAAATTTAAAGTAGGAGCTTTATTATGCAATACAAACAAAAATATATTAAATAATAATATATATTTTTATTTGATATATTAAATGTTTTTTTTTTCCCTTTCATTTTCTTAAACAGTCCAAATCCTTCAATAATTAAAATGTAATTTAATCCAAGTTAAAATCTATGAAAAAAAATAAATAAACAAAAACTAATTAGAATATATTAATAATTTTCTTAGTTATTCATTAGATTAAAGATTATTGACACAATGAATACTCTTTTTATAAAGTAATTTTCAACGTCTAACAAAAAATATTAATACACTTCTTTTAGATGGTTTCTGTCAAAATTACAATGGTTATTTAGTTGGACACTTATCCATTAAACTGTAGTAGTTGCTTTTATAAATATACTGAACATTATTAAAGATAAGTGCTGCTTCAGCATGAAATGTAAATCTTGAGGATTAAACATCTTTGTCACATGTCTTTTTATTATATGTTTATGATTATATCCCTCAATAACGTGTTAAAAGGTAGATAGAAACCAATCCCTACCTGGTTATACAAGTGGCATAGCAAAAAATAAAGAAAAAAAAATAATTACATATAAATAAAGTTAAGTTTATTCAAAAAATAAAAATATAAATAAACAAATAATAATAATAATAATAATAATAATAATAATAATAATAATAATAATAATAATAATAATAATAATAATAATAATAATAATAATAATAATAATAATAATAATAATAATAATAATAATAATAATAATAATAATAAGTAAGAATTAATTAAAGATAATTAAAATATTAAAAAAAAAACAGATTAGAAGTAATTTACTAGAACAACAAAAATGTTTAATAATAAGCAAAAGAAGATGTGACTTTGGAAGGAATGATTCTCTAGGCAATAGCAAGAAAAAGTGAAAAAAAAAACACTACATCCATGGTGATTAAATGCCAAGATTGTATAGTTTGCAAAGAAGTTTCAGTTTTAAATTGTAAACAATATGCATCTAAAAAGACTGCTGTTGTAATATTTATCAGTATTGATTCAACAAGGACTAGGATGACAGAATTCTGGATAATAAAATAATGAATATTGCTGAGACAATTCAATATCTGCCTGCTAGTGCCTGGATAATGTTGTTCAAAACATTATGAAAAAAGACTATAAGATGCCAATAGAGAAACAATATGAAATATAGTTTATTTACCCTTAGAAAACCCTTTTCATTGCATGCACTTGTATAGCTTTCATATTTAAGCAGCGAACTATCAAAGCAAAGAAGAATCCAATCGCAGTCAAGCAATATAGATTGATTTAACTATCTATGACATTTCAAACACAGGCATATGAATGTGTAAAGTAAGCTTATAGTACTATTTAACAAATTAATAGAAATACATTTTATATTTATATACAGGCATACCAAGATATCTTCATAATTTATAAATTATGTACATATACTGACAATGAACATTACATAATTTTTTATTGTTGAATATACATATGTATATTTAATTTTAACATTTGTATTTACTCTTAGTTTTAATTCATAAATTAGTAGTGTTTAGAGAAAATTTCATTAATCAGTTAAGATAATCTAAAATAAATCATGTTATCATTTAAATGACTTAGATGCCTGTGAATTCTCTCAATTGTCTTCTCTCCAATCCATATATAGCAAACTCCACTGATCCTGAGTCTTCAACTTCTGAGATAAGCAAGAACTGTGATCCTGACACCAGAGGGGACTAACTTTGTATGTCGTTATTCTTGAAAGAAAGTGGTGCCCTAAATTATAGTTAGTAGAGTTCAAATCCTATATACAGAAATAAAACATGAATGCATGTTAAGTGATACACTCTGAGATACAATCACCAGAAAATATAACTAGAATACCTTTTATAAATAGTTATGTAACAACAAATGTGATCAACACCATCATTATTTATTTAAATTAAATTAAATTAATTGAAATTCAAATTTAAATTAATCTTTGGAAAACTGCTGTAATGCAAATTGATTTAAATTATTCTGTACGTTATCAGTGTATTTATGTATTTGCATATATATATATATATATATATATATATGTGTGTGTGTGTGTGTGTGTGTGTGTGTGTGGGAGACAACAGTATAATGTAGGCATCATCATCACAGAGTATACTCCCAGTATACTTTATATACTAGGTTTGTTTCATTTATGTTAATAAATTATTATGTCCAGCAGCTTAATAATTCTGTTTATTGTTTAAAAAATATCATCTACAGACAAATAAATCTTCTCTGAAGAAGTCAGCTTTCAACATTCAAAATGAAATGTCATTCATCCATAACAAACCGATATCGTTCAAAGACTTATTGTGTTTCAATGATGACACTGCATGTGAAATGAATTTATGTCAATAGATATTTTTTAGGCAGTGGGAAAATCACTTGGAAAATAGTATTTTTAGAGGAAAATTTATAAAATAAACGGTCTTCATAAGACTGAATTTTGCAGAGCTTTGTTGAATTTTTGTTAAGTTATGAGATTTTTTCCACTATTTTAGTAGCCGTTTTCATATTTTTAAAATCGTATTATCCCAATGAAGATATTTTAGTGTTATCAATGTACGGTTATGTCTTAACTTTTTACTTTTTAACTTCTATACAAATAAGTTTTCTTCACTGTCCCGTTAGCCTTAAAGACACTGTGAACAAAGAATTTCATAAGCATCATGATGTGCTCTTTAGTTCATCATTAAAAAAATCACCAAATTGCTAAAGACCATCAAACATATAATATCTTAAAGTTTGCATAACATAATAAATAATCACATTATAGATTAGTTTCTTACATATAGGAAAACATTAATTCATTGTCTTCATTAGTTTTATTTACCTGTATTAAAATTCTATTGTTGTTTTTTTGGGGGAGGGGGTCTAAATATACCGAATTTAAAGTGTCTTAGTTTTTTCTATATTAACTATTAACAAATTCATATTAATTGATCATTTGACACCGCTAGTGTTAAGAATGAATGAGATTTGTTATAATCACATATTTATATAAAATAATCACACAGTTAATATATATATATTGTTGCGTTTTTTTTTTTTTTTTTTTTTGGTTTTCTTGAATAAAAAAGAAAAAGTTAGTGAATTTATAATCTACAAACATTGATGAGAATCGTGTAACTGGATTAAAAGTATTTTTAAAAAAATATTATTTTGCGGTACACATTGTTATACTAAGTATATAGCATGTTGATATTGATTTGGAATGTTCTTTTTTTTTTGTAAGATTGTATTTTGCATCAATGAATAATTTTGTTTAAATACAAATTTCAAACTTTTTTTTTTCCAATAAGCATTTTTAATATATATATAAAATCGTGTATTAAAAAATATTTTTACTTAGGTTTTGTTATTTATAAAACCAAAATCAAGATCAATACAAATACAAATAAGAATGTTTCAAATAATCTAATTACACTATATTAACCCTATATTTATATATATTCATATTTTAAATTTAAATAAATATTTTATTGGATATAATTTTTATAAAAAGAGCATGGTAGCTTCACATTCAGCCAATTCTATCTCGCTCTTGATTATCAGATTGTTTAGAAGAGTACCAGAAATATAACATGATCAAAAACATTAAATCTACGGTTACTTTCTCAACAAGATCATTTGTAAAATCTATATTTATGTTATTGTAAATACATACGTATATATTAAATATAAACTATAATGTATATATAATCACAGACTCAACAAATGACAAATTTTATCAATTTACTTTAGCGCTTTCAAAGATCTAAGCCTTCATTTTCAAGAAGTAGCTGGATGAAAATATGCAAATTAGGGTGGACTAACTTTTCATTGAACGTTAAACAAGAACATTTATAAAGTTAGAATATTTTGAAAACAATAGCTTAAAGAACAGAAAACACAATTAAACATATAATTTAAAAAAAAAGTTTTATTAAATAATTAAAAATCCAAACCAATGTACATGGCCATATCATGCATACGCCACCTGAGTTTTAGAGAAGAAATTTTACAAAAATATATAGCTAGCATTGTTCAAGTTATAGATGTAACAAGAGAACTTATTGCAAACATAAAATTTGAAATTTTTACTATTTCTTGGAAAATCGCATTAAATGTGAAATATGGGCATGTATTAATTGAACTTGCACATTATATTTTTATGCAATCATTCCCATAACAGTTAGTATGGGATTGACAATCATTTTATTTCAAAAGTTCCAGACTTGAGCATATTACTTTTCAACACAATGCTGAAAATCTCTAGAGTTGTGGCAAAATTGTTAGACTTGGTCACTTGTGCAATAAAATTTATAAGACTATTTCACGGGCTAATGTAGCATCTACAATAGCATGTCCACCTTAGTCATAAGTTTATCACATTAATAATAAATATTCACAAGCATGATATTCCACAGAAATTTGATATAACACAATAATGCAGTAACAGTAACACTTTAATACATATACCACCATTACATTTCAGTTGTGGAAATCAATCTCAAAATTCACTTATTGATAATCATTTACAAACATCCATGGACTTAATCAAATATCATACACAAAATTAAGATTTGCATTATAATCAAGATATTACTGTCAATGAAAATTATTCAGAACTAAAAATAAAACCAAATTGTGAAGCAAATGATAAAATTTCTCCTTCCCTATTGAAAATAATAAAAGAGCTAGAATATCTGATTCTGACAACAAACATGTCTGTAAAATGTATTGTTGTAATTGTTCAAAAATATAAATATGTCAAGCACAAAATTAGTCACAAACAATTTGTAAAGTCTTACATCATAGAATAGAATCTCACAACTATGTTAATTTCTAAATAATAATGATGCTGAATTTTTTGTCATATCAGAAACAAAAATTACATTATCAACCAAACCAATCTTTGTTAACATTCTAAATAGGAATTATATATTTGAACACACGCCTAGGAACAGATCAACACAAGAAGTAGGTGTTCTAATTAATACACAACTTTCATTTACAAGATTAAAAATAATATTTTGGGACAGCTATGGCAATCATCATTTCTTTTGTTTTAATCACAGTTTGTACTATCTTATATCATTATGTTCATGCCAAACTGCAAAATACATGTTAAATTCTCTTCTCATAATCTAACAAATACAATGTAAACCTGGTTTAACTATGATGTGTTTCGATTGCTCCTATAATGATTTCTTATACAGTTTTGGAATTAAAGCTTCAACTATAGCATTGATACCACTAATATCATTTTATTCTCCAAATGATGTGTCATTTATAGAATCTTTTTTCCATTGATCTCTTTTTTATTTCTGATACTCACCTCAAATTTTCAATTCACCTATCTAGTGTATCATTTTTGATCACATTTGGGTAATTAACACATAAAGTACCCTTTAATATGAACCAATCATTTATACATTTTCATTCAAATAACAAATTCAAAAGAAATTAAATTAACTGTAGATAATATCTCTAAAATATTAGTTGCCAATAATTACTTTTATTAGCTGCAGAATTTATCTTCTATTAAAATATGTAAGTTGCTAAAAAGTTTTTAAATATTTTTTATTCTCGTCAATTAAGATATGATTTTTCCAATAATTTTATAAAACAATATATTGATGCAATCACACAATTCAACTGTTCAAGCTATAACAAATTTGATGATGCAAAACTCCTTCTTCATAAACTGTAGAATATAGGTAAACATTTAATTGCTTTTTATAACAAAAATACCATAATATTTAGACTTAGAACAGTAGTCGCTAATCAATCAAAACTGTAAATTATGCAAAATCAACCCACCTTATGCCTATGGTATTCGAGTTTTGTTGAAAGAAAGCATATTCATGCCAGGCACCAATGTAATATGCAACTTCTTTGAAATAATTATAACTCAAAACGACAAATTCTTGAGGAAATTATGCATGTATGTTCACATTCCTTACTAACAAATGATCTTATTGGCACTAATATTTATAAACAACTAAATTATAACATCCATTCTACATAAATATTATAACCAACTTTGTTCACATGAATATTACATACCTAACCTAATTACTAATGCAATTTTCTGCCTTAGAAAAAACACTCAAAAGCATATCCACCAGTAAATGACCTGCATTTCGTCACATTTAAGGATGTTGATTTAAAAGTGTTTGCATGAATTATTGTAAAACAACTAAATAATATTATTTCTAAATTTTCTTATCACATTATGCAGTTAAAACCAGTTATGCATCTCAAGCTATTACATTATCACAGTAGTAAATATTATAACCACAACAAAATAAATTAACAAATTGCCCTACATGCATGGTTGAAATTAAGACTGCTTTTGATCTGTTTAACTGATAATATTGTTTAGCACATAATGCAAACTTCTGTCAACTTTGTAAACTTGTTAGTTTATTAGTAAAATTTAAGATCGTTTACTTATTTAAAAATTTCATGCTCTGTGTTTGAGTAGGTCTGTATTTCAATATTTAACATCGTTTAGCATACAACCTTAAAATTGTATCATTTTAAGGTTTGCTATTATTGAGATATAGATCTTTAAACAGAGGGCGTTGCTGGATATTTGTAATTGTATAATGGTTTGTATATATATATATATATATATATATATTTAATCCAAATTTCATATATATATATATACATATATATATATATATGAAATTTGGATTAAATACTCATTGGATTTTGTGTACACAATCCAAATACCTATAGTTTTTTTCTTCATTAACATATGTTTATTTGAATAGCTTATCATATGTAAAATAATAGAGAGCATTTTGTGTTAATCTAAATTAATAAATTTTTATCAAGTAATTTTACAGCTATATCACCTTCAAACAATCAAATGACACAATCTGAAAAAAAAAATTATTATCACCATAATTTAAAAAAATATGGTTTCAGCATTTATTTATCTAAGCTTTAATATGCCCAAATAGAAATACATTATTTTTTAAAATATACTCTTGAAAATTAGTTTATAATCAATACTATTAGTTGTCTGCTGAAAGAGTAAGGCGATTATAATTTTAATGTATAATTTGTAATGATGTCATAAAAGTGCAAGTAATATTCCTTATTATTGGTCATAATTATGACATAGATTAGCTTATTAAGGATATTATTTTTCATGATGCTAGATGAACATGGACTTAATACTCATATAGCATACACATTGCTATTGAATTATCAATATTCACTTCAGATGTGGAATCCAATGAAGAATAAAGCATTATCATCATGTTAAACTTAACAAACATTTTTTTTAAAAATATATTTAATAAAAATATTATATATGTGTAAGAATTCTATTAGTATATACTTACATTTATGTAAATATTCCACTTACTAATTTGATATATATATATTTTCGCCTATATATTGCTTCAGACCTGATGACTCTAAGCACAGCAAATGCGAAATTTCTATGACAAAATATACATATTTAAAACTACATGTGTAGAGATGTTTTAATTCATCAAATCTGTGTAACACTATGCATCTATTTTAACATAAAATAGTCATTATATTATTCTAATCAATATTAATATAATTACAATATTATTACCCATAGAATCATGTTTTTATCCCAATAATAATAGAATCGCAACGCCGTAATATATATTACTATTGGTTATAAAAAATAGGTATATTTAAAGCAATTCTATACAAATGAAAAAAATCGCAGCAAAATAAACTAGATTTGCTATATCTGTTCTATTCATTTACAGTAGGCGTATATGCGATCTTCGGATATTTTATCTTACTATATTCAATTAGATTTTTTTAATTAAATATTATTTACAACATGATATCAATCTCACAAATTTTTAACTTACGCACTTTTAAAAAGATCACTTTTAATTAAGATTTTTAATGAATGCTTTTATTTAAAGGCTCGGCAGGCGTCATTACATAATGTATTATCATTTAATATCAAATGCAATTAATTCCGAACAAAAGTACAAATATCGAATTAATCATTTGCGGTCATTAATTATATTATTCAACTAGTATATTAATAATCTTATCTATTAATATCGAGTTCAGAAAGTAAATATATTAAAAACATATTTCTATCTGAATTTTAATCAAATTTATTAACAAGCACGTTTACTAATTTAATTATACGATAGTCAAATACCAATTATATCGTGACAAGTTAAAAGGAGAATTAGTTGTCAAAAATTATTTTCTATATAATTAATAAATTAATATACTAATAACATCTGCTTGCATAAATGTACAGACCGTAATTTTAATAAATAACCACAATACTAAAACGTTGAACTCTTTATTAATATTTCATATTACCGAATAGAAAGAAGACAACTGTAAATTTTATCTGAGGACCTGATATCATTTTAATAGAGCTATAATATGTATATTAATAATTTTTTCCCATTTTTACTTTCCAAAATTAGTTTTATGATATATTTTTAAGGGACAAATATCTAAATTTTGTACAGAATAAATAAATAAATACTACTACTACTACTACTACTACTACTACTACTACTACTACTACTACTACTACTACTACTACTACTACTACTACTACTACTACTACTACTACTACTACTACTACTACTACTACTACTACTACTACTACTGCTACTGCTGCTGCTACTACTACTACTACTACTACTACTACTACTACTACTATTACTACTACTACTACTACTACTACTACTACTACTAGTTTTAAAGTACTTTATTTGATATCATAAGTACATGTATGAAAATACAATTTTAAAACATGTTACAAGAGCTGATCTACTATTTAGAATTGAAAATTATTAACAAAATTATTATTATGAATACATGAAATATTTTTACATCACTATTTCGAAACGGACAAGCTGGTAAATCAGTGGTTAGTTGACTGTGTGGGTTTTGGTGACTTCACCATCAAATCTTCTTTTGAATTTTTTAGAAGAATCAAGGATATATTAATAGATCAGAATTTTGTAACTGCAGCCATGGACATCACCGAATTATATGGATCGATTAATAGGAAATGGTCAATTGAAATCATCCACAAAGAATTAATAAATAAGCATTGCCCAAATGAGTGCATGAACTTCATTTTATCCTTCCTCAACTGGTTGGACAATAACACCTTTACAACTTTTGAGGGTCGTTGGTATGATATGAAAGAAGGTTGGCCTATGGGTCTTCCCCTAAGTGGAATAATATTCAGCATCTTCTTAAACTTTTTTGAAAAACATACCATTGTTAAACACACTGCTAACATTGCTGGATTAATTTACGTGCGCTATGTAGACGATGTATTTATGGCAGCGCCAAAAATGTAATTGTCAATATTCAAAATGAATTACAACATCAATCTAAATTGATCATAAACACCACTTGGGAGAATGAAGGGCAGAAGCTTAAATATTTGGATTTGCTGGTCCATAGAGAAAACAGAGATCTGCATTATAGTATGATAGTTAAACCCCTTGAGATCCGAGGTTTTACTCACCCAAAATCCATGTCACCTACTGCACATAAACTTGCAGGGTTCAATGCATTTTTATTTAGAAATCAAAATTTATGTAAATTTGAAGCCGATAGAAAGACCAACATCGCAATTTATATAAAAGATTTGCTTAGCGTAGGTTTCAGCTACAGATTAATTGCAAAGAAAATTAAGCAATTTCACAGTAAATTAATAGCTAACCACAAAAATAATGATAAGCCTCAAATTACCCTCCCTTATATTCCCAAATTATCACAACAGATAATAAAGACTAACTGGTGAATTTAAGGTTGGTTTTCGTACTCCCCCTAATTCTAACAGACTCATTAATAATTCAAAGGATAGAACAGACCCATCTCAGACATCCCAGGTGATTTACAGCATGTCATGTCCACAGGCTGGATGCAAAGCCATATATTATGGGGAAACTAAGGCCACTTTTCATAACAGAGCTGCTCAACACTTGTATACCTATAGAAGAGCAAAAAAGAACAGCGATAACTTTTCAATATTTCTGGAACATGAAAAGCAGACTGGCCATATGTTCGAACCAGGCAACCCCAGAATTGTATGCCCTGAAACCAACGACTGTAAAAGAAACATCAAAGAGGCGTACTTTATTATTTGCGACAACAATTCTATCAATAGACGCGATACGTGTTTTTCCATTTCAAAAAGATGGTCAAAGTGATTTGCATTTGCATTTGCATATTTGTTATTTAATAACACTACGTAAAGATTTATTACTTTCGTTGGCCATGAATATGAGGGCAAACCTCGAAAGCGCTTGGCCCATTTAATAGTTTTGTTTTGTTTATTTGGAAGCTTCTTCGTCAGCGAGTAAATCGCTTTTATGCTATTAATAATGTTGAAAAACTGAGGAAAAAAAATTAATCAATAACAGTAGCAATATTAAATACATATATTACAACAAAACTCTCACTTACATACAGCAAATATGCGATTCATATTTCACAGTGGTGTTGGTAATTTGATCAAACTCCAAGTGGCTGATACTATATCAGTTGGAGCTAGTGCCTGATCTCTTGTTTTAATTTTTGCTAACTTACTGAGAAAAAGTGATTTAAGTTTGCGAGATGTGGGATTGAATATAAAGTGGCATCTCATGAACCAGAGTGTATATAGTATAAAGATTGTAAGTCTTATTGTTGAAAACAACCCTCTTTGAATATTTTTTATAAATACTGTCAATGAGCATTTTGGATTATGGGTTATATCAGCAATTAGTTCTTGATATGTTTTGAGAGAAGTACACTGAGAAATAAAATGTTCAGTTGTTTCTTCTTCTTTATTACATAGTTGACAAATGGCATCTATGTTTGGAGATCTCCATCTTCCAGCCAGAAAAGCATTGGTAGGTAAAGCTCTAAGGTTGATTTTTATTAGAAAATCTAAGTACTTAGGCTCCAAGTACCAAAATTTAAATTATTGGATTATAAATTTATTTGTGATATTAAGTAAGCTAATGGGAATTTCAAAGGGATTGGAATTAGTTGTTATGTGCTTCCCAATACTTAATTTTAGTTGAGAAAAGGTTTGTAGCAGGTACTTTATGTTTGAATATTGTTTTTTATTAGATTGTTAATGAAATTATTTTTAATAGGAGGTGGAATGTCTGTAGGTGATATTGGAAGAAACACTTGGAAATTTTCATATGTCATATAAAGTTTCATTAATGCACTATGAGATTTTTGGTAATATAATGTTGAAATGCAGTGTAATGACAGGCCATTTAGTCTTGAATGTTTTTGCAGACTTTTGATACTTATTACCACCGCCTTATTATTCCATATGAGTTTGGTACAAAAAGAGTTAATTTGTTTCTTAAATGAGTTTGTAAATTTAATGATAGGCGCATAATAATTTATTTTTGGGAAAATTAATATGTTAATGAGTGATATTTTACTATGCAATGAAAAATATGCTTTTGAAAGTGAGCTTGTCATCTTTTCAATTGCAGATATTAATTGTTCTTGTATTATCTTTCTCATTGCATTCATAGACAGATGAATTGGGAGACCAAGAAATTTGTGGGGAGAGGAACTGCAAACTGAATGAATTTGATTACCAGAAAGTATACTCCAAATAGATGTTTTTTCTTTGTTAAATTTTAAACTATAAGCTGCAGAGTAATTTTCTAAAATGGTATGCATTAAAGGCAAATGTTTTTTTGAATGGCAAAAAATGACTATATCATCCAAGTATGAAATATGATTGATGGATTGGTTTATGAGGGGTACATATATTCCTGGCAATTTAGATTCTATTTCTAGTAGAAGGGAGTTAATATATGTGATAAAAAAAGTGAACTAAGGGGAGAGCCTTGTGGTATTGAGTTGTGTGGAGTGAAGTCAGGGGACATTTTGCCATTAAGAGTAATGTGTATTTTTCTATTGATGAGCAGGTTTGCTAGAACATACATTATAGGTATTGGAATTTTATGTTGACTAAGCACCTGTAGCAGCTTGTCCACAGGCACTGAATCGAATGCAGCCTGTATGTCTAATTGAATTGCAATAGGTGCTGATTTTCTAGCTTGTCTTACATCCTCTATTAATATTTTACATAACATAAGTGCTTCAGAAGTAGAACATCCTTTTCTAGCAAACTGAAACTTAGACAACCCAGGAAGTAGTAGGGGTTGAATTTTGTCTTTTAAAAGAGACTCTATTAGTTTGATGATCAGAGGAGACATTGAAATAGGGCGTAGATTATCTAGAGGAGAAGGAAGTGTATTTTTTTTAGAAAAGGGACCAGTGATACTGAATAAAATTGGTGAATGTTATGTATTTGCTTTGATAGATAATTTATCATATTGTGTACTATTGGGATAGTAAAGTGGCTAAGATGTGATAATAAAAATTTTGGAATTGCATGTGTACCTGATTGTGTATTGTTTGGAATAGTGTTCAACTTGAGAGAAATTTCATACTTTGTAATGTTATGTTCTTTTGTGGTAAAACCAAAGTAAAATGAAGAATATTTTGGAAAATGAAATTTTTGGAGTCTATATTTAAAGTAGTAATATATTTGCAGAGTCATGTCTTCCCCAGCAATCATTTTTGAATCAAAAATAATAGATGAAGGAGTTAATTTTTTTGGAGTATATCCTAAAGCCCACCGAATATATATCCTTTAGACCAGTTATGGGGATTAGCTAGAATTTTTTTTGCTTTTTTTATAGAGAGATAATCAGCCAGTATGAGTTGGGTTTGCTTGTATTCTTGTTTTAAAAACATTATTGATGTAACTGAAGAAGGGTCATGAAGTATTTTTTAGTTTTAAGTGTATTGTATCTAATTTATTAACAAGATTAGTGGGAGAACTATTTTTGGAAGTATAATGTCGAATAGTTGAAGAGATTATGTTAATAAATGATAGCCAGGCCTCTACTGGGTTTAAAGATAGTATGTCTACCTTATTAAAATAAATATAAATCTCAGAGAGAACTGCTTCAGGTGTAGTGGATTTGAAAAGAAGACGAGTAGTTTTATTTAGAGGAAGAATTGGTTGATGTTGCATGTGTATTGCGAGTTCCACATTAAGTGCTAAATGATCAGAGAAAGTTACAGGACATAGAGAGGGATTTATTATGAAATGTAGATCTGGTAAATAGAATACAAGGTCTATTAGAGAGGAGTGTTTTTTAGTGTAGAATGAAATGGAGTTAGTTGGAAAAAAACCTTCAGCACTCATGAGATTTTTATTAATCAAATGAAGGTATTTTAATGTAAAATTCTTATAAGACATGTTAAAATCACCCATGATTATAGTTGGGTAAGAATTTGTAGCTAATATTAAATTTATTTTATTTATTAATTGGTGAATTAACACTGGCTGATTATATAAATAGAATGTTATTAAACTTACTGTAAAAGAAGAATGATATAGAATAATTATACTCATGTGCTGATCTATGTATAAAATTATAAAAGTTTGAAAAGGAGAACAATGATGGATGAGAATCCCTACCCCAGCAGCAGCAATATCAGATGTTGAAAATTTACTGTATCCAAATTTACTAAGATAGAGTTCAGGATTAAATGCTGAATGTATTAAGCATTTTGTCTCTGTAAATAAAAGGATATGGGGTGAGAATTGCCTTATCCAATTGCTAATTGCATATATTTGCTGGGTAGAGTTAATACACCTTACATTGACTGCTGTAATAGAAAGACCCATATTATCAATTATATAAAATGGTGGGAGAATGATATTTTATAGTTTATTGTATAATGAATGGGACAACTAATATTAGTAAAAGGATAATAGGAATGGGTTAAATAGAAAAAAAAATTATAATAATACACCACTGTATTATATATATTTATTGAGTAATTACTAATGTCATGTATTTTTTTATTGTATGCCGATAAAACTTCAACTCAATAATAATCTCTTTCATTAAAATACCCTCATGAAAATAATCTAATATTAAGTTGTAATAATTCTTACCCAATAGAACTAACTTAATACAGTTCTTTTAATTATGAAGTTGAAGGATTTATACAAGCTCAGTTTCTAACCTATGTCCCCAGCTCTTTTATCTAGTTTACAGATATTTATTTATTCATGACCTTAAAACGTTTTTGCAAAAGAGTCGATAAAGGAATTAATGTCAATATATTCTAATTCAAATCTCATACTTTCTATTAAATTCAGGGAGGGCATTATGTTTAGGGTATAATTAATATAATTTTATAATTATGTTAAGTGGTTCTGTATTAAAGCTTGTTTGACTTTAAATTAACTCGATCAGGTCATCACATAGAGTGTTCTTTATATAAATGGGTTTTATTCATTAACCATGATGATTACCAAGTCATCATTTTTCTGAATGTTACTGGTGCAAGCCATCACCTGCTTAGTGGGCTTCTGCTCAGTAATTTTATCAGTAATACATATATGGGAATCGAAATTACATATAAATTTTGTTAGTTTAATGTCATAGTTAAAGCAGCTGCCATGTTCCATTCATCTGACTGGGTGTACAAGATGACTATTTAATTGCTGACCCTGATCACTATGCCTGCTATTCTGAGGTAACCTCATTCTATGTGGAGCTGCCTTTAAGACAAAGGCCTTAGATAATCATTTTATATAAGATATAATGAAAGTCTTACATTTTATTTGTGTATTAATTCATAAGTTTCTATTAATTATGCTCTGAAATTCTCTCTCTGTAATCCCTTATTAATATAATATAGTTCTCATTATGCCCTTTCATGCTTAATTCGTGTTACATAACTTTGTGTGGCTCAATTAAATGTTTAAATTATTTTGTTTAATGTATATATAATTCATTTTCTTTATTATGCCAATATCAGTCAACCTCGTGAGTCTAATAAGGGTTTATTTTCTTTGTTTATTGGGGATAGAAGCAGTGGCTTTGGTTAAATTTGTTAGTAAAGTTTTATTCATTAGTAACAGAAATCGCTTTGAGGTTGGTTCTAAATTTAAATATGTTATTCATGTTTTTTTACCTAAAATATTTTATTGTGGATGCATATTTTACTTCATTATTTGAATTTGTCTTTAAATTTTCATTCTAAAATATCATGAACCTTAATATAATTATTGCATCCTTTTCTGTTGTTGCCTGGAGGGCTAATTTTATCAGTAATACATATATGGGAATCGAAATTAAATATAAATTTTGTTAGTTTAATGTCATAGTTTAAAAGAGTTATTCTCCATTATAAGTTGCTGAATGATTCGTTATTTAAATATATCATTACACAGGAGTCAAACAATCTACAGGCTATTGAATATAATATATTAAGTTTATCACACAGGTATAACACTGCTGGCCGATCTTTCATTTCTCTTATGGTACTTCCACATATATTTTTTATTGCTTTGTGATTGGGGACATCGAAAATCCGAATCTCCCTTTTTACTAGTTCTCAAAATCATTTATAATCAGGGATATATGCAACTCCCCATGGAATGCGAGGTTTATAGGGTTTTGATTGTGCTACAGAAGTTCCATACAGCTGGCTCTGGGCATTCAAACCAAATCTCTCCATTCGATACCATATCATCAAAATAGCGGATGTATCACCCCAATTCAAATGTCTTAAAATGATGAAGCATTCAAACTACCATAAGAACCATATTTCTTTATTTAAATGATTTATGCCTGTTTAACCTTTTGTTAGGTGTTGGAAATAATGACTCATTCATGAAATGTGCCAGCATGCTAATTAATTAGCACAGTGATTTTGAAACTGCTTTCTTTTAAAATACTTATCGATTCCCATAGATGTAAATCAATTTATATTAATGATTATATCGTGTATTCTCGTAAATGTAATGCATTGTTTGTTTCTTATTTATAAATTCCAAAGACGTCTTTCCCAAACGATGCCAATAAAAGTATATATATATATAATGATTTTAATAAAGTATATAAATGATTAATATTGTATATTGTTACCTGTGTATAAAATCATTAACTACTAAACCTGTCAGGATGTTTTATATCCACAATGTTCTGTTAGTAGAATGTTATTAAATTGGCATATTAACTTTGCACTACTTATAATACACTCTATAAAATTATATTCATTAAATAATTAATGTAAAAGGGATTGTATAAAAACAAATCTCAAGTTTTGTAAAAAAAACAATATCATTCCAAGTGAGAAATCATTTGTAACATATATATGTGTTTTCTCAATATTTTATTAAATATATATTTCATGTAAATCTTGGTTTGTTTTGAATTATTATCTTCTAATTAGTATTTACAATTATTTTTTTAGCTAATAGCTTAGAATTAATAAAGATAACTTTAATAAATGTAATTCCTGAGCTACTCTTATCTCGATCATTATCATCATATTAGATCTTATGCTCGACCACTTTGCTTCTCGGCCCGGAATTAAAATAATTGTGTTGTATCATCAGGATTGTTGTTCATTAGGTCAAAGTCTCGAAAAATAAGCAAATAGGTTAGAATTCAGGATAGTTCCAGACCTGTGTATATCGAGCATGATCGGATTCAATGTACTTTTGCTTAGGATTAGAATCTTGTTAAGTGAGCATACTGTTTTGACCGGTACAATATATATATATATATATATATATATATATATGTATACACACATATATATATATATATATATGTGTGTGTGTGTGTGTGTGTGTTTTATTTCATTACATAAACACCAATTATTTCATAAAATATAAGATATGTTCAAATAATAGAAATACTTCTAATAACAATTGTAATAATTATTTCAAATGAACCAGTTAAACGGAAATGTCAGTCAAAGATATGGTAAAAATAATAAAACAACTTAATAGCAGATACCAAATGCAGATAATTCAGGTTTACACACCAACAATTTCTCATCGTGATGAAGTAATAGAATATTTTAATATGGATGTACAAAAGGCATTTGATTTAAGTAAACGACATTTTAAAAATGTTATGGGAGTCTTTAATGCTAGAATTGGTAAACAAATATAAAATGAAAGTTCTGCAGGTAATTTTGGTTATTGTAATAGAAATGAGAGAGGACATAGACTTGTGGTGTTTGCAGAAAAAGAAAAAAAAAACAACTTTATATTATGAATTCTATTTTTGAGAAAAATGTTAAAAGAAAATGGACATGGAAATATCCAAATAAAGGTACAGTAGATTTGGATTATATTTTGACTAACAGGAAATATATATTTCAAGATTGTAATGTTCTTAATAAATTTAACACCGGAAGGGATCACTGTTTAGTAAGGTGTAAGATATGTGTTAATGCATAACTAGAGAGACAAAAATTATTAAGAAAAACATATTCCTAATCTTCTGAAACATTCTAATGAATTTAAATTAGAACTTACAAATCGGTTTCACGTATTAGTTAATTTTGAACATGATTCAGATTTGAATGAAATTAATATAAAAAAACTGATACACTTTTAAAAACTGCAACAAAGATAGCTGGCAGAAAAAAGCAGCAATTGACCAATAAAATTTCTACTGAGAGTAGAAAATTTATGAAGAAAAGAAGGAATATGTAGATATATAAAAATGATGCATTAAAAAGGATTGAATATCTCGAATTTTGTAAAATAGTGCTAAAAAGAGTTGAAAATAATATAAGAAAGTATAACTGTGAACTGACAAGGAAAGCTGTAGAAGAAAATAAAAGTCTCAAGAATGTAAAACAACATTTTGGTATTTGAAGAAAATTTATATCTGCAATATAAAAAAATAATGGAATTATTACTAAAAAGAGAGATGACATCATGAAATGGATAGAAGACTTTTATCATGAATGACATAGTAATAATAAACAAGTACCTCCTATATCTATTACATCTTCTGTATTACCCAGAAGTTTAAATGAAGAAGTGAGACATGCAATTAAATGTATGAAGAAAGGAAAGGCTTCAGGTAATGATGGAATTATAATTGGTATACTAAAAAAGAAGCATGTGAAGAAACAGAAAATTTTTTGGCAAAGTTATATACCAAATGTCTAAATGAAAAAGATGTACCGGATGATTAGAAAAATGCAGTAACAATATCAATATTTAAAAAAGGTGATAAAAAAGCTATTAGAAATTACAGACGTTTCAGCCTTTTATCAGTTTTATACAATGTTTTTATCAAGATAATTACAACACTTCTTTAGAGAACATTGAATTTCCACCAACGGAAAGAACAAGCTGAATTTAAAAGTGGTTTTAGTACAGTAGAACATATTCAGGTACTGGGAGAAGTTATAGAAAGGACAAATGAATATAAATTACCATTATGTTTTGGGTTTGTAGATTATGAAAACGCATTTGATTCTATAAACATTTCTTCAGTGATTAAAACATTGGATCATCAATGTATAGATCCAGGATATTGTCATATTTTAAAGTATATTTATAAAATTTTCAAAAGCAACAATTAAATTACATTATGATACTGCAAGTCAACATTGAGAAGGGTGTAAGACAAGGTTAGTCAATATCTCCAAAACTTTTTACAGTAGTGCTGTAAGAAGTATTTTGTGGATTGAAATGGGAAACCAAAGGAGGGAAAGTAAATGGAGATTATTTAAGTCATTTAGATTTTGCAGATGATGATGTAGTTTTTGCAAATAATGCTTCAGGGTTGCAGGAAATATTGCAGGAATTATACTAAAGATAAATTTTAAAAAGATTAAAGTAATGTTTAATTGATTTGCTCAAAATGTGAAAATAAAGATTGATTATAATAAATTACAAAAATTTAACAGTTACAAATACCTTGGTCAGATTATTAATATAGATGGAAACATAATGGAGGGAATTACTCATAGAATTAAACTTGGTTGGAGTGCTTTTGGTAGAAAGAACTTGATACTAAAAGGAAATATCCCTTTGTGTTTATAAAGAAAGGTTTTTAACAAATGTGTTTTACCAATTCTTACTTATGGATATGAGACTTGGACACTTAATAGAAGAGTAATACAGAGACTTCAGACAGCTCAGAGATGTATGGTGAGATGCATATTGAGTGTAACAAGTAGAAATCGAAAATGAAATGTATGTGTAAGAGAACAAACATGTGTTACTCTCCTCATTGAAAAAAATTAAAGATTGAAGTGGAGTTAGGGGGGACATATTGCTATAAGAGATGATAGTAGATGGACAATTGAAATCTTAAACTGTATTCCAAAAGATTGTAAAAGACACCCAAAGAGACCACATGTGAGATGGATGGATGAAATAAAAAAGTGTGCAGAGGTGATGTCGAGAAGAGTAGCTATAGATTGGAGAAGATTGATTGAACTTGGAAAGTTCTTTGACTTTTGATGGATTGATAATGGTTGATGATGGTGATGTGTAGGAATATAGATCTATACTGGATTGGATTAAAAATGCTTCACAAATATGGAATTGCTGATATTACCTGCTTACCTCACTGTAATGATTCTTAAAAATATTAAACTGCTATATGAATCATACATACTTTTGTGCATGTTATATATATCTTGATAAAATGAAAAAAAAATGTATGTGTATAGATAAACATCTATAATGGTTTAGATTGTAAATGCTCCACAAATATGGAATTGCTGATATTACCTGCTTACCTACCTGTAATTATTCTTAAAATAATAATATGCTTTATGAACCATAAATACTTATATGCATTTTAGCTATGTAATAATATAATAATAAAATGTATGTGTATAATTATGCATCCACCTGAAATGCTTTCACATACCTGGAATAATAATTGTAGTACTGATATTATCTGTGTATCTACTCAAAATGTTTATACTGGTACATAATAAATGAATACAAACATTGATGTATTAATATAATTTGTATATTTTCCTGAAATGTTTTCAGATACCTGGAATAACAAGTGTACTACTGATATTATTTGTTCATCTACTTTACATACTTCTGTAGATTTGAAATCAATAGTCAAAAACATTTATTTATAAATCACATATGTGTACATGCTTAAAATGCTTCTACAGAACTGGCATAAATTGTTAAAAGCATGTGCTTATTAATTGTATATGTTTATCTATCTGAAATGCTTCTATCAACATTAGAAAGTGATTATGAACACATATATTATTTGCATTCATACTTGAAATGCTTCCATCAGCATCAAAATGTGATTATTAATACTTGTATGTTAATTGTATACATATATTTACCTGAAATGTATTTTTAGACTTCTTCTCATTATGGGAATTAAAAAATGGGTTTTTGCTTGGATAACCTACCTGACATATTTGTAGACTTCTCCACATTATATGAACAATATTAAAAGGACTTGCCAATGAATTATTGTTAATAAAATGGTTGTTATTTAAATGTTAATCTAACTGTTTAGTTCCATTTTTGCATCACTAGTTATTTGTTGCATCTTGCTCAGACAATTCTTGTGCTTCCTGAGCTATTTTTGGCATAACCAGTCGATGGTAAGCAAGGTTGTAATAAGATAAAACTCATGTGTTGCCATTTGGGAAACCAAACACATACATTTCTAGATGCTTAGAGTCTCTATGGTGCTACATACTCTTATGACCAGGAAATAGTGTTGTAGGTGGGGTTATAGCTGCAATGGGAATTGCCAACTGATAGTTACTTCCTGCAATATACACCAATAAAGAGAGGAGTTGGTTCTTGTCCGGCCACATTTGTCATTCTATTGTGAGGCCTGATCCAGCTAGCCTGCCCACAGGCATAAAAGCTAGAAAAAATAAAGAAGTATGAATAAGGCAAAAGCAATTATGATTCTGTCAGTGTGATTGATGCACATGGTGCAGTGTTGTGAAATGGACAAAAATGTGGAAAAATTAAAATCTTAAAAATAAACACAAAAATGAATGGCTTGAAGGGTTAAATAGGCATAAAAAGTCTTTGATCCAAATCATGGAGTGATTGGAGAGAATGGTGCAATAAAAGTATCAAATAGTAAAAATATTAGAAAAGAAACAAAGTCCAAGTTTAAAAATTACATGATAACCAGAGCAAACAAAAAAATATGATGAACACAAAAGCTGAAAAAAATTTTCCTAGTGAAGAACAAACACAAGAAGACAATAATCCAAAAAAAGTTGGTCAACAAGTAGAAGAATCACAGAAAACAGGGATATATCCATGTTAGCCCAGCTAATGGAAATGAGAGGAATGAAGAGAGAAAAAGAAGCAGAAAATAGAAGAAGGGATGAACAAAGGGAAGAAAAAAATAGAATGTATGAATAAACAAAAGAAGAAAATAAAAGAAGGGACGAACAAAGAGAAGAAGAAAATAGAAAAAGGGTTGAACAAAGAGACAAAGGTAAGAGACAAAGAGAAGATGAAAGTAGAAAAAGTGATGAACATAAAGAAGACAAAAAGAAGACAATAGAAAAAAAGATGAACAAAGAGATGAAGATAAGAGACAAAAAGAAGAAGAAAATAGAAGAAAGGATGATCAAAGAGAAGAAGACAAAAATAAATAATAGAAACTAACCAAATAATATAAAACCTGATCTGAGAAGCAACCAAAAGCCAAAATAAAAAGATCAATCAAATAATGAAAGAAATGACAGAAAGAATATTCATGTATGAAATAAAAGGCTCTCTAATTGAGCAAGAAGTAAAGATGACACAGTTGTGTGAAGCCATGGATATAAGAATGATAGAAATATATGAATCCATGCAGCAGAAGGCAGACAGGTTGACAACACAGGTGAAGAGGTGGAAACAAAAAATACAATGTAAGTTCAATGAAAGAAAAGACAGACACAATCACAAAACAATTCAAGAAGAAAATTATAAAATTAGTCATGTAGTCCCTATAACCAACCAGATCACTGGAATTGTAAATCAATTCCTAAAAATAAAAACGATTTCAGTGATTTGTAATGAAGTATTTATAGAATATATAAAAAGTCTGGAGAAGTACTTCAGTATTAATGCCTTGATAGAAGAGGTGAAACTAGTGATAGCATGTAGTCATCTACAAGGTAAAGCACTAGCATGGTGGGTCTCACTATTCAGACAGCCTACAAATTTTCAGGATTTCAAAGCAGCACTAACAAGCTGTTACTGGAGTGAGGATTGTCAGGAGGGCATTAAATACAAGGGTCCCAGAAAAATATCCACCTGAAGAATGTTACAAACCTTTCTTTAGAAGACAGGTGGTCAAGTTAAGGGCCCTGACATCTGACCAACTATCAGAACTCCAGGTCATCAGATTAATCTACCACAGCTTCCCAAGTTATATAGAACAAAAGCTGATTGGAATAGATCCACTGAACAGGTTGTTGAACTGCTGACTGCTTGTGATAACTGCAGTACATCAACCAACAAAGTAAGAGGATATAGTCCACCATATAGTGGAGATGATGGACAAAAATTTTGAGCCATCAAGTACAAAAAATGCCTCCTCCAAATTATACTGATCATGACACACCACCATGACATTATGGATGAAAGAAGGAAGGACCATATTTGAAAAGAAAGAAAAGAAACTTTACATGAGATATACATAGTCCATATCAGACTTTGGTAATAAAAATATCCAATTGTAACGATGAACTACAAAGACAACAGGAAGTCAGAGAAGCAAGTCATCATGACGATATCTGGTCTGATAAATGATCCAGATGTGCATCACCATATAACACAAAAAGATTTGCTGGAGAATTGATCATGATCCTCAGTCTCCCAGGCCACTATTCAGCTACAATCCTAAGCAAAAAACCAAAAGTAGCTGATGGAAAAAGTATGTGAGTTAGATGGAGTGATGCATAAAGTTTGTGAGTGAGATAAACTGGTACATGAGCTTCCATTTTTCATTTTGAGATGGGCTGATGATTGAATCCGATTATCTGGATGCATTGAGTTCACGATGCTCCAAAATATGCTTGACACACTAAACCAGATGAATGAGCTTTTAAAATAGTCCAACAGCATATATTGGTCTCATGAATAGGCCTTGGCCTCATGTATAGACCTCACATATTAGCCCTAAGTCACAGGTGATGAGCATAGATGGCTAAAAAAAAAAACTCTTAGATAAACTTTTGAAATATAATAATAATTTAATTAAAAAATCTATGGATAAAGTTTCTGTGTATGTTTGTATTTGAAGTCGTGAGTAGTGCCTGAAGGTTTTATTCACACTTTCAGGATATTTCTTGTGGATGATCTCTCTAGGTACATAAAGGGGCAGTGCTTAAGAATGAGGTATTTTCTCATTACTACATGGGCATTGTGTTCTGGTAGTTCATGCTTACGCTTCAGCTTATCCTGACATTGGAGGGTGGAATTCACATATTTCTTTTTTTCATCTCATCATTTGTAAAGTATTTTTTTGTGCAGGGCAGGATAAAAGTTGCTTCAACAGGATGAGGATTTCAGTCAGATGTATGTGTGTTGATGAAGGGAATGACAGAGATTTTAACTTGGAACCTGACCCGATCTATAGTAGATTTTGTGAAGGATAGTAAATTCAGTATCATCAAACTAGATGCAACATGCTGACCTATCAAAATATAGACAGTTGTTTAAATGAAAAATATGAATATTCAGCATGCATGGACATAAAATTATGGTTTTTATATTTAAACCCATTTGCAGGACAAATGAGAGATTTTTCATGTCACATCATCCTTTTCATAGGAAATCTAAAAGATTATTGCTCGTTGAAATAATTAAAATTGATAGTTATTTATTATTGCTTGTTAGAATAATTAACATTGATAATTATTTTGGAATAATCCAAGTGATAATGGTTGCAATGAAAGGGGGATCAAGAATTTATAGGTTTTCTCAAAGGTAGAGTATTTTTATATACGTAAATACCGAATTCCGATTCCATGCATAAGCGTTTTTTAATATTCAATTAATAAATAGGTCAAAACAATGAATAAGTTATTCAGAAATTTAGTTAATTTAAATATGTATTTGTATCATGAGTATCATTTTTTAGTAGTTCTTATATCATATAATATTTGAGTGTAATGATATTATATACAAGTGTGTTTTTATTTATTTATTTATTTATTTTATTATTATTATTATTATTATTATTATTATTATTATTATTATTATTATTATTATTATTATTATTATTATTATTATTATTATTATTATTATTATTATTATTATTATTATTATTATTATTATTATTATTATTATTATTATTATTATTATTATTATGATGATGATGATGATGATGATGATGATGATGATGATGATGATGATGATGATGATGTTTCAAAGCAAACTTTATTTGTACTTAAGTAAAGTGGTTATATCAGTAAAAAGAACAAGAAAAAATGAGTACATCATGAAGTAAATGTTACAATTATTACTACTAATACAGTTCTCCACTTAAGTTCTCCTCTTAAGTCAATTGTCCATTAATGGATTAGAAAAGAATGGCACTTGAATAAAATGATTCCAGTGTTGGATTCAATCTCAATTGTTTCGAATGATAGAGTTCTATAAAATGATTATACCCTCATTCAATTAAGATAGTGTGGGCCTGGATACTGTTTGTTTTTGTAAAGCATAATTTTCTAGTAAATAAATAGAGTAAGTCATCAACAAAAATGAATATTGTACATATAACAAAGCAACATTCATATATAATGTTTAATTTTCCCAACTTACAATGTTCAAACTGGTTTTGTTCTTAAAAAAAAACAAAAAAAACCCACTATACCGGTTCCTAAAAGTTTTATCATTTTTGTCACTACAACATTGATATAATCTTAAGTAATGACAAGGTTGCTGCATAAATATCAGGTCTGACCAGTGACATATCCCTTTTCTGTATCATTGCAAGTTTATTTGAAAAAGTAGCCAGATGCCTCCTAGAAATGTTACCAATTAGGAAGGTGAATCTAGTACACTAGTTTGCATATAGCACAAAGGTTGCTGCCCTAACACTTGGTATTAATCCCTCTCTAAATGCAGAAATTAATTGATCCATTGTTACATTAGACTTCCTGTAATTGCCAGTTATCAGATTTCTTATCTGCCTAAGTCCCTCACAGTGATATATGAGATGTGATAGGGTTTCCTCAGCTTAATAGCATAACCCACAAAAGGGATCAATTGACATATACAATCTTTTATGGCAAAGGAAATATGTGGTAGATAAGGCAGATAAGCTAAGTTTTATCAGAAAATTGAAAAACTTTGGTTCTAAGGTCCATCATTTATACCTTTTAACCAGTTGTTTATTATTAATTCCCAGTATTGGTTCCAAAGCAATTGTGTTATTATCTTCATTTATTAATTCATAAATTTTCCAGTATTTGTACTTATTAATAAATTGCTCTGGGATTTTTGATTCTGTTTTACAATGATATATTAATTGTTAAAATATGATAATTATTTGGTGGTGGTTTATCAGTTGGAATGACTTCTATGAGCTGCTTAATTTTTGGAAATTTTTTAACAATATCAATTATATTGTTTTTCATTCTCTGTTTGTCAAAAATACCAATGTCATGTAACCCCAAACCATTTTTATTCAGTGGTTGACATAGTTTTGCCATTGATATTGCCACGACTTTCCTTGATCATAGTAGATGATTGCAAATGGTCTTAATTTTAGAGATAAAAGCCATTGAGAAATCAACCACTGGCATAAAGTAAACTATATTAGTCATCATCAAACTGTTAATTAATTGAATCTTAGAATATACTGACATATAGGTATTGGCTAGGGAGTCTGCTATTTGGTGGATTTCATTTTTTAGTTTGTTCTACAAAAGACATCTCATGCCAGTTGTCCCCAGATGGAATGGAAACCCAAGGAATGAGCATGGCTTTACATGGAAAATGGATGTACATGGCCTTCCCATGAATATGGTCCACACTGCTGTTTTTTTCTGGATTGAAATCTAGTTTAAATTCTTTTGAGAATTCTTCTAAAATCATCTGTAGTTTTGGTATCTGCCTTTTTGATGTCAGGAAAACTGTAATATCATCCATGTATGCAATGAAGGTCAATTTTTGACCTGTTCCTGGGATCTCCATTTCCTCAAATTCCTATTGTAGTCTAACAAGAAGGGGATTTGTATATAAAATGAATAAGATGGCACCAAGTGGGGATCCCTGTGAAAGTGATTTAGTTGGTGTGAATGCTGGCAAATTTCTGCCATTTAGGGTTATGTGAAGTTCATGATTTAAGAGTAAATTTGTTATAACATATATATGTGATTTTGGCATTTAAGTGTCATTCAATAATATTAACAGTATAGATATATCAACATTGTCAAAAGCCGAAGCAATATCCAGCTATACAATAATCGGGCCATTTTTTTTTTCTCTAACCGAGGTCAAAATAGCCTTAAATAACATAGCAGCTTGTGTGTTAGATGAATGTTTTTTTGCAAATTGAGCTGGAGAAATCATGGGCAAAATAAATGGTTTTATTTTATCTTTAATTACTTTCTCTAAAATCTTTATTGGCAATGGACCCATTGATATTGGCTTTATCTCTGATAATAAAGGGATGGGCTTTTTTTATTAAATGGCACCATCGCGATAGTAGTAACTCTCTCCATTGTTACTATTCCCTGTGATAAATAATTGCCAGCCTGTCGAGGTGTTTTAATATGAACAGTGGAATGCCAGGGCTTCCTGGGTGACAGTTGATTGGCATTTCATTCATTTTCATTATAAAATAATCTATTGCATATGATGATTCAAGTACAAGTGTGTGTGCGGCACAACTGTTCCCAAAAGCTGTTAATACAAAATAGCTAACTAAAAATAATAAACTAGCTGGGCACTTTGAAAGGATCTTGCCTTCATAATCATAGCTTGCTAATACATTTAATGATATGCAAATATGTTAATTCCATTTTTTTGATAAAGCAAAGCACATGTCCTTCCTATTTATGGCATCATGGTCTCGTGAGATGAATAAAGCCTCTTTGATTTTTATTTTGAGGTCAAGTCTCTCTCTACACACGATTGTGGGATTGTCTGGAATGCATTCATGGTGACTTGTGCTCTGGTGCTGATAGAAAACTGAATAGGTAGAATGATCTAGGCTTTATTCATCTCACGAGACAACAATGCCATAAATAGGAAGGACACATGCTTTGCTTTATCAAAAAAATGGAATTAGCATATTTGCATATCATTAAATGTATTAGTAAGCTATGATTATGTAGGCAAGATCCTTTGAAAGCACTCAGCTAGTTTATTATTTTTAGTTAGCTATTTTGTATTAACAGCTTTTGGAAGCAGTTGCGCCACACACACACTTGTACTTGAATACATATATTTCCCAAAAGTAAAATTATTTGACTTAATATGATGATTCAATCTCTGCCATTCCAATTACAGTTGGCTGGTATTGTATCAATTTACCTGGTCGCAGCTTATCTTTAAAATAGTTAAGAATTGGTAAGATCATATTATTTCCGGTAAATGTTTCATTGTTGATTTTAATTGCTAATGGCACTTTGATTTCCGTTCTTCTCCCTAATTCCCATCTAATGTATTGCTGAGTCCATGTGTGTTGATGCCTTGTTATAAGCATTTGTTAGTATATGTATACATTTCTGTGTGTGATTAGTGTTAAATGACAAGATAATAATGTAAGCTAAATATTACTGTATTCGGTTAAAGGTCATTAAAATAATCGTATTCCACATAATATAAGTCTCTGAAAAAATAAATGTGGGTGTTAAGATTGGAATCAACACAGTTAGTGTCATTCTAGAGACTTGCATTTTAGTTAAGTCAATTGATATGAACTGAGCTGAGTGATCAGAAATTGCTGATGGGATTAACTTCATGCTTATTAGATGATGAAACACTGGAGAGTAAAAACAAAACCTCATATAATGGAAGTGCTTGAAACCAAAATTTATGCAGAGTCACAAATTGATCCAGCAAAATTTCTAAATAGTGAGGGATTTGTTGCATGTTCAAAAGACTCTACCTCTTCATCAACTGGGACAGGTCTTTTGATAGCTACTGCTAGCTAGTTTACCAATTTCCAGATCATATACATTTATTAAAATCTATTAATTATTACTTTATTTCACAAAATAATTAAAATAAATGTAGTCTTTGTGTTTTTCTGAAGGTTTGTGATGATGGTGTTCTAGCTGTATTTTTATATTGGACTATTTCCATCATCTAATATGTGTGTTGAATGTCTTTAGAAAAGTTTAATTTTTAGTTAAATATTCCAAATGCATTCAACTGTTAGTAATATCACAGCAAACAGGTTAGTAAATGCACCAACTGTTAGTAATATCACAGCAAACAGGTTAGTAAATGCACCAACTGTTAGTAATATCACAGCAGACAAATGTTAGTAATAGCACAGCAAATAGGTGAGTATATACACAAAGTTTTGAGAGGTATTTTTCTCCCCACTTCTTTAGGTGTTTCTGGCCTGACCGGTGACATTACTAGCATGGGATTCGAACATGGGCCCTTATAATCTTGATAGTTGAATTTTAAGGTAACATTCTAACCAACTGAGCCATCCTGCCAAAGGCAACAGTATGTAGTAATTTCATATAATTATATATGAGGTTCCTCCTGATTTCTCCACTTTTTCCTCAGAGCAAAGTTGATTAATGGTTTCCATACGTTATGTATAGTCACACTAGGTTGACTAATGGGATTTTTTGCCATTGTCATGTGAGCAGCTTCTTTAAATTTTCTTCTTTGTACCTTTTCTTCTTTGCCCAATATTTTTGTATTTTCCCAATTGAACGTATGTTCATTAGTCCATACATGGTCTGCTACCTTAGACACATCTGTGTTTTCTCTTCTAATCATTAACAGTTGGTGCATTTACTAACCTGTTTGCTGTGATATTACTAACAGTTGAATACATTTGGATTATTTAACTAAAAATTAAACTTTTCTAAAGACATTAAACACACATATTAGATGATGGAAATAGTCCAATATAAAAATACAAATGTAATCTTTGTTTATATGCCATTGCAAAAATATAAAATAAATACAATAATTGCCACAGTTAATTCAGCACTGGGATCTACAGCTAATCCAACAATTTTTATTGGAAACTGCAATGTAACATATGATGAGTTTGTAAATAAGAGGATACATAAATTATCAGTTCCATTGTTGGTTGCAAGAGGTTTCTTACCTGAAGAGGCTGTTTTTATTATTATTATTATTATTATTATTATTATTATTATTATTATCATCATCATCATCATCATCATCATCATCATCATCATCATCATCATCATTATTATTATTATTATTATTATTATTATTATTATTATTATTATTATTATTATTATTATTATTATTATTATTATTATTATTATTATTATTATTATTATTATTATATTGTTGTTGTTGTAAAGATTTGTTATTGTTATGAAATTACATTGCGTCTTGTGTTTTAATGTTTCCAATTATCTCCAAAATCTACATCCATCACCTATATCAGAAACTAATATTAGATCACATTTAAATTTAAATTAGTTATTTTTAATATTGATTGATTCCATGATTGATTTACAGTATTCATTTTTATATTGTTATTTTCATAGTTGATTCACATAATTCATTTTTATATTGATGATTTTTATAGTTGATTTGCATAATCTGTTTTTATGACTTATTTCCATATTTTATTTACATAAGTAATTTCTTGATTGATTTATATTATTAATGTTCATATTTTATTTCCATAGTTTATTTTGGCAAAATATAATAGATTTAAAAGTATTAATTAAATTTGGGCAAACAGATTATATAAATTACAATAAGATGAAGGAAATCAGTTAATTTAGGTTTATTAAATTTAATCATTTGGTTCATTGCAATGTTAGCAATATCGAGAGCAGACATAAAATCCCTTTACTGCTTCCAGTATTTAATATGATTCCCACTGGTAAGTTTATATTAAAGTTTAGTTTACAAAAATTTGTGATCATATCCATTGCAATGTAATCGTTCATAATTGCACCTCTTGGCATATCTAGACCTTGAGAAAGAGTAGTTCGATTATTAATCTAAGAGCTAGTTTGGAAGTCAAGTAACATATTATAATAAAATTAGAAATACTATTATTATAATAATGATCATGAATTGATAGTTGATTGAAAGGTTAATATGTGTGTTTAAAAAAAATAGAATTAAGGGTTATCATATTAAATAATATAATACAGACATTCCGAGCTATATAATTGTAGCTATTGAAAGTGATAGATGCTGAGAAAGACAAATAAAATAGTGGAATTAAATGGGAATGATTTATTTATAATATTTTTATCCCATATTAAATTAAATAATAATTTTATATTATAAACATAAATTATGAGTTCTCTGCATCGATTGCTAATTTATTTCCAGTCATGTATAAATTAGAAATGTATATAACATTTTCTGTAGGTATCACTCGAGATCAGATATTTATATTAAAGTTGTGAAAAAAAAATTGTCTCTTTATTATAGATTTAGTAATAAATTCATCATGAAACATTTTCATAATTGATGCTAGGTTTGAAACCATGACCACAATAAATTGAATGGTTTTATCAACATTATTTTTTGAGAGACAATTTAATTACTTTCTCCACTATCCTTTATAATCATAAGCATAGATGATGATGTTGATGATCTCTGGTCGGCATTACGATTTATAGTTGCAATTTGGTGCCTGGGTACATTTAATCTTATTATTAATATCAGTAGATAAACACACTAGCCATCCTTGTTTGATCATAAGGTTAATGTTAGATTCAATCGATTAGCTACTTGAAATAAATGAAATGAAATAAAATTAAGGTTAAACACATAGAAAGTGAAGTTTGGCGCACGTAAAGTGAAGTTAATAAATAAATGAGAAAAAGTTGAGGTTATAATATATATATATATATATATATATATATATATATTGTAGATTTATATATATATATATATATATATATATATATATATATATTGTAGATTTTAGGAAATTTTTTAGTTTTATAAATTTTATATACACTATTTTCAAGCATATACAATTAACAAAATCTTGTTTTTTTTTTTTTTTGTAATTCAATCAGAAATATGTGTTAGAAAACTCCACTAAATTTTCTGGTTAATCTATTTCTAAGCATGTGACATATATATGATGTTAGAGTAAACAACATGTGGGAGTTTATTGTTTATGTCACAGCACCAGAACTCCATGGACTGTATCCATGGAGCACTACCATAAGTAATTGCTCAAGATTAAACTGTCTCTCTTTTTATAATTAGAATATATATATATATATATATATATATATATATATATATATATATATATTGTGGATAGTCTCCAGGAATGTTGATTGTAATTGTATAGCACTGTATCAGTAACAGTTGATTGCATCTTACTAAAAAAATGAAATAACCTGAAATTTTAATTTTTTTATTAATAACCTAAAATTATGCTAAAAACCATTTACATATATAATTTGAAAGTTTTGAAATGTTTAATATTTTTCTTTAGTGAGTAATTAATTTTAGAAATGGGGTGGCTTTTCACTGAAATTGTCAGTTTATTTTAAGCTGATCTGAGTTAATTTTATTTGTCTGCAATATGTTTGGCTCATCATCATAGAAACTGTCATTTCAGTCAGATCAGTTTAGTACCTGAAGTAGAGTATTTATAGATGTTTATTTATGCTTGTGCCATGTTTTAGCTTCATTTTCCACTCATGTACATCATTGTACTACCAAATACCATGTAATAGCAAAATATTTGATGTCATAAACAATAGCCTAAATAACCAGCTTAGTTACATTTTAAATGAATCAGTGGATCACTGGACTAATGGATTGTCAACAGACAAATACACTATTAAATATTTTATTTGCTAAAATAATTAGCATTAATTTTTATTTTGTTACTTTAGAAATGTAAAATATATATTTTCGGTTCAATTTATTTAATATTTTTTTAAAACAAAATAATTTTTATTTCTTTTTTCTTTTTCAAGATAAAAATATTCTTGCATATTATGTAACTAATTAAGCCAGTGCAATGGGAGGACCAATTTTTTTCAGAGTTGAACTTTTGAATGACCTTGGATTGATAGGAGAACAGATGCTTGGCTAATAATCTGGCATAAAGGGAAATACTTTTACAAAAAGTTAACTTTAATTTTGCTTTTCTAATTTCAATAATTCTCTCTCCATAAAAAATCTTGTGTTAGTATAATTTTTTTTATAAGTTAGTTCTTCCATGGTACAAGCTTGAAAGTAAAAATTATTATTGATTTTCTTGATGAAAACAACTCCGAGATTCTACTGAGGAAAATAATAAGGAAGCAACATGCAGACAAAGACAATGGAAAAATAACGCATATATTCCTACTTTTAGTTGACTAGTTTAAATTCTAAAATTATCATTTGAGATGCGTATATGTGCCTATATTCTAAACTTATTTAACTTTCATTTTTAATATTAAAGAAATAATGGAAATGCATATTTATATTTCAAACCTATTTTGCCTAAATCTTATTTCTGATGTTAAAATAGTAATTGAAACATGTGTCTACATTATAAGTTTGATTTACCTACAATTAATCTCTAATGTTAAATTAATAACTGGAATGTGTGGACTTTATTTCTAATATTCTGGAAAATTTATGCTGAACTTTTTCATTAAACACTTCAGAGATTCTTTGTTGATAATTTTGCTAACTATAAAGGAATAAAGTTTAAATAAAAAGGTTGTATGCAGATAATCTATTATAACCTTATTTATTATTATTAATAATAAAATATATACATAACCATTTTGTATGTGAAAATAAGATACAAAAATGAGTGACATATAATTAATGAATTATTGACTTATCTCTAAATGTGCTGATAAATGAACAGGTAGAAGTGCATGGAACTGGATATGAATTTTTTTTATTTTATTGTTCTCATTGTATGTATTTGATTTTTTTTATTAAAATATGTTACCAGTAAAGTTACATGAATTTAAATGAATTTTATGAACTGAAGCATGATTTGCTTGATGAATGATTTTTAAAAATTTGGAACAAATGTTTAAACATATCTAATGAATTAGATAATACATTATTGTTCAACTTATGCAATATTAGAGATTTATTACCATAATGAAGATTTTCATGTATTATATTGTCAGTGGTTTCATTAGCTATTGCTGAGAATATTGAAATGCTATCCAATTGAATTTAATTAACATTATTTATCTCCCTTTAAAAAAATATTACATGTTTATCCATATTTATGACTATACCAATGATCGTCATCATTTAGTACATGACTAAGATATGTCATCTACAGAATGTAAATGAACTTAACATTCCAGATAAGAAAAAAAAACTTTAATGATTATTATTATTTTATTAGTATTTGATAGATAGATAGATTTAAAAATTTGTCCTATGATTTTTTTTATTATTATTTGATGATTTCTTTTTTCAAGTATGTCTCATAAATGTATAATATTAAAAAAAATATTATACTTGGTAATTAGTGGTTATTTTAGTATTGTTTTATTATGTACTTATTTTCTATATGAGAGTGGCAATAAAAAATATGTTTGCTATGTATGTGTTAACAGCTTCTTTTTGAAAAGAAGTCATTATATAAAATTTATAGTTTATCTTTGCATTGTTAAGAATATACAATAATTATTTCTTAATAATTGTTTTACTCAAAATTTAAATTTAAAAATTTGTTGTCTATCCCAAAGCAATCTTTTTATTTTAGTTTTATTCTAATGCCAAATACACTAAAGAATAATTTTGTCTTTGCTTTGCTAGATGTTATTTTGTCTTGCTTAGTTAATAATAATTATTATATTCCCAAGTTGAAATATTATACTTCATCAGAAATGATAGATTTATTCATTATTTCTTTTATCACTTATTAACTAATGTTGTTACAGTATTTATTATCAAATGTGATTTAAAATTGTGTATGAGTTATTATGCTTATATAACAGTCTTTTAGTTATTCCAGTTATATAACGTTTGAATTGAAAGTAGAAAAAATTTAATTCCTATCAGTTTCAGATGATGAAATGTGCCAAAAGAAATTGAAAGTTTAGAGATTTATTTAAGTGTGAATTTATTATTTCTTTATTATGATTAGATTGAAATGTATTTAGTGGTTATGCAGAATGAAATTGTTTATGTTATATGTTATATTATCAGGGATTGAGATAACTCTCCCTTAATTTATTTGAATATTTGCCATGAGTGGATTATACAGTATATTATTAAGGATTGAGAGAGCTCTACTTTAACTTGTTGAAATATTTGTTATAAGTGGATTATATCCTGCAGGTTAAGTAGTTGTATTTTATGAATTATAGTATGTGAAGTCAAATAGTCTATTCCCTTATTGTGTTGGTGATGAGACCATGTCAACACCAGTTTGTTTTAAGCCTTAGAAATTATGTTAGTGAGCCACTGTTTATTGTTATTCAAATGATTAGAGTTATGAAAGTTTTTTATCCATTATGTATTCTGTGGAATGCTTTTCCATCATTTATCCGTAGCCAAGTGTAAGATAGTTTGATGATAAAAAGGAAAATATAGGGAGAATTGAATTTTTTCACAGAAAAGCTGAAGTAGAATTTAGTGTTGAAGCTTGGTTGGTCATTGTCACCGCCATGTTATGATATTCATCCCAATTTCATAAGTAATCTGATTGGATTTAGTTATTTTAATTATTTTATAATAGATAGCATAATTCAGATACATGCATAAAATAGTATAAATTTGGAAGGGATGAAGCAATCATTCATTAATGTGTAACTCTTTAATTACTGTTTCAAATCATTTTATACTAATTATTTAGATTTTATACTATCAACTCTCATAATGTTAATACACATTTGAATGAACAAGCAAAAAAAAAAAAAACGAAACTGCAGCTAATTAATAGAATTATTTGTTTCATCTGTGAAGAATAGGTTAACCTCTTATTCATAGATTTAAACTCCTCTAATATTACTTGGATGTACATTTGAAGTAAAAATGCCAAAAATTTTAGGTTTACTTTTTTATAATTTTAGGGTCAGCATTTAATAGAGTTTTATTTTTTTATGAGCATATCAGAAGTGATTGATAGCTTGAGTGTATTGAAAATAAATTACCAAAAATATAAAATAATTTTATATTTAATTATCTTAGTATAGTGTTATAATGTTTCTATGTCATAGGTATCAGTATTGACTGATAGCCTGTGTATATTTTATAAGTAAAATATCCAGAAGTTTAGTTTAATATTTGATTATTTTAGTGCTGGTATTATAATGTTTCCTTTATCAAAATGGATTGATAGCTGGCATATGTATAATAAAATACATAAATCTTATTTTATGTTGTTTATTTTCAGGTAGACTATTTAATCCTTGATGTTAGTATTATCCCAATACATGTATATGTGTAAACTATAAAACCAAATGATTATTTAAATTATCTTGTAATAAATGTTTTATTTATTTAAAACTGTGTTCAGAATTATTCTTTGAGATGCATTTGTGTTCTATATTTCCACACATGCACATACAATTGTGTATCTAATATGATATGATTGTACTATTCCAGAATTTAATGATGAACACATCCAGATTTGATAATGTTGCTTTTCTTGATCCAGGAACTATATAAAATGGTTGATTATTTAATGATTCTCAGAAAATTTCATTACTTAGTTATTATTTAGAAGATGAATTGAAATCAAAATGCACTCTATTTCTTTCATTATCTAACTACTACCATTTTTATTTTGATAATGCTTAATTAGTGACATTACTTTTATATCAGTAATTAGAAATTATTGGAAAGCATAGATTTAAAATTAAGCCATGCAATAAATTAATTCACTAATATATTCCCTTATTATTTAGATTAAACAATAATTTAATTGCTTAGTTTAAATTACTGTACAATTAAAAGTTAAATAATGTTATATTTTATTTTGTACTTACCTCTAACTTACGATGCAATATAGTTAATCAGCATTACATTTTTATTTTATTAACTTAATTTTATCACACAGTTGAGGTTATTTAAAGCATGTAGATGATGGGAGGAGATGAGGTATAGAATATAACTTGTAAATTTAGATGGTAGAACTTTTTCAATTTTAATTATTTATTTATTTATTTTAGAACTTAATAGATGTTTAATTCCTATTAATTATAATGTTTCCTCCCATATCTACTATCCATTTTACACCATATAGATCTCTGCTAAGCTAAGGTAGGATAGCATTTTAAGAGTTTCCTTAATAATTTTAAGGTAAGATCAGACTAGTTGTTTATTCTATGATCAATAGAATTTGTGTCCCCAGGTATTTGTTGATAGGAAAGGTAGGATAGGTGTTGGGGTAGGGTTACAATATATATTATTACCAACTTTACATGTAAGGGGTTTTAATAAATTGATTTAGTGTCTTGGCATTCATGAATGGAAAATCTAAATTGAATATTACCATCATTAAATTAAGACATAGATTTAATAAACAAAATTATTCAATAGTACTACTCTCATTGAATATAGTTAAACCAGTTGAATATAATATACACTTAATGCATATAAATATAAGACATATGTCTAACACATATCAGATATTCTGCTAGCAATAATAGTTTAGTCTATCAGTCTTTTTAGGTATTTAATGATCATATTTCTAGTTTAGGTAACAAAATTAGATATAACGAGCTCTCATTAATCTTACCCCTTTATTTTTTTGGCTAAATTTAATAGGTGTTTGGCCATAGCCATTGTTTTCTCTTCTTATTACCAATTTCTATGGGATCCATTAAGCATGGTTGCAGTGTTGATATTTTTTCATTAGATTGATTAGAGTCTTACGATTATAGTCTTATAATTAAAATCAGATATCCTCTCCACTTTCGTTTAGGGAGATGTATTATCGACCACATCTGCTTAGCAATATCTCTGGTTTGAAGCATTACCACCAGTACAATCCAACATATCACAAAGGTATTGTTCTACCATCTCTAATTTACAGGATTCACTAACAATATATAAATTATAAAACCCATTATAAACAATGCACAAAATAACAATTAGCAAAAGATAAAAAAAAAACATTTTTACATTAAAAGTTCATACTTCACATTAAATAGATTATATTCCTTTTTAAGGCATTATAAATAGCAGAGCTCTGATAGATTTTTCCTAAGTGTTGATAATAAATTTTTTAATTGTTATTCATGTCAATAATCCTATTAAACATAATTAATTTTTATTAAGCTGCTATTGAGTGTGGGACATTCCATGGCATTTTTCTATGACATTTAGATATGTTCAATACAAAATTAGTTCCCATGTCTAAGAAGAATCATGTTAAGTTAGTCTGCATTTGACCTTAGAATTTATAAAAAAGCTAATTTTATCTTATATATTTTTAAATGATATTTTAATTATGACAATATTTTTGAATCTATACAATTTCTCAGAGATGAATATTCTTTTTTGTTAAAGAAAATAATTTCATAAACACATGATAGCTATATGTGTGCTCCAGAATTAACCTATATCTTATTATGTGTTTAAATATTTTATAACATTAATTTTACATTATTATTGTTATTGATTTTATTAATACTTTCAAATTATTAAACTTAAGATAACCTAATATATTATTATACAAAATATTTCCAACTGTATATACGTATTTTATTATATGAATGAATAAATGGTAATTATTTTGTAAATATAAACATATACACATATAGAACATTGCACATATCTATTGTCATACATGATGGATTTCTTGTATATTTATTTACTACAGCATTTTAATATCTTTAACCTTCCATATATTTTCTAGATTGTCTTTGAAGGGTAAAAGCATATGCTATATTAAACCCTCCTTTTTTTGGCCATTCGGAAATGATTGATGAACATAATCACTTGAAGTTTTTATATTGTTTGACTATATATAGAGAGAGATGTATGTTATGAGTAACAAGAAGAAACTGAAAATGCAATATATGGGTAAGGGAACAAACAGCTGTTACTGACCTCATTGGAAAAAAAATAAAAGTCTGAAGTGGAGTTGGGCTGAACATTTTGTTAGAAGAGATGATTATAGATAGACAATTGAAATTTTAAACTGGATTCCAAGAGATTGTAAAAGAAACAGAAAGAGACCACATGTGAAATGAATGGATAAAATAAGAAAGTGTGCAGGTATGATGTGGAGGAGAGATGCTAAAGATCAGGAAGATGTATTGAACTTGGAGAGATCTTCATTTTGCAGTGGATTGATAATAGTTGATTATGATATATATATATATATATATATATATATATAATAAATAAATAGTATATATATATATATATATATATATATATATATATATATATATAATTACTTTTACTATTTCATTTACATATACTTCATTTCAAATAAGAATGATGTATTGTCAATTCTAGAAAATTTCTCAAGCGTCATTCATTCAAGCATAGTAAAAGTAATTTAAAGTGATCTCTTAACATCTTCACACTCTCATTTAAGATTTGTCCATACATAAATGTTTGGTTGGAAAATATAGATTGATTGATTCTATCTTTTTACAAACACTTTATGTTGTGTTTGAAAGTTAGAGTATTCATTTATTGTTAAGAATCCTACAAAGTGCACGTGCATTAGCTTAATGCTGATTATTAATATTATATATGTCAGTGAAATATGTTTCCACATTTATGGATGGGATTAATTTTCAGCCTCTTTCTATTTGTAACATATATCTGTCCTTGTATATTTCTTTTTGGGTTAAATATTTGAATCTCAGATCATAATTAAAAAGTGCAATATATATAAATATTTTCTTTCAAACACAGAATGTATGTATCTTTTTAATAAAAACGCTTTTACTATTGAAAATATTTCTAAAAGTTTAATTTTACTATTAATGTTATCCATGATGTTTTCAATTTCAAAGTCCATCAATACATTATTATTTTTTAATCCATACACTTGTCCTTCACTTGAAAGTGATTTGCAGTTCTAGTTACCAAAGCAACGGTTATCAATGAATGGTAGCATGGGTTGCTTTCAGGGAATTCTCAGTGAATATTGCCTTAGACTGATAAGCATTGCCTTGGTTGGAAATGTTGAACCGCCTGGGAGTTGAACCATAATTATGTTTGACTAGTATGGATATATTTATCAGTGAAAATAGTTTATACACATATATTTATCCTGTCTTCAAAATATTTATATGATAATTAAATTAAGAACTGTCCAACAATGGATTCTGAAGATCCAGTGCTTTTGTGAACCTTAACTCAGAGATAAAAAAATTCTCCAAAATTGTTTATATTATTTGAAGCATGTTGGTGAGCACCTGATTTAAATTTGTATTCCATGTAAATAAATATAGAATAATGGTATATACAATGATATCAACAAATTATTTTACATTAGGGATTGCCTTTTTTAGTTAACAGTAAGCTTCTTTTTTGCAAGCATGTGCCTATAAAGATGTTCCCCATCTATGGGTGGCTATTATTTTAGAAATATTACATTACTGCAATAAATGTCAAATATAAACTATCGTATGATTCACTTAATTAAATTTGTTTATGCATAAACAACGTTATAGTCAAACGTATTACACAATGAATTTGATTAGCCATTGCAATAAATTTAAAGCTCTGAGATAGTAATAAAATAATTTATTTATGTTAAATAAGTTGACTTTTATAAAAATAAACACATGTTCAACGCTTTTAGATAAGAAAACTGTCAAATATATAGGGATTTGGCTATCATGATCCAATAAAAACAAAATGTGTTTTTAACGTAATAATGTGCTATTGCTTTTCAACATTAATTTTTTTTTAAAAGATTGAAATAAATAATAAATTGTAATTGTCATTTGCTATGTGTGCATATATATATATGACAGTAGATTATTGAAATAATCTCAACTATTTTTAATCTTTCTATATATTGTATAATCTTACTTCTTTATTTTTTTTTTTACATATTACCGGCATCTCTATTAATCAGCCAATAAAAGATCGTAGTGAAATTATTGTTTCTGTCAGATATTTTAATCTAGTCCTCAGAGAATAGAACTGAATTTCAGAGAATATATCTAAAATCATGGATATAATCCATAAGCCGTTTCAAGCCTGTTTAATGTCATACTTGAATTGAAATATTTTAAATATACTATTATAGTTTTTTTTCATCAATATAATTTCAGAGAGAATTATTACAAATACGTAAACATTGTATATACGTCTATTACTATCAAAACAAACTTTAGTTAACCATTTGAGTGCAACATGCTGTATTTATAGAACCAAAAAAGAAATGAAAAATAAAGACGTGATTTTAATTTAAAAAAAAATGCTTAATATAAAAAAGAAGTCTAGCATCTTTTCAACATCTTTGTAAACTTCTGATATTAAAATTATTTAAAGCAAGGTAAATAATAGAAAAGTATGTGTCAGGAGAGGGGAAGGGACACCTGAACATCAGAAGTAAAATAATTGACATGTTATTCATATTAATATTTCAATTTCAAGATAATCATTCTTACTCTATGCTAGACTATAGAGAGTATTTTACATAAAGTGAAACGAGACAAATATTATAATTCCGGAATTAATTTATTAAATGCTCATGAAAAATTATTTATTAATATCATCTGACAGAGATAGGCCATATATTTATTTGTTTTGTTTTGTTTTGTTTTTTGTATTTTTGTATTCAATGCAGTTATATAATTATAAAAACCTAAATAATTTTATGCAAACATCTAAACATAGAAAGAAGTGGACAAAAATTGTTATAATAACATCATGGTAAATGAATTTTTATTGTTTTTTTTTTTTATGATATATCATCTAACCTGCTTCTAGAGATAAAAAAATCAAAAGTGTATTTTATTAACTAAGTAGTTGATTATTTAACAAAATAAAATCCACTTATGTCAACATTAATGAACCTTGAAGAAAACAAATGTAAAAGATTGTTTATTTTAAGTTCAATATTAGAAGACATATAATATTGTTAATAATGTCACTGCATTGGCGGCCTAGTGGTTAACATAGTTGCCTTCTAAACAGCTGGACAGGATTGCTTCCAGGTCAACACATTTGACATATAAAAATATTATTAATAATGCCTCATTAAATACTCTTTCTATATAAATACTAACAACAAATATTTGATAGCAGCTGAAATTAGTTTTGATGCATCATATAAATTAAAGTTCAATAATTCAAAGAGCCTAGTTTATAAAAATATATGGGAATTTGTACCTTTCTAAATGTTTCCAGACTATTAGAAGAGAACACTAGATAGAACAGTTTTCCATGGGACTTTCTAGTAATTTGGGTTGTCATTGCCTTGATGAAATAATAAGTATTTTTCAAAATTAAAATCCATCAAAGAACCCATAAATTAGCCAGCACAAATCTATGTAGTATATGTAGTTACAAACAAACAAAAACAATACTCATCAAAATCTTTGATGATGCAATCAAATATAGAGACTCACACTGAAGTTTGCAAAAAAAAAACCCAGCCATTGCATTTTTAATAAAGCATTAACAAAAAAGTGGAGTATTCTGCTAGTTGTGCCATAAGGCTTTTTGTGGACTAACATCAAATTCCACAATAAAACAGCACCAGTGTCCAAGAATTAACAGTTGTAAGTACCATTTTTGGTTGAACAAATCAAAGCTTTCATTCATAAAGATACTAAAAGAATGATACCTGCAACAAACTATGCTTTGAAACATGTAAACTGTGCACATTGGTAACCCTTTATTAATATAATTGCTCTAAGGCCTTAAGTTTAAAATATATGTCATAATAATTTTACCATCTTTATTAATTCACATATTTAAATATAACAACATTATAAATTTATGGCCATTTATGATTTAACATTTTTTACTTAATTCATTTATGTTGTATTTGTTTATCAAGTTCCATTCAAACATTATGCTATTAATATTAGCTATGCTATTAATATCCAGAATTCTGAGAAATTAATTAATTCACTAAACACATACATGAATAAATATATTAATTTATATGTGATGATTATTGTGCACTACTATGTTTTCTAAAAATAAACAATCGATTTAAAAAGTTTGATGTTTTAAACTTTCAAATATTTTTATTTTTTGATCTTAAAAATCAAACTAAAAATATTTTGAAAGGATTTATATTTGATCTAACCTTCAGTGCTATATTATAAATGATAAATATGATTACACATGTTTACTTAATATTATTTTTTACATTTAAATTTGATGATTTTTTAAAAATTTATATTAACCATTTACAAATATTTATTATCTTTGGACAATTCAGTTAAAATTTACCATAAGATATTTGTTTATATTACAAAAGCATAAAATTACTATAACAATATATATATATATATATATTAATTTATAAGTGTTTGATCTATCTATATATCTATCTATCTATCTATCTATCTATATATCTATCTATCTATCTATCTATCTATCTATCTATCTATCTATCTATCTATCTATCTATCTATCTATCTATCTATCTATCTATCTATCTATCTATCTATCTATCTATCTATCTATCTATCTATCTATCTATCTATCTATCTATCTATCTATCTATCTATCTATCTATCTATCTATCTATCTATCTATCTATCTATCTATCTATCTATCTATCTATCTATCTATCTATCTATCTATCTATTGATTAATAATGTTTTCTATCTATATCATTATTTTTCTATTTATATAATTTTAATTATACATGCCATAATCTATATTTCAATATATCTATTTATTTATCTGTATATCTAAATATATGTTTATTTATTACTATTTCTTCATGTTTTAAACACTTTCCATTGAATATATTTCTAAAATACTAAAATCATATTCACATGCCATATCCTTTATAAAAATAAAATGTCAGAGTAGCTTGCCTCTAAAATGGAGGGGTGGGTGTGATGTAATGCTAGCAAGATATATGTTATGAAACAAACATATATACTAGCATTATATATTTATTTCAAAATAAATGATTAAATTATTAATAGAACCAAAAATAGAAAAAAAAAAGTAATATGTTTTAAAGTAGATTTCTTTTATTTTAAGAAACGCAAACGTTGATAAATAAAAAAGATTGCATTATATTGTTTGTTATTTTAAAATTAAAATAATGTTTTAGTCTTCAGACCAGACAGTGGACAAACCTAGAAAAAAAAATTAAAAACTCTCTGTTTTCAACAAAAAAACAAACTATCTTTGTTTTATAAAGTCACAAACGTTACAGAAATAAATGTGTAAATATAAATATTAGTTGAAATTGAAAATACAAATATTAATTGATTAATTTGTAATGCTAATACAATTACTGATTGAATTATTTAAAAAAACAACAACATAAAAGTCATTGTAGCTTAGTCTAACAAAAGATTAGATTAACGAAAAGGTAAAAAAAAAAAAAAACAATTAATAAGAAATAACTTTAAAAAGTCCCACATATTCAAGTTATGATCAAGATGAAAATAATGATAAGAAATTAATACAATGAGGGTGAAGTGTATATAAATTCACCACTTTCTATTGTTATTAATTCTGTCCTTAATTTTGTGATTGAATTATACTGTTCTTAAATCTGTGAACCATTCCAGTTATCATTTTGTGATTGATTCAACACATTATTTATCACTCTAAGGATTCAGAAATCTAAGGACAAATATAATCATTCTTTACTGTTGTGGAAAATGTTATTGCAGAAGCTTCAGAATTAGCAATATGTGGTGCTAGATCATTTTAGTAATGTTTGATGAAGTTTTGGACTCCAAAGTTCTCAAAAATTAATTGTCCTTCCTGAAGCTCACTGGAAATTGATGCTAATGGTAATAACAATATTTCCACAAACTCCCTCTTTCTCTCTAACATTGTCTAGTCAGAGAATGAAAGACAAGCTCTGAAACCATTGACAGAGGTCAAAAAACCAACAAGTTGGAATAAAACACTTATTCAAACCAACATCAAATGAACTGTGTCTTACCAATATAATAAAAGCCTAGGTAAATATAATGTCCATATTAATAGACTATAGACACTTTATTTTAAATGAAATTAACTTTACCAAAACTATTATAATTTTAGCTTGAAATTAATCATTTATATTTCTATATGTAAAATTCATTATATGGTATTCTGTTAAATATATGTGTATGTATAAATAAATAATGTTTGCTTGGTTATTATTTTGGTCTATTGTCTCTCTTTCTCTTGCCATTCTGTCACCATGAATTTATTAATATAGTTATTTTTATGTATTAAATAAATGCACAGGGTTGTTTTCCTGGCATTCAAAGCATGCTGCATATATAACATATGATTGACTGGCACCTGATTTTGATTCACAACATGGTTATAGTATTATGGACAAAGATGCTGCTTGATGACACTGTTATCATGCTAAAACTATAAAATATGAACATTCCCAGGCCATTGATTTTAATCATGTTGATGTGTTTTTGTAATGCGAAAATAAGAAATATCAAAATTGTGTTTTTTAAATATTTTTTTATTAACATATACAAATTAAATGATAACAATAAATGTAAAATAAAATCAACGAATTACAATTTTATTCATGTTTTTTTTTTTTTTTGTTTTATTAGAAAAAACAATTTTCAATCTGATTTTTTTGGGGGGAGTTCCACCTTTTTATTTGTTGTTGTTTAAAAACTCATAATCGTAATAATAATTAAAAGTTCTTAGTCTTTGTTTTACATTTTACTTTTTACACAGAAACAGATATTATTGTGTTACCACTATTTTATTCCTTTCTTAGTCTTCGTTTTACATTAACATTTTTACAGAGAAACAGATATTATAGTGTTACTGCTATTTTTTACTTCAAATAGAATGACAACAAAAAGTTAAAGTTGTTAGGGTTAAGTTTAGGGTTAGATTTAGGGTTAGAGTTCTGTTGTTTGTAAATCACAGAATCATACAAGATGTGTGATTTCCTGTGCCATATTGTTGGTCTCGTGGAATGTTATGAACAATACATTACTTGATGCATTACCTAATTCCAACTGCCTTTACACATCTATCTGGATGAGATTTTTCCAGTTAAAACTTCAATACATAATGGTGTAAAAAGTCAGATAATTATTAGTTAAGAAAATCAGAATATTTCTATACTTTAAAAAAAAATCAATAAAAACCACATTTTCATCAAATTCAAATACACACACTCTCACACCAAGCTGTAATAATTGTATGAATTGTGCAAATTCACCAAATTTATTTGCTGTGATGTGACATACATGCTGTACTGTGACATGACATAGCAGCCTGCAATCTGTAGCACAACAATAAGTTATATTATAGAAAATGCTGATTCGAATGTGTCAGCTGCGGAAATGGCATTTTTGTTCTTTAGCACATAAACAGTGTCATCAAGTGGTGCCTTTGTCCATCATACTACAACCCTCAAAACAAATAAAAATGCTTTGGATGGCAATGTTTTGTTCCAGCAGTCAAGATAAATTCATACTAAAAAGAAATATGCCTATGTGTTTGAAAAGGAAGGTTTTTAATACAAATGTTTTACCAGTTTTTACTTATGGATCTGATATTTGAACACTTAATAGAAGAACAATACAGAGAATTCAGACCACTCAAGGAAGTATGGAGAGATGCTTGTTGGGAGTCACAAAGAAGATCAAAAATTCAATATATGGAAGTGAAATTGGACTGCACATTATTGTTAAAAGATATGATAATAGATGGACAATTGAAATCTTAACTTGAATTCCAAGAGATTGTAAAAGACCCAGAAATAGACTACATGTGAGATGTAATGTTGAAATAAGATAGTGTGCAGAGGTGATATGGAGAATTTAAAATCAGAGAAGATGGATTGAACTTGGAGAGACCTTCATCCTACAGTTGATTGATAATGTTTGTTGTTGATGATGATAATACACACATACATTACATATGTTAATAATTTTTAAAAAATGTGAAAAAAATAGAAAACAAAAATAGTTTAAAAGTAAATTTTTAAAAATGAATTTAATAAAACGGAGAGATTGCATCATTTTTTCAAGAATATATTGTTTTTCTTAAGAATAGAGGTGGGGAAAGAGAATCATATCAGATAGAGATTTAAAACATGCTCCTTTCTTTTTATAATTGAAATTAATAAAAGGTACATGTTAAAAAAATAAATAAAAGATTTTAAAATAAAATTTTCAATAGAATTAATTAGTGAAAGATATCTTGTAATCTATCTCATTGCCAAGAATGCATTTAAATTTTTAAATATTCCTGGTTGATAAGATAGTAGATGATTCTAAAAAAATAGATAAATAATTCTAAATATAATTCAAATCCAAATTAAAAATGTGATAATATTAGACAACTGGAAATGTCAGTATAAAAGTGATACCTTATCTATTGTTCTCCAATTTGATCAGTTTTTTCAGCTCATCAATTTGTCAATTCATTCACCATTGATGTTATTATTGAGAGCATAGTCAACAGGATCATCAGAGCATCAGTTATTACTTACTGCAAACAATTGAAATATATATATATATATATATATATATATATATATATATATATATATATATATATATATATATAATTTATAGAAGTAGCAACACATGTTGATATATATAATTTATAGAAGTAGCAACATGTGTTGCTAAAAAACTTTTGGAATGTTCATCTGAAATTCATGCCCTGTATCTTTGGCTCTTTCAAATTCTTTCACATTGATCATTGCCTTGACCATAGTGTATATGCTGCTGCATATTTTCTCCTATTGTCCATAGGAAGCATCAAAGACATTCAAGATGCCATCCATGGAGACTGAAAGGCCAGTTACCTGGAAATTCAGAACCAAAAGAAATGTGTCAACTGCAGAAAGGTGATGTCATCTCATTGTAATGAAAAACCTACATAAATATAATTTTTCAATTGTAAATTAGGTTTCTAAACATTTTTAAAAGAAATCAACTATAAATGAAGGACAATTTGTGATATTGAATTACTGATAATTATTGTATACTTATTTTTCATCTTTAATTATACAAAATATTTATATTAGTGTGTGTGTTCATATGAATAAAACATGTTTATTTAAATGTTAATTTGTTTCTCTTCTTTGCCTGCATCAACAGGAGTTTAAGATTATAAATATTTCAATGTATTAATTATTATTGTGCCAGATTCCTTGATCAAGATGTTTAAGTTAACCCGAGTTAATCTCAAGCACTGGTTTCATGTGCCTGTCATCCAGGCAAGCCAACTATGTACAACCTATATAAAGCAGATAGCACCTGAGACTTGTTCTCAAAAAAACAAAGGGCTTTGAATTGTGGGTGTTGCTCCAGCAATATGGATGAGGTGCTATGGTCAGGAAAAATGTTCAAGGCTATGTGTTTGTGTAGGATCGATCTAGCCATAGGTATCATTGATTGATTAATATTGCACCCCTCTGCTTAAATGTGCAACATGGGACATTAAATAAGTATGAAAAGAAATAATAATAAATCCAATCATATAAGTAAAATGTTAATAAATAGTAAATATAAATATAGAAAAAATATTATTAGTTTTATCATACCAGATCATTGCAATATATATATATATATATATATATATATATATATATATGCAATGATGGTATAACGCCATCTATATGTCATATATATATATATATATATATGACAATAGATGGCGTTATACCAAAAACACCTTCAAGCTTAATCCTGTCCTTCACTGACGATAGCAAATAGCTTGAAATCATGATATGAAGGTGGAAATTAAGTTAGAGATAGTGAAATACTCACTCTGACATTTATGTAAACAAACGCTTGAAGGTGTTTTTGGTATAACCCATCTATTGTCATAAATACAAGCGTATGCAAGTTTTTAACTTGTGTTTTTTGTTTTTCATATATATATATATATATATTGTGTTTATATATATATAATATATATATATATATATATATTGTGGTTCCAATGATGGTTAATGGTGAGTGATTATTGCTTCTATTTTTCTAGAACCATCATTGAATCAACACATAGGCTATGTAGCAAAGGAATTTGGCTATAATATCCTTAAATTTTAAGGTATAAATTTGGGTTGATTTGAAATGTGACAATATTTTTCTTGCTTAATCAAAATTGAATAGTCATGCTAACATTATGTATTCTATTAAACTGGGGGGAAAAGTCCCGTTGAAATAGTTGAAATGATTCAAACTGTACATAGCAGTGAAGTCATCAGTCTTATAATGGTTTCAAGTGGTTTTCCGGATTTTATCACGACAATTAATGCTTTGAAAATTAACAATAATGCCCTAAGTCATACTTCAGGGTATTAATGCATTAAGATATTTGCATTACTTAACCAAACCTCTATACCTATATAACTTATGCTTATCGTATAGATAGCATGAAGAGAGAACCAATCCCCTTTTCTCTTCTACTGGTTCACACTATAAATATATTGTATATTTTATTAACAAAAAAATATGTATAATTAAAACAATTTATTTTTATTTTTATTTTTCTATTTTTGAACTTTAATAATTTAAAAAATCCAAATTATCTGTAATGTTCTTGTGTAAATTAATAAATTAAAAGATTTATTTTGTCATGTATTTAATATTTCTTGTCAATTCTGTTTGTTTTCTTTATTACAGAAATAGTCATTTCTAGAAAAGCAGATAATAATAAAAATAGTAATAATAATATAAATTAATTGTGGAAAATAATATTTATATATCTAATTTCTTTTGAAAAATAAATTTTAAAAATATGTTTGAGTTGAAATTAATATTTCAGCTTGCTTTTAAAATCATAATAGAATCAGATCATTTACATAGCTTTTTTTTTACTGACAAAAAGTTGATCACTTTTTACTCTACTTTAACAAACACAGTTATTTTTCAGATTTGATTGAAATGTTACCAAGGAGTTGATTTAGTTCACTTTGTTTTTTGTAATAAAAATAATCTGACAACTTATTTTGACAATAAAGGCAAGGGAAAAAGTATACAGATATGTTTACATTACTTTAATGATAAATCTGTAATATATATAAAACTATATATGTACGACAAATGTGCAACATAATAGAATTGTAAATTTAACTTTAATAATATATAAAGTTCATTTGAGTTATTTTGCTAAAAACGATTGAAGTCGTTGTATAAATTTGTGATTAATATTAAGATAAAATCGTTTCCAAGAGATTGCAAGTTTATTTAAACAAAATATCGAATAATCCCTTCCCACTGCCGACATACATTTTATAACCAATATCAATAAAATTAAATCTATGATGACTGGAATATTAAACTATAGATTTATAAAGTACTATATAAGATAATCTCATATTTTAGTAAACTGAACCTAATTCTACCATTTTTTATTAATATCTGTTCTATCCTGAATGTATTTTAGCACTTGTTTTGCTTTCACATTAAAATTAATATTAAATCTAGGATTTATGTACAGTGTATAATGAATTATAAATAAATAAATAAAACAGGTTTAAATTACACACTCCAAGGCAGAATCTCTTATACAGCTCTACAAAAAACAGTAAAGATGAAATCATTAGTTAAATTAAAATATTTTTTTTCTACAGTGCAGGCTATTTCATACCTGCACTCCACTATGTAATATATAGGGGGTTTGAATTCAGTATTTCACACGACCCTCAACAATCAACGCTATCTCATACTGCTGACATACTTGATTACACAAATGTTGAAGAGATAAATAATCACCAACAAACGTTTTTTGTGCAGCTAAGCAATGATTGTATATATGTGTGGAGATGATAATCAGAACCAACTACATGTGCGTGATCAGATGCGTCAGCAGTATAGATAGCATGGATAGTGGAGGGTCGTGTAAAAGTCATAGTTCATACCTCCTATATATTAAATTAAAATAAAAAATAATAATTTCCCTGATGGACAATGATGAGTTTTACATATAATTTTTGCTTTACTTTATAATAAAAAAATGGTCAGATTTTTGTTATTATATGTAAACGTATATACAAGCCCTTTAACACGCTGGATGAAGAAGCTGTTAATGGTAAGAAAACAATCACAGTAAATTACATGTAATAAAATATGTCTATATGGAGTGTTTATGTTTATAAACTGTATATATGATAATTACGATAATTGCAAACTTTTATAGAGATTTTTAAATATTAGATTATATATTTATTGTTTTAATATTTAATCGCTAAATGAACGATATTGTAAGCTCTTTATCAATAAAGTATAAGTAAAATCTCAATCTATTACAGTCCCAGTGTCAGTCTTTGATGTCTATATTTGCATCTTAAAATGAAAAAAAAAGTAGTATCAACTTTTCTTTTATTAAAACAGATTGCATGGATAGCATATTGCAATATTCTTTAAATAAATTAATAAATAATGCAAAAGATAAGACTTTATTAACAAGAAAAATTGTATCATTTACAAATGGATATGTAAGTGTGGCAATGGAAATATAGGTGAATTGAGGTGCACATTGGAAAAAAACAACAAAAGAATACTTGTTATTATTAAAAAGGGTTCAAAATACAAAACAAAGTGATAAAAATAATGATAATTTACAGGCTTCTGTCTTTTATGACCATCATAAATCATGTATACATGGTTTTGATATTAATTATAGTAATGTAAAAAGACTGGAAACTGAAAGAAGTAATAATAAAAAAAAATTAAAGAAGCAATGTTAATATATAAATACAAGCAAAATTTAATTAATAAGCAAGCAGCAAATGTTAAGAACATGGAATTCTGGGAAAGTTGACATTATGGAATTATGGAAAAGCTGAAATTTTAAAAGTATTAGTTGATAAAAACTACAAAGGTAATTGAAAACTCTTCTAAGTGATGGATATATTTATATATATATATATATATATATATATATATATATATTAATTCTAATGTTTTCACGGATAAAATGTCATATTATTATTACTATTTGCGGGATATTCCGTGTAGTGAAAAAGCTAAATGCTGACATTTCAGTACAATATCAAGTACTGTATTTTCTAATATTTATTTATAAATATATGTATATTATTTTGTAGAAATACAGACATTGCTTTGTAATATATATATATATATATATATATGGTACCAGTCACTCACCTCAACCTTGTATACAGACATTGCTTTGTAATATATATATATATATATATATATGGTACCAGTCACTCACCTCAACCTTGTTGAATGCATTGAGCATGAAATGCGTTTTATATAATACGAGCAGCAATTAAAAAATATTCTATGGCATCCGAAATATACATTACTATAATCATACATTTGAAAGGTTTGTTTATTGCAACCATTGTGTGCCACCTCAAGAAAGAGACTGCTCCCCTCCCCAAGGGATATGATCATGTAATTAATAAAGTGTTAGAATCTCTTTTATACTTTTTTATATATATAAAATCAATGGAAAGTGGATGCCTAATGAATGATTCATGGTCTCGGTAAGGTTAATCCCAGACTAACTCAACATACTCTTTATCTCAGGATGGTGGTTTGTTGCTTCATTATCAGCAAAGGTTAAACAATAATACCATTATCAAAGACAAAGCACAACACTATACTTTAAAATTAGATGTTAAATTTATTAAGCCCTCTATGATAATATAACTATTTACAGAACAGAGAAGAGAATAAACACACACATAAAAATAATTAAAATTCAAGCATATAATTTTTAAATAGTTTCATAAGTGGAAAATGGTCTGAAATTATCCCTTGCTTACACTTTAAAACATAATTTGAAACAAATTACCTTATGCAAAAATATAATGTGTATTGGCCATGGTATGCACATGTTTCATATAAAATTACCCTCACCTTTCCATTTGTGATGATCTATAACTTTCTTTAAATTAAAATAACAATTTAACCACGAGTTAACTATATTTGAATATTAAAAGTTCCATAATATGAGTCCAGCAGGTAGAGGACAATAACAAAAAAATATTTGCAACACTTTCTTACATACTTTTATTCTTTATCAAAACAATCCTGCATGTATCAGATGGAATTAATTTACTAGGGAAAGAAATTCATGCTAAACTACAATTTCAGAATCATGCACATGGTGGATGAAGTAAATAACTCCCATTATTTAAAGGTGAAATACATACATCCAACAATCAAACCATTAAATTGGTTAGTAGACTTATTTACTTTCTCAGTAATAGCTTATCTATACAAGAAAAAAAAAATGTTATTACTCCTATTGTGATCCTGCATGTAGGCAATCACTATCTAATCAAACATAGCTAAATAATAAATAAGCTAACTCTGATTACTTAAAAGTAAGTCTACTCCCCACAATTATTTCTATTTGATTATTTTGAAATATTAAAATACATATTTTCTTTCTCTCCCTTTTTTTTTTTAATAATTTATTTAGATACTCCAATGAACTAAGTATACATTTAAGTTCAAATTATAAAAGAAATATATATAACTGAATTACGCAATTCATTGGTTCATTTAATAATAGCAATTATCAATAAAATAACGAATTAATATTAATAAAACAATATATATATATAAACACAAATAATACTTCCTGAAGGCTTAATTATTCTCTGGGTTAGTATTCTGAGGGCGATATATATCTGCTGTTCAGGTGATTACTAACATGGCTTCAATAGATATAGGCAAAATTATCTATAGCAGCTACTCTTTACAAAATAGAAAGTCACATTGCTGGATGGCTATGTAGGGCTTCGAGTGGTGCAAATGCACTGAACTGGGTCTTCTACTCCATGGTCATTGTTGTGTCCCAAATAAATCCTGACTCCATTCCCTTAGCAATATAAAACTTTAGCTTAAATTTCACTTCCTTTTGTTCTTGAGCATTGTGTCTGACCCATGTGGTGCTTCACATTAAAATTGTTTTAGTTTGAATCTCTAAATTTCTTACATATTGCTTCCTTCCTTTTTTATTTAATTAGTCAGTATTCTTTCTCCTTTCAGTTAATACTTATCAGGAAATATATTTGACAATAATAATTTCATTTGATTTTTTTTCTTAGTCAATACTTCTTATATTTTTTGGTCTGTACCTTTCAAAATATCCTCAGCTTTTAATAACTCTTTCACTTCTTACACTAATAATTTTGCTTTTCAGTCAGTACTCTCCAAAAACTATAGTAAGATTGCCAGTGTGAGTGTGGATGAGAATGACCACAATTTCTCCCTGACCAGCATTTATATATTCCTGCCCCCCATTACAAGGTGTATTTTCTCATTCCCTCTTTGAGTTAATGCTTTTTCATTTCTGTTACAAATAAATTATTAATCTCTGTTTTTAATTATTTAAGTCCAAACAATGGATTCAGTTTTAGCTATCTCTTTAAAAAGAATATGTATTATGATAACTTTATGTTTTAATTAATTTTAGAATTTCGCAGACCATTTAATTTCCAATTCCTTGATTTCTTTAAACCATAAAATAAAATCACATTTATTTAATTAAATAATTTTGTGTAAGTGTCTAGACCAATGTCCACTGATACAATATCTACATTTTTTGTCCAAAAACATTATACAATAAAAGAAAGAGGTCATTGGCTTGCCTGCGGTCATGAACATTAAGTTCTAAAAAAAAAAATTATAAAACTTAAACAGTATACATGTTGTCACATAAAAATTGTTTTTAAGTTTTTCCCAAAAAAATATTCAACAAGTAACAGAAAAAAAAATACAATGTTTGACAATCTAAAATAAAATAAAAAACCAAAATAAAATCAAAAATCAAAATAAAACATGTTTACTGCTGGGTTACTTGCAAATACATTTCAGTTTTTCATGATCATTACTTTAACTCCCTACTATATTTATTCATATAAAAAATAAAAAATATATAAAACATTTATTAAACAGCAAAATACATATTTGCATGTAGTGTCCACATTGGTTTATCTATAAGTGTATTATGATCATTCATCTTATTTATTTGCAATATATTATGTGTGTAAGCAACAGAGAAAATATACCTGCACAGACCACTCCTTTATTTTGTTTGGGCTGCAACTACGCTTGCAGCCATCACTGTACCTGTGATTGAAGACTGACTGGTACAATATATATATATATATATATATATATATATATATTATATATATATATATATATATATATATATATATATATATATATATATAAAGAATAATTTTAAAAATTTTGTCAATTTAGGAACACAATTGACTATCCTCATAGTCTTTCTCAATTAACACTTTGAAAGGCTAACCTGCCCATAATTTCATGATCCTAATATTTGCTTCATGTCTGTTAATTAAGTCTTGTTTGTATATGTAGATTAGCATAGTTTCATTTATTTTTCTTTTGCTATTTTTTTCAATTTGCAATATTTTTCAATTATTATAATTGAAGTTAAAACCATAAATACATGACTTATTATGGTCATAAAAATGGCGGATGCTGAAACATTATTATTTACTTTGCAATTTTGTTTGGTTTTCTGAACCCTATATATATATATATATATATATATATATATATATATATATATATATATATATATATATATATATATATATATATACATATCATTGCAAAAACTTTCAAGGGTGCATTTATGATAAACAAAACAAGTTATAAATGCCGTAACTTGCTATAACTTGCATTTTATGTTACTAAAAGAAGCTTTACTAATAGCCCACTATCAAGCATAGTTTACATAAACACTGAGAGAGATAGAATTCAATATCTCTTTCAAATTGTCTCCAACCTTTAAACCATAGTTTCAAGCTAGTTGGCTCCAGTCAGTAAAAGGTAGGAAGATCAGAAACTAGATCTAAACTCCAATTCTACTGAACAGCATTTATGAAACTCATTTCTATCAATTGAAAAGCACAAAATGTCCAGATATGTAAAAATCTTCAAATCCAGTCAAACAAATTAGATATCTATATAGGTCTGAATTCAGTTCAGTTTCACAATATAGGAAAAACCTCTGCAATCTATATCATTGCAAAAACCTTCAAGGGTGCATTCATGATAAACAAAACAAGTTATAAATTCTGTAACTCATTATAGCTTGCATTTTGTGTTACTAGATGGAGCTTTACCAATAGCCTACTATCGAGCTTAGTTTACATAAACACTGAGAGAGATAGAATTCAATATCCATTTCAAATTGTCTCCAACCTTTAAACCGTGGTTTCAAGATAGTTGGGTCACATCAGAAAATAGATCTAAACTCCAACTCTACTAAACAGCATTTAAATTTATTTAAACGCACATTGATTACATAAGATATCTTCATTAAGGCTGTACCCTCAAGCACATGATACATAAATATTTTCAAATCCAGTCAAACAAACTAGATAGCTATATGGGTCTGAATTCAGTTCAGTTTCATCATATAGTAAAAGCTTATGCAATCTATATCATTTCAAAAACCTTCAACAGTGAATTTATGATAAACAAAATGAGTTATAAATTCTGTAACTTGCTATATCTTGCATTTTGAGTTACTAGATGGATCTTTACCAATAACCCACTATCAAGCTAAGTTTGCATAAAGAACGAGAGAGATAGAATTCAATATCTCTTTCAAATTGTCTCCAACCTTTAAACCATGGTTTCAACCTAGTTGGTTCACGTGAGTAAAGGGTAGTAAGACCAGAAACTAGATCTAAACTCCAACTCTACTAAACAGCATTTATGAAACTCTCTATCAGATTGAAAGCACAAATCTTTCATATATGTAAATATCTTTAAATCTAGTCAAACTAACTAGATATCTAATGGGTCTGAATTCAGTTCAGTTTCACCATATAGTAAAAGTCTCTGCATACTATATCATTGCAAAAACCTTTTAAGGGTGCATTTATGAGAAACAAAACAAATTATAAATTTTGTAACTTGCTATAGCTTGCATTTTATGTTACTAGATGGAGCTTTACCAATAGCCCACTATCAAGCTTAGTTTATGTAAACACTAAGCGAGATTGAATTCAATATCTTTTTCAAATTGTCTCTCAGTTAATGATTACATTTGGTTAAATGCAAATAATTGATAAATAAAATATTGTTCATTAATATTAAAATATTCTACTAGTTCAAATTAATAAAATAATAATTATATGTTACATTATGATCAAAAAATACTGAAGGTGATATGTCATCATTTCTAACAATCTCTTGTCTTGATTTTTGTACTCTTTATTTGATCATAATGTAACATGTAATTATGGTTTTGATTTTAATAAAGTTAAGTTTTTGTGTATTGAAAAAAAAATAATAAACAAAATTTAAGAAGCTATGTTAATAAAAAGTGAAAAGCAACATTTGATAAATAGACAGGCTGCAAATATAAAAAGAATGAATTATGGGAAAATTGATGTATGATATATTTATTTTCGTTTACATTTGTAACGGTTTTTTGTAATACAATTTCAATTTAGTTGATAACGACTACATAGATAGTTGAAAGTACTTCCATTAAATTGTGGTATATATTTTTTTTTTATTTTTTTTTTACTGTATTAATTATTGTATTGTTTGAATTATATATAATATTAAGGGTGGATGGGAAGTGAATGGATTTATGGGTAGTTTTTAATATTATATATATATATATATATATATATATATATATATATATATATATATATATATATATATATATATATATATATATATATATATATATATATATATATATATATTGTGTAGTTTTTGTAGTTCTTTACACTTGAGAAGTCTGCTTGTAACAGTGAAACTTTAGGTTGTGTTTTAATATTATTTTTTAGCTGGTCTTGTTTAATTTTAAATTTGGGGTAGTTTTGATTTATATATATATATATATATATATATATATATATATATATATATATATATATATATATATATATATATATATATATATATATATATATATATATATATAGTGCACTTTTTATTAGCTCATATTATTCTAAAATAGGATTTTAGTGTATAATTATAAATTTTACAAATCCAATAATATTTCCTTATTAAAAGAAGACAGTAATGACATATTAGATCATAGAATTTGAACTTGGTTTTAGCTAAGGGAAATTTATAAATGATCTTAACTAAAGATACATATAAACAGTAACCTATAGAGTCGTATATATGCAGATGGATAGACAATTAATATCATGTAGTATTTAAAACCAGTGAAGTTTAAATTGTAATTTGTAAACATGATGCGTAGCAGAAACCAGTAATTATTGTTTGTGCGCATTTAATTTTAAAAATATAAATTATTTATATTCAAATCTTGATATATTTAAAAGTAAAAATAAATAAGGTTTAATTTTACAAAATACTGATTTAAAATTAAAACAGTAAATTCCATCTTTATTTAATTTCTAAAAATATAGTATTTCAATATTTTTTTTTTTAAAAAACGAAAAATCGGTCATTTTAAAATAATAAACCAAAAAACTTGGGAGGTAAATCTATGTTGTTATAAACAGAAAAAGGTGGGAAATATTAGCCAATCAAAGAGTTTCAAACAATTTTGGAATATGGAATTCAAGAGAGGGAAAAAAAAAGGACTTCATGAACTTAAAGAATAAGTAACTAAGTTTTTTTTCTTTGTGATATATTGTTTTTTTTAAAAAAGTTGGATTAAAAATTCCTAAAATCATATTATTAGCAAGCAGAGAAAGTAAGAAATTGTAGCTGTATCGATATATTGGATAATTATCGTCTTTATGTTTAAACTAATGGAGTAAATTAATTGTTTTCTACTGGGCAGATCAATAATCAATAATTCCCAATAATCTCTTGAAAATTAATAAATATTGAAGAAATCATCAGAGATGAATGATCAACATATATACTCATTGAGAAGTAATAATAACTGTGCTGTGGGGAAAATGAATTGCAGTAATAAACCAAAGGAAATAAATAAACATCGTCAATATTCAGTAAGGATAAATAAAAGAACTGTAAAACTTGGGGAAAAAGTTAAGTATATATATTCAAGAATCCATAGAACTATATCGGTAATCACTGAAAAGTGTTCATTATTATTCTATATATATAAAATCCTAATTGCAATAAATTATAGAAGTATTTACTTTGAGCCATACCAACTGGAATATCCGGTGTTATAAAGTTTTAGCTGAAAAATATTGCATGACACATATATTTTAATTGATATTCTAAGAGTGCCATATACTAAAGATAGAAATATATGTCATCTAGAATAAATAAAGCAAGTCATAAATATTTTTTTTGCATTAAATAAAAGGAAGGATTATTGTTGCAATAACTTAAATATCTCACGCGAATCTTAGGATAAGCTGAATGTATAGAAAAAAATAAAAGTTATAATAAGATTATGCTGAACAACCAGCACGCAAAGAAAATTTAAAGTTGTTATACTTTTAGTTGAGAGTTTAAAAGAGAACATCTTTATAAAGTGGGTATTTATAATTTTAATCTATGATTTGTTAGTATAATAAGGGGGGGGGAGGGCTAAATCATTTAATAATGAATTAATTCAAGTGTTGTTATAATGATAGTTATTTAATAATTAGGTTGAGATTAAAGATTATTAATCATTTAAATAAACAAATATGTTCAATATTTTAGTATGAAAGGGTATTTAAAATGATATATACACAATCCAGAGAGCAGGTTGTATTTGCATGTGCGAATGGATAAACTAAAAACAATGATTTTCTTCTTATGTAAAAGAGGTTGAGATTAAAGATTATTAATCATTTAAATAAACAAATATGTTCAATATTTTAGTATGAAAGGGTATTTAAAATGATATATACACAATCCAGAGAGCAGGTTGTATTTACATGTGCGAATGGATAAACTAAAAACAATGATTTTCTTCTTATGTAAAAGATAAAAGTATTAATTTTATTTGCTTACCAACCTCCAGAATTATGACCCTATGTTCTCACTTATTTTTTTGTCTTGTTACTTAGTCATCAAGTACTACTATTATGTAGAGGTTGAACAAACGTACCATGAATGGAAAAAAATGATTGTTTAATAAACTGAATATGTGATATGTAGTTCACATACATAGGGATAAATATCTCAACATATAATGGGAAATTGTTAGTTTTATTTAATAGTAATACTCTCAAGATTATTTTTTGTTGTTATTGTTATTATAATATATGTGTATTATTTTATTATAAGTTATTTTAAATTAGATGTTAATGGTAATGTTTATTGTAATCATTTGAAATGAATATTATTAAAATTATTGTTTTAAAAGTTTTATCAAATTCTAATTGCTGCATTCTTTTTCTGGGCTCATTTTCACCACATCACATAACTCAAAATGTACAGTCAAAACTAAAAAGAAAAGTCAATTCAATTTAGAATAAATCTACCAGTTTATTAAGCATAAATCTCTTAATAAAGATTTTTTACTTGTTACATGCTGTCTTGATCCCATAGGTCATTGATGTTATTGTCAATTATTAAAGTGTATTTATTAATATAAAATTAAATAATACATTAGTTATTAGTGAAAGTATTAGTGTTAATCACAGTTTAGTTAATAATATTATTTTAATATTCAGTATTAAAAACATACATATAAAGCTTGATTATAAATTTAAATTATAAGCTTTTCTCAATTTGTGCACTATTCATGGAAATATGTAAAATCCCTCTTGATATTCCATAGGTAGTATGAAGAATTAATAAATCAATGATTTTCCTGAGATCTCCTTATTATAAAGTTATTCTTGTGATTGTTCCCAATCTTAATTATTAATCATAATATGAATCAAAGTTTATCTGTAATTATCTATCAGATTAATTTAATGAGTGATTGAATTAAAACTTAATAGGTTTTAAATAGAAAATAATATATTAGATATTATGGTTAGTCATGAGAGTATGTAGATACTTAATAAGGAGGAGTATCTGGGTATTCTCAAGCCATTGAACAAATATTTTGTATTTGTTTAATGTTAAGGGGATGTGATCTGTTTATGGATAAATGAGTCTCATATTGATTATATTTAAAACATGTCTTATTTTAGAAATATTTACTCATGTCAAAGTAACTTGGGATAAATAATAATCTTGTTTAAATTCAATTGTTATAGTTAAAGAAAACGGTCAGGATATAATGTCTGTTATTAGTACCTAGCCAGACTCCAAATAGGGCCTAATATAAGGGACTTGGCAACTCTGCTTAGGGTCGTACCACCTATAGACGGGTCACATTATTTAAACCCCCTTATGTTTATAATGCTTAACCTTTGAAAAAAAATATTTTATATTGATTTCTACTGCATTGCTTTCTACAACAAATAAATGAACAAAATTCCTTGTATTCTTGACATTCATTATTAAGTCTATGAATTTTGCTTTGGACCACTCATAAACTCTAAATAACCCAATAACTAAATTGATAATCCCTACTACACTAATTTTGACAGCTTGGGTTTTAGACTTTTACAGAATAGGGAGTGAGGCTTCGGGCATTATACATTCCTCTAATACCTTCTGGAGTTGACCAGGAAAGCATTCTCTTCAATCTGTTTCAGAATTTTGTAAGGACCCTCATACAAGCTTAAGAATTTTTTGTATTTATTCTTCTGAACATCACTGACATGGGGTGTTCGTAATAATATTAAATCATCTATTCTGAAGGGATGTGGTTTATTACGTAATTAACTCTTTTCTTGCTCATAATTTTAAGCTTAGTTTTTGCTTTTTCCTGATCTATTTTTATATCAATGTTTTCCCTAACTATTGGAAAAGGAATTTTAATTAGAAGAGGTTCATGTCTCCCATAACGTAGCCTCATGGGAGAAAAACCAGTAGACTCATGATAAGCTATATTTATATAACTGATAATTTCAGGGAATTTACGAACCCATTGGGTATGGTTCTTTGGTACATAGACTCGAAATAATCTACTTAACTCTCTCGTTATGTGCTCACAAAGATTAGATTGAGGATTCCTTATGGAGCTCATAATGTGTTTTATACCTTGAATTTGAATCCAGTGATTCCATTGGTGAGATACAAATGCAGTTGCATGATCAGTGAGTATACTATCAGGCTTACCAACAAGGGAAATTGATTTCCCATTAAACATTTGATAACATTCTTTGCATCAGCTTTTGGTACAGGTTATGCTGCTACCCATTTACTGAAAATGTCATATGCAACTAAGATAAACTTTTTCCGATTAAAAGGTGGAAGGGGTCCATAGAAATCAATGGCTAACAGTTCATTAGGCCAATCTGGGACTATAGGTTGCAATAGACCTGCATAGGACCTATTACAATATTTTGATTTAAGACAAATGTCACATGATTCAATGCTTTCTATAATTTTCCTGTACATATTTCTATAATAGAAAATAGATTTTAATACATAAAAAAAATTGGAAGCCCCATAGTGACCATATTTATTGTAGGTATATACTATTAATTTATCTATTATAGATTGTGGGACTACAATTCTCAATCTTTGACATTCATCTTAAACATTAAGACATTTTGAAATCCCTTATATCTTTGGTACACTCTTCTGATATATTTATTAACTTGTGATTTATTATCCTGATTATTTAAGATAGACAGGATGCTATTTATTTTCATATCCTGACTTTGAAGCATAGAGAGATTATTATAATCTACATCTATATAATCATTCTGCATAATATTCATACTGTTGATACATATGTTCTGAGTATTGGGGTTTCTAGCTACCAGATAGATAGGGTGGTGACTAAGGATATCTGCAGGGATATTCTTTCTCCCTTCAATATAAATAACTTTATAGTTATATTGTTGGAGATACAAGCTCCACCTTACAAGCCTTTCATTATTTAAGTAACTGCAATTAAAAAATTCCAGATTTCTATGGTCTGATAACACAATCACTTCAGAGTCTAACAAGAACTGACACAATTTCTGGAATGCCTAGACTACAGCTAAAGTCTCTTTTTCGGTGATGGAGTAGTTCAGCTCTGCCCCTCTTAAGTGCCTGCTTAAGAAATATAATACCTGGGGCATGGTCCAATACCATATTTCATCTTTTTTAATAATTTAGAAAGATATAAAGTGTCTCCAGCAAAGTTCTCACAAAATTTATGGTAGTAGTTGCATAGACCAAAGAAAGAATTTAACCGTTTCACAGTTTTAGGTATGGAGAAATGCTGTATAGCAGATACCTTTTCTGGATGGGGTTGGATCCCATGCTCATTGACTAAGTGTTTTCTGCTATATAGCACTTCTCTAAATTAATCTTGACATTTTTGGAGGAACACTCTTGAAAGAACATTCATAAGCATTCCAGATGCCCTTCCATACTACCTGATATAATGAATATATCATCCATATACATGATAATCTTCTCTTTCAATTGTCTTGAAAAGACCATGTCTAAACATCTAATCAAACCAGCTCCACTATTAATGAGACCAAAGGGCATATGTCTGAAAACATATGACTGTCCCTTGAAACTAAATGCTGTATATTGCTGATCCTCCTCATGTAGTGGAATTTGCCAATAGCTGGCTGTTATATCAAATGTGGAAAAAAATGACTTATCTCAGAATTTAATAAGGAGTTCATGTACTGGTGGAGGAATATCATGCTCAGGAATGGTCATTTGGTTTAACATATGAGCATCTAAACAAACTCTTATAGAGTTATCCTTTTTTATGATCACTAGTGAATTAATATAAAGAGAAGGACATTTTTAATTATTTTTCATTCTAGCACTCTATCTATTTGATTTTGTACCTCCTCCTGATATAGATATAGAATTGGGTACATATTTTGCTGGAAAGGGTCATTACTGTTTAATTTTACTCAATGAACATATCCCTCTATGATACCAGGAATTTTAGAAAATATCCATTTATAATCATACATCAATTATAATAAATTTTCCTTAAATTTAGAATTGTCTTCACAAACATTTCCCACGTTAGCCTGAATGCTAACATCAATTGATGTATCATGGATACACAATAATTGATTAGAAAGGTTATGTGATCCATATTCAAACTTGAGCCTTTCTTCTCCACAATAAAAAAAATATTTTGAAAATCAATTTTACATTTATGAATCATCATGAAGTCAGATCCTATAATAGCTTCAAGTATTAATCCTGGCATGATGAGAAACACATGTTCAAATTCGACACCATTAACAATAAAGGTAATCAAGACTTGCTTATTAAAGAGCCTAGTCTTCTTTCCATTGGCTAGAGTCTAATTTGTTTTATGGGAAGAGATGGTATATTCCCTTGTACATGTATAATTTTCATATACATACGCTCTGATAGCATAGTAGCTTGACTTCCAGAGTCAATTAAAGCTTCAATTTTTAATTCACCAATATATATATATATATATATATATATATATATATATATATATATATATATATATATATATATATATATATGGTTACTACTGGACATTGATACATGATAGGTGGCTCAACAATGTTGAATGGCTCTAAGTAGTCTATATCCAGATCTAATGTATTTAAAAGCCACATATTGTTACCCTTTTGATACATTGAAGGTCATTGCATAGATGAATTCATAAACAAAGACCTCTCTAGTTTGACATGGGATTATCAACAGCTTTACCCCCTGTCTTCCTTAAAATAGTGGTAACACCACTGGTTGAAGGTTGACTATCCTGAATTAATGGTTTATTCCTACCTCGATTCACTATACTTGGATTTCTAGCCTTAGGAACAAATCTACTTTTACACTAAAATATGGTTCATTTCTCATAACTCTCTGAGGCATATTGGGCCTAACTTGCATTGCAGCCACCGGATAATTTACCTTTTCCTTCAGCTGTCTACTTCCCCTTTCTAAACTATCATTACTCAACTCTAAAGCATCTAGAATCTCACTCACTGCTTCAATAGTATACCTATCCACAGTGATGAGAATTTACTTAATATGGTGTGGTAACTTTCATCAAATCAATCTCACAATTTGCATTTCTGACAATGGAAATGAAGTAAGGGTTTTTAATCTAACAGTTTGGTTGCAGAAAAACTTTGCATATCCACCTTTGTTAGCATTATACCTTTCTTGCATTATTTGGTATCTAATGTAATCCTGCTTGTCAGAACCCCAAAAAGTAGACAATATCAAGCACTTAAAGTCTCCATAAATTATGTGTTTTTTCAAATAATGACTGCCACCAGTTTCTTGCAGCCGCATACAAATGGTTACTTGAGATGGCTAATTTTCCCCTATCTGACATAGGACACAAAGAAAACAACTCTTCCAAATTATTTAGGAATTCTGAAGGATTCTCCATATATTCACCTTTGAAAGGTTTTACCTTTATAAATCATATAGCTATAGAATTACTTGAACTTATTCCTATCTCTACTGATTGATAACCTCTATCAGATTCTGTTTCTTGAAACCTAATCATTTTTTCACTACAGGTATTAGTAATATCTTCCAGTTGTTTTACCCTAGTACAATTTTCATCCATAGGTTTATCTCTTAAAATTTCACTAGAAGATTTCTTTTCTAAGCTTTCTGACCATTTTAACCTATCACGATTGCTGACATTAATTTCTTCAATACTAATATCATTATCAAGTAATCTATCCTCAAATTTCATTTTACTAAACAAACTATCTATATAATTCTTTTGCTCCTCTCTTAATTGATCAATGTTTATATTATTCATCTCTTTTGAGCTACTATTTTCTTCAATTACTTTTTTATTTTTATTCTTCTCTATTCAATCTATTAATTCTTTCTCTAACTTTTTCAACCTTTCTCCCATTTTAGATCGATATCTTTGATCTTCAGTTTTGTTAGATTTTATAACTTGTAAATTTTTCTCTATTCCTATTCCCAACTCTTTTTTAAATTCTAGAGCACTGTTATCCATTTCTTCTTTTACTTCTGTTCTTAAAAATTCATACTTGTTTACTATTAATTCCACTTGATTCTATATACCTTTAACACCACTATCTACATGCTCTATCTTATCATTCAGTTCATCTTTACTAACTGTCAATTGTTTGATAGCTTCTTTATGCTGAACTTGGAGAGCTTGAACATTTTTATGAATGTATTCCTCAAATTTTTTATCTATTTTTTTTTTTACTACCTCTATAACATTTTCTTTTGTTGCAAACTTTTCACTTAATTCTTCAATTTTTTTCTAAATCTCCCTTTATAAACTTCATAGAATGTTGGTTTTCAATTATACCTTTATTCATGAATTCTAACGTTTAACTCAGTACTTTATTAGTTTCTTGTACTTCTTCTCTTAAAGATTTATTACTTTCTTCTAACTTTCCACTCAAATTTTCTGTTAAAGATTTATTACTTTCTTTTAACTTTGCACTCATATCTTCTCTTAAAGATTTATTACTTTCTTCTAACTTTCCACTCAAAATTTCTCTTAAAGATTTATTACTTTTTTCTAATTTTTTACTATTCTCTTCTAACTGTACTCTTAAAAATCTATTATATTCTTCTAACTTTTTACTATTCTCTTCTAACTTTACTTTTAAAAATCCATTATCTTCTTCTGACTCTTTTCTATTCTCTTCTAACTTTTTATTTAAAGATTCACTCAATGATTCATTTAGTTTCATCATCAATACAAATACATCATCTAAACTTTTCTTCTCTTCCACCATAACAACTTTCTTTTCTTCTATAACATCACATTGGATATCCTTTCTTATTTCTGTATCTTTCCTATGATTCTCCCTTTCTTTTTCCATTCTTATTTCCACTTCTAATATCTCCTTGAGCTCTTGTTCTTGGATAGAACAAATATTTTCTTGTTTGTCTAAATTTTCAATTCCATTCATTTTGGAAAAATAGATTTTTTTTTTTTTTTACTTAAGCACTATGCTAATTTTTCTTTAAAAATATGACTTAGTTCAACTTTATAAAAAATATTTTCTACTAGGCTATTCCAACAATCAACAACTCCCTCAAATAACTTGATAAATCAATTATACTTCATTTTCATGATATCTATTATTAGATACCATAAATAATATTTATAACTATTTATTTACAATAAACTCAAATTTATATAAACAAGTTGCATAGTTTCTTTTCTCAACATCATCACCACAACCACCACATTAATTATTCACACATGAATTATATCAATCTATGTATGATTTGCCTACTGATCACATAGCCACATTAGACTAGCCTTTAATTAATATTCTTACAAAATAAAATAAAAAATATTATTTGAACTATGTCTAATAATTCAATTAAGACATTAGAAATTTTTTATATAAATCAATCATGATAATCAATGATTAGTTTACTAATCCTGACACTCGTATGAGTGCCATAAGGGGGTTTAAATACTGTGACCTGTCTATAGGTGGTACAACCTTAATCAGAATTGTCAAGTCCCTTATATTAGGCCCTACTTGGACTTTGTCTAGGTACTAATAACAGACTTACTATATACTGGCCATTTTTTTTAACTATAATAATTGAATTTAGATAAGATTAGTATTTATCCCAAGTTACTTTGACATAAGTAAATATTTCTAAAATAAGACGTGTTTTAAATATAATCAAAATAAGACTTGTTTACCTATAAACAGATGACATCCCCTTAACATTAAACAAATACAAAATATTTGTTCAATGGCATGAGAATACCCAGATACTCCTCCTTATTAAGTATCTACATACTCTCATGACTAACCATAATATCTAATATATTATTTTATATTTATACCTATTAAGTTTTAATTCAATCACTCATTAAATTAATCTGATAGATAATTATAGATAAACTTTGATTCATATTATGTTTAATAATTAAGATTGGAAATAATCACAAGAATAACTTTATAATAAGGAGATCTCAGGAAAAATCATTGATTTATTAATTCTTCATACTACCTATGGAATATCAAAAGGGATTTTACATATTTCCATGGATAGTGCACAAATTGAGAAAAGCTTATAATTTAAATTCATAATCAAGCTTTATATGTATGTTCTTTAATACTGAATATTAAAATATTATTAACTAAACTGTGATTAACACTAATACTTAAACTAATAATTAATGTATCATTTAATTTTATATTAATAAATACACTTTAATAATTGGCAATGTCATCAATGACCTATGGGATCAAGGCAGCATGTAACAAGTAAAAAATCTTTATTAAGAGATTTATGCTTATTAAACTGTTAGAATATTTATGGATTTTTATGCTGGTCTGATTTAATTTTTGGTTTTTTTGGGTAGTTTTGATTTTTTGATATATATATATTCTTAGTGTATGCAAGCAATGATATAAATATATATTATATATATTTGATTTTTTGATATATATATATTCTTAGTGTATGCAAGCAATGATACAAAAAGTTATTTAGCATAATAAAAAAATAAGGACAATTATTAAATATAAGACTTACCTTAGAATCAGCTTAAGGTAAAAATATAAAGCATTGCCATATATTTGTTTTGTTATAGTTAATATTACTACAGTTACTTTAGACAGATAGAGTGATATTATTCTTTTGTTTGCATTAAAAATAAAATTTTAAAGTAGTAATATATCATTTAATGTTAAGCACATTCAATACATTTTTTTACATACATGTACAAATAATAAGTCTGTGGGTATTATTAGTTTATGTTTGTACATATACTTAATATTTAGTGATAATGACTTTTAAATAAGAAAAAATATGTACATGCATTACGTTTTTCTATTTTACAGAGTTTATCTATATTTGAACAGATTCAGTTTACTTAACAGAAGTTAAAAAAATACTGTCTATCAGATAGAAGACATAAATGTGGTACTTGTGTACATTAACATGCAACAAAGATAAGATAGGAACACTTTTCGCATGTGTTATACTGTAAGTTTGGGGAAAAAGTTTTTGCAACTGACAAATATAAATTAAGCCAAATAACTCCAAGAAAAGCAGGTGTTGTCAAAGAAAATCACATTTTTCAATAAACATTGCACGGTTTTTTGTTTGTTTTTTTCAATTGTAACATCACAGACTTAAAATGGCTTCCTATCTTCTCTTCCTTACACGTTTAGTACACAAGCCAAACGAGAAGAAATCCTAGTAGATTTTGGAAAATAAAAAAAAAGTTTTTGCAACTGATAAATATAAATCAAGCCAAATATCTCAAACCAAAGCAGGTTTTTTAAAAGAATATCACCCTTTTCAATATACATCACAAGGTTTTTTTTTTTTCAATCGTAATATTACACATGCAATCTTCTCTATGTTTAGTATACAACAAGCTCTTTTCATCTCCCCCCTCCTCACCTTTGTTTTTTACTTTTATTTTTTTCAAAATCTGCTTGGATTGCTGTTATTTTTGAAAATTGTTAAAAACGGTGAGAACATTTTAATAATTTATATTTATTTATTAGTCTGAATTATTTGTTATTTTAAAAACCCAATCAAATATGTTATATTTTTCTGCAAAATCTCAACACACGTTCATTTCGAAGGAAAGATTTGTCTCAATTTTCTGTGGTCAACAGAAAATTTAATTGTTTTATTTGAGCATGATTAATTACTGTCATTTATTACAGTGTAAGTAGCATTTATGTATATGTTATCCGTTTTTGTAAATATTATTGCATAAATTTAGATATTGTTTGATGCGTCTGTAAAGTAACATTTGGGAAGTTTTGAATCAGTACTTTGGATTTGGTGATCATGTAGGTTTAAGATAGATGCAAAAAAATATTTCTGTCAAGCTACCCTGCTGATAACTTTGCTAAAAATATACCCATATGTGTTTTAAAAAATTCTATTTCTACACATTTTTTGAAATTGATTGAATTAAGTGTCGAAGCATTGTTCCATGTAGATTTCATAGAAGTAGATGTATATCTCTTTTTGGTCTTTTTTTAAATATTGAGTACTATTCCAGGAATTAAAGAATAGATAGAAGGGCTTTTGACATTCATGTCAATGCATTGGTAACTTTGTAATGTTTGATAACGTTGTAAATGATCGCCAAAATAACAACATTCAAAAGATGCAGGTGTATTGATATGAATGTGAAAAGGCCTTCTATCTTCTCTTCATTGCATGTTTAGTAGACAAGTACCAGAAAGGCGTTTTTTGGTAACTTCATTAAATTGTTTACTGGTAAATTAATACATTTTAATTTATTTTGTAAATTTTTCTTATTTTAAAATATTGCATTTGGAAAATAACATCAAAAAGACATTCTACAAAATGAAAGCTGTGGGGAATTTTATACAATGTTAATTCAAACTGTAATATGTGTGCAACAAGGTGAAGTAAACTGTATTCTAAATGTGAAATGTCATTATTTTATGTTGTGCCATAATGTAAATAGAGATAATTCAAATACATATGTTTACATACACAAATCTATGACTTATGTACAAAAATTAAGTTATTTCATTTTTATGTTGCATGAAACTTGCACAGATTTTTGTTTTGAGTAAATGCTATTAATTATTACACATTTACAAAAAAATCATATATTTTGTTATGTTTTTACACATATTCATTGCTGCCCAGTTTATTTTTGGTATTAAAACTCAATAGAAAACTTGCTGAAACACTACGCTAATTTTCATATATTATTTATAAGTGAATTGCATAAACATATCAACTTTTAGGGATTTACTTAGAAAGAATATCAAAAATTTTAAAAATTAAAATATATTGATGAACCATAATCAATTTATATGTGTAAATTATATTTCCAGACTATTTTTGTTTTGGGAAAATATAAATATTATATATTGGAATATTTTGGATTACAAGAATGGTTATATTTAATGACAAAGGTTTTTTTTCCGTACATAATTCTTTAATAATTTTTAATAATATGTTAACATTAAAAAAGTACAAAAAAAAAAAAAAAAACTAAATTAGTAATTGTTAGTAATTAGACGCTTACTGAAACAGCAAAATAAAATTATAAAATTATTGCAACGAAAATATACAATCTTTTCCAACTCGTTGGATTTCCAAAAAATATAACAAAAATTAACTCATTATTTGGAATAATAAATGGATAATTTGTTTCTACATTTCGAAAAATATAAAATTTTGCTTTGAGTAGAATTATATTCAACATTAATAGAAATAAAAAAGAATTTAATAAGAAATAGATAAATTAATTCGTGAAAATATCAGATATACATTTATTTTTAGAGAAACCGTGCAATATGAGATATTTATAACAAGGTGATAGTCTATTTTTTTGTAAAATAAAATAAGTAGTTACGCACACAAATAAACTAATTTTCTGCTTTATTTATATATTATATTTACCAAATTATTGGTGAGAGATTATAAAAGCCACTATCTTTTCCTTCAATTAATTTATTTGTAGTTAGCATTTCTTTATCTTTAACAATGAATTTGTGCATGTAAACACATTCTAAATCACCTCATGTTCCTTGACACTATAACCATTGTCAAAAATTTAAATATGTTTTATTATATCTATCCATCGCTAAATAAAATGTTTTTAAAGAAAATATATCATTTTCTAAAACAAATATTTATATTTTTTTCTTTTCCGGAAATATAAAGCTTCAATTCTGTATAACTAATAATCTGAGAGTGAAGTATTATAATAGACTAATATTAAAATCTTGTAGAATGAAAATACATTTTCAATATTTGGAAAAAAGTAGATATGTAAAAATTTCTATAAACTTCAATGTCACTTTTATATTAAATAGCTTTATTTTAATCTGTCAATTTATTTTATTTTCATAATAGTGATAGTAGTGCATGCAAGATATGTGCTAATATTTCAAAGAATCTAAAAAAATTATACTGACATCAAAAATAGCTTAATATTATTATTTAAGAATTAACCCTTAGCTAACAACAATACCACCCCATAGTCAAGCCAAACTGTTTAACAATCTAATATGTTTATACAGAAACTAAAAATTGCAACATTATCAAGGAATGTGAGATTAATAATGCAAATAACTTTAAACAAACCTCATTAATCAGGCACATATAACCCATTTTGAATGCAGACTATTAAATAGTAAAGTTACTAAAAATCTATATAAACATCAGAAAAAAGCTCTAGTCATCATTGAAGATCATGGTATACAATTTAAACTGTAAAAGAAACTATAGAGTTTGCAACCTTTCAAATTACTAGCAGTTTCTAATATTTCTTCCAAAATGTGTATTTGTTATATATAAATATTATTATTATTATTTTTATTTTTGCATTACAATCATAACTAGAAATATGAATCAAGTTGTTTGTATAAAAATAAATTTACAATATAACCATAAAATAACAAAAATAAAGAAAAAATATTTTAATTAGATTCTGTTGACTATTTTCTTATAATCACTTATTATAAACGAATAAATTTGCTCTTTATTATTGTTGCCATTAGGTACAATATATTTTCAAAAAAGTGGGGGGAAATCAGTCATTTGAAAAATAAAATACTAATAAAGACTGCAGGTGGTAATTGATATGATTAAATAAGAAAAGAGTAGTATAAAATATAAAATGTGAGAGAAAAATGCAAACAAAAAAGAAAATATTTTGGAAAGTACAGAGATAGCCTGTTAATTTAAAAGAAAATATAAAATAAAGGCATTAAAATATTTCAAAATTGATAATGATACTTTTGAAGCAGTTATGGACTAAGGAAATGTAAAACCACAATAATATTCATGTAAATTATTTTAAAATTATTTAAAATAAAAGTATATATTTATTTTATTTTTGAAATACAATATTCAACATGATTCAATTAACAATAATATACAAGTAATTTATTTATGCATTTTACTTCAAGTATATGTTATTTCATTTCTAAAATTAAATATTTAAACTATATTCACATCAATTTTTATTAAAATCCATATGAATTAATTGAAAAATTGTACATTGAAATACATAAGGAATAATGAAATTGATTAAATGAATTGTTACTATATAAAAAAATTGTGTTTAATTACTAATTTAAACTATGTTAGTCAGATTCATTAAATGAGTTTCACATGGAAGATGCCTAATTTATTTTTTATCTAATGAACACTTTTAAGCAGACATAAATTAATTAATTAAGAAAGAAGAATTTCAAAAGAATCAGTCATATTTTTAAAGAAAAACACACGTTTAATATTCTTTTTTAACATTTTATATAATAATTTTATAATTTAATTTATATAAATTGAATTTATATTTGCATAATGCAAAATACTATTAGTATGATATTAATTTTGTGGCACTATATATATATATATATATATATATATATATATATATATATATATATATATATATATATATATATATATATATATATATATATATATATATATATATATATATATTCGTCCCTGATTACAGAAGATTTACTGTGATCAAAATATATGAGGATGATGGTTTGTGCCAACTAGATTCAGGGAGAAACAAGAAATCTTAAATATTGTTCAGACAATTGAGAAATAAAAGCACTAAGACAAAAACATCAGCCAAATTAAGTTTAAAAACATTTAAAAATTTTATTTAAGATAGATATAAATTATAAAATAAAAGTTTATAACACAACAGATAGGATTATCTCAGACATGTAGAAAAAAAATAAAATTCAATGCTCTGGCAGACAGACTATATTTTGAATAATGTATTAGAAAGGGAGGGAACAAATTTCCTTCAGCTGAGAGTTCACCAAAACACTGGTTTTCCCACTCACAGATATGAAAACAATATGTTCTTAAAAGAAATCAATGAAACCAGTGTCAGCGAACATTTCTTGGCCTGGAAAATGCATCAGAAACAGGAATGTCATATTGTCAGGAAAAGCTGCATCTTATACTATGTTTAAAGCAAAGATGATTGATTTACCCCAAGAATAGAAGAAAAATATGATTAATATGTCAGAGTATAAATTATATAAACAGGAGGAAATTTATGTCTCCAATTTAATGAAGTAACAAACTTAGAAAATACTCTGACATAATGATTTTAAATTAATAAAATATTAAATCTATGAAAAAAAAAAGAAAACAGACATTTAAAACTGGTGAATCCCCAACCAAATGAGTGGCCAAAACTAATAATAATTAGAGGTCTCAATAGGAGACAAGTAAATAATTAGAAAACCATTTATGTCTGCCCAAGCATTTCAAAAAGTGAAATTATTATAATTACCAATAAATTTACAAACCAAGTTCTGGTTACATGCTCTGATAAAATTTAAAGTCACACATAAAAGCCACAATACATTTAGCAAGCTAAATATAAATGCTGACCTAGATTTTTTTATAAGTTAGTTTATCAGAGAGTGTATATGAATAGAAAATATTAAGACATTAAATACTTTAGCGGAAAAAAAAACTCTCTTTCATTTGTAAATGACAAAAGGAATTAATATTATCTCCCTGCTGATTTTTATAATTACAAAGAACAACAATTCCAATTCCTATTTCAGAGACATAAACATGAATATGGTGCTGTAGGAAAAGAAGAAACAAAATCTCCAAATATGGAAAATCAGAACAATAAACATGATAAACCACCAACCAAAAGATTTTGCAGTTTGAAAAAGCACAAACACAGTATTTTAAACCAATTATTGGACATCAAAATAAATACCAGTGAGCCAAATTGAAATTACACAAGACTGCTAAAGCATTTTTAAAAAGTTAGGCATATAATTAGACATACATTAAGCATATTAGCATACAAACTTACTAGACCTCTCTGATAAATAAAATTGAAAGCAATATAGTGAATATATAGAAAGTTAAATAATTATAAAGACTACAAATTTATTAGATTGAGTGGAGATTTAACTAAAAGAATTTACCCTGGCAAGAATAAAAGAAAATATTTATCTTATGGTAAAGCAAATTTTGTGTAGTTTCCAAGAATGCACACTTTTATTTAAGTTCACATTTCAGGTGTTTTATTTTGACAGTGGCAAGTGTATAGGCATATTGGGAAATCTGGTTTATTTTACTCCTTTATAGCATGACTGACAAAGGGCTAGTAGTCATGGGTATATCTTGTGTTAAGTTAGCAATACATCTTGTTGGTTACAATTTGTATAGTAATATTTTTTGACATCTTGGGGAAAGCAAAATGGTTTTAAAAAAATTAATGTCTGATCTACTGCTTGTTGCAGCCAAGAATAAAAAAAACTATTGTCTTAAAATTTGTGGAGTTATTTATACCACACTACATTTCCTGTGAAAAACTTTTCTTCTTGTCAAAATTTAAACCTTAGGGCAGGGCAAACAAAAACAAAAAGAATTCCACAAAAACAAAAAAAGTTAAAAATGCACACATTTCATACTGAAGAAGCACTCATCAGTTGGTTCAGATCACCATCTCTCATAGATATATACAATCAGTGCTAATTTTATATTAAGATAGCAAATTGTCAAACATTAATAAACAAATAATTTGCTAACTTAATATAAACTGAGAACTGATTATATATATATATATATATATATATATATATATATATATATATATATATATATATATATATATATATATATATATATATATATATATATATATATATATATATATGTTGTGTGTGCACACACAGGATACTGATCTGGACAAACATAATGATAGGTCAACATAAAATATGTATATTGGTGATCATATATTTTTTCCAGATATGTGAAAATGTTTATCAGTTGTATAAGATGGATTGGTTAGATGTTTGGAGCTTAAAACTCTAAGGACAAATACTTTTGATAATACAGAAATATATACATGTATTTAAATATTGCATATTAGCATATATGTTGCCCATCCATCTTCTGTATGATTCAATTGGACGTATTGGGGTTCTATTTGTTAGGGATAATACTGACTTAAGATCAACATGGGTATGACAATAATGTTGACATCAACAGAGGCATTGAGTAATCCATCATTGGACTTTCAATAAAATGAATGGCTGAATAGTTGGGGAGTGATGCAGATTGAAACATGTATATTAAAGTTTGAAGATTTGATATTTGAATATAAACTGAGCTTTTATTGTATATGGGTGGGAGATAAAGATCAGGACCAACTGGTGAGGGCTGCTTCTCTATCTAATATTTATATTGGATATCATTTATCTTTTTTACATTTATGTGGTCATGAATATGAATAGCTGTTGGGAGCATGAAAATTTGAGTTCAAGTCCCTTATAACATATATATTATAAAAATGAAAATTAGTCAAAAAATGAAATGTTGAATTATACTGTTGATGTGGGTGTATGGAATTTTAATGTTAACTTGTTAAAATAATTTAAAAAAATAATGACAAAATGTTTATTTACGATAACTACCATTGATCTTTCTTTATTTTGGCTATTTAAAGTTTGAATAATGTTGGTACATAAAATGCAAAATGGTTTTGAAATTATTTTATTTTATAAACAATAGAAGCCATGTTTATTAGTCAAATGAATTTATTTTACATTAAAACACGTTGATTTTGAAAATATACTATGCATGATCTCCATTTTTTAATATGAGCTTATACTAGGCTTTTTGAAGTTAATGTTACCAACATTTAGTTTTCTTTCAAATTATCAGTACACAAAGTACATTGACATTAGTGTACTTTAAATATATTGTTAATTTGGAAAAGGTTAGAACTGACTTCATTTATGCTTCTTTTCTTGCTGATGACATAAAATAGATACTCATAGGTTCTAGAATTTTTTTTTTTCAAATTGCAGTTAAAATCCATAAATATATGCATATCAAAATTTTTCCATTTCTATATATTGAGAAAGAAAAAGAGCTTGTAATTAATAATCCAGACCACTGTGATATTAAACACAATACAAGAGGAATGTGTATAATAAAATTGGAAGTATATTCAATATATGTTCAGGATTTGAGAACAAAATGTTCATATTTATTTTTTCTATTTCTTAATTTTGCTTGATATACGTATAGCAATGATACTATTATTATTTAATAGATGCACATGAGATCTATACTAATGTGTATTTGATATTTTTATTTAGCTATAAGTATACAAGTATACCTTTGTCTATGTGATTCAGGCCTATTATTATTTTGCTCCTATTGAATATATTTGTAGTATACAATACTGTATCATCTAACATTTTTTTCAATAGATAATTAATCGAAAAAAAGATCGATGTTATGGATTTATGCAATAATGATGTTCCTGGGATATTATCATTTTGTAAAATATCTGATTAATAAATTATAACAAAAATTATAAAATACATTTAATTTTATATTTGCAAGTTAGACATGTAAAAAAAAAGTGTAACTACCCTTTTCACCTATGTAAAATTCTTGGTAATTTTATTTTTAGTTTTAGGTTTCTTCTTACAGATCTGATTATTCTTAATCAATTATTATTAATCATTTTACTTCAAAGTAGAAAAAAATCGATTTGATAATATATATATATATATATATTATTTTTTTACAATTAAGAACTTGCAAATTGAACATAAAATTACTAGATATGTGTGAGTAAGATGTTTAATTTCTGGACTAAATATTTAAAGCTTTTGTAGAATTTCACCAATAAAAAGTATATCGATGTGGGTTTTGATTACATCTTTCCATAATATATATATATATTAAAAACTTTTAATATTAATATACTGATGTTTCGACTTGGACAACACAAGTCATCCACAGTGTGAGAAAAGGTAGAAAGACGGCTGTAGAGGCGCTACAATCACTGATTTGAAAAACGTTAAAGTTCCACCAATAGCAAAAATGTTACATTTAGGAATGTTTTTTAAAAAAATCTTTCCAAATAGTAGGAAGTTTGTATGTATCATCTCACTTATTGATACAATCTGGCCTATTAAGTATCTCAATGGCTTCTCTAATTTTGCACTGGTAAAGATTATCACATCTGGATAGGATCCTGGTACTAGAAAAATCAATTTTATGACCTGAATCTATAGTATGGAATGAGAGTGCTGATGATGCTGAGTGTTGTTTAACTGCATTAGCATTCTCATCTCTTTTAACACTGATGTGATGATTACTCATACCTATGTAAGAAGCTTAACAATTATTACATGAGATTTGATAGACACCATAAGATTCAAGAGGGAATGAATCTTTAAGCTTGGCATATACATCCTTTACTTTGGACTAGTTTTGATCATATTGCAAGTTTTAGATCGATTAAAGATTCAGAATGCTCATCAAAAGATCAGCAATATAATAACCAAACCTAAGGATTTAATCCCTTTTGAATCTCATGGTGTCTATCAAATCTCATGTAAAAATTGTAAAGCTTCTTACATAGGTATGAGTAATCGTCACATCAGTATTAGGAGAGATGAGCATGCTAATGAAGTTAAACAACACTCATCATCATCAGCACTCTCACTCCATACTATAGATTCAGGTCATAAAATTGATTTTTCTAGTACCAGGATCATATCCAGATGTGATAATCTTTACCAGTGCAAAATTAGAGAAGCCATTGAGATAGTTAAAAGGCCAGATTGTATCAATAAGCGAAATGATACATGCAAACTTCCTCCTATCTGGAAAAAATTAAAAAAAAAACATTCCTAAATTTAACATTTTTGCTATTGGTGGAACTTTAACGTTTTTCAAATCAGTGATTGTAGCGCCTCTACAACTGTCTTTCTATATTTTCTCACTCTGAGAATGACTTGTGTGACCAAGTCGAAATGTCAGTATATTAATATTAAAAGTTTTTAACACAGATGAACCTGCAAAATATGTTTTTTTTATATATTTAAGCTGTGCAAGTCTTTGTTTTAACACACACCACACACACACACCCCCATATATTTTTTTTTATTTTTTTATATATATAATATTTCTAATAATTTACTGAAAAAATTTAAATTTTGAAGTTGGATAAGGGATGATGTATGTTGTGTGTTAATAATCTTTGAATAATTTAGTTAAGGCAAGTAAAATAATTGATGTATAGTGTTGGGTTGGTATTTGTAAGAAAACAGTTAACTAAAAATCATTATAAGATTGTATGGTTGGGAGAACTGGCCATAATAAATACTGATTTAATAAGTCTTATAAATAATAATTAGGGTAAATTTTAAAAGTAATACTTTAAAGTTAAACGAATACATTTAGTAATAATAATTGTAAATAATGGCTATATTTTTAAAATCATTTGATTAAAAAATAATAATGTGGGAGAAAAGTGTAAATTTTTGGTTTTATAATATTAAAATAATTATTTTAAAATTGTGCTATAATAGTGATTATGTAACATTTTATAAATTAAATTATTATTTTAGTCTTTAAATTATTAGCGCCTTATTTAGTTTTGTAAATCACGTGACACACACCTGTGTTTGAAAATAGAATAATATTATCTGTTATAAATGTTAAATTGGATTTTAAAAGTGAATATAATAAATAAAATCAGATTTATGTTTTTTGTTGAAAATAAATACGTTAAGTTCAAAATAAAGGTAGAAATGGTAATAAATATTGAAATGTGATTTTTAAAAATTATTTTAGAGTCTTTAGTAAGTGAAAATAAAATCGAAAATTAAGTAAGAATTGAATAATATAATAAAAATAAATATTTAGTAAATTATTATTAACTTTAACTTTAAACCAATGTTCGTGGTCCCGGATAATTTGAGGCCAGGATTGTTTAATGGACCAATCAAAATTGGAATCAGCTGGAGTATTTAAGAGCTGTTTACATTTTGGCAGACGATTATTGAGCTGTTATCTCATTCTACCGACGTGCTATTATAACATCGTTAGTATTTCGACAATTTCGGTAAAGTATTTAGTAGTGTAATAATCCATTTTATTTAGCTTCAATTTTTATAAAAATACAGCAGTTTATTATTACAAGATCGTGATATGGAGAAAGAGGGCTAAAACTTAAATAATTCCTTACTTAGCTGATTTGTTTTCGTTCAATTTGTCATCAACTTAAACATGAAGAAGTCATCACTAAATATAAAAAAAAAATAATGGAAGTATTCAAATATTATTATTGTATAAAGTATATAATTTTGCCTGTGTTGATAAGTCATATTGATTTACGACTAAATTTCATAAAAAGAACGTCACGGAAAAAATATATATATAAAAAAAATTTTCATTAAAAGATATAAAGTTAAATGAGATAATATATTTTATGAAGAAAATTTATTTAAAATACAATGGAAAAATACTTTTAAAGGAAAAAAAAACTTTTAAATTTGACCGAACAATTATTTTAGAATGTGGAGATATTTCTTTCTGAAGAAATATTGGAAATATTTTAAAATTGGAATTTTTCCTAGAAAATATTAGATCATTTGCATGTATGTGACTTATATCATATTTCAAAAAAAAAAAAAATCTTACAAGTTAGTCATTAAGGTATGTGGGACATACAAAAGTTTATTTAAATTATTTGGGAAAATAATTTAAGTTATTTGAAAATATTGGGAGAAGTATTGGTTGTATCAGAAGATATTAAACCTCAGTAAATATGGAAAGTTACAAGAATTTGGAAAATTATCTTGAAGAAAAGTATTTAAAATTAGATATTTACCTAAAAATCCCTGTTTAAAAATTTAAAGTTTTGGAGATAAGAAAAATATTAATTATATTAGTGTAAGTCTTATAGAATAAAAGTAAACCTACCGTATTTAACTTGAACTGTCGATTTGGATTATATATTACAAAGTTAAGAACCAGAGCATGCGTGATTATTGACGTCAAAAGTGTGTTACTAATGTTTTTTACCAGGAGAAAAGATACTTCCTGTAATGAACTTATTATAAAGAAAAGAACATTTCATCGTAATAAATTCTAATAAAATTATTGTAAATATGGTTTTAGAATTAATTTTTTACTAACAAAATTATAGTAATATTTATTCATAGTATAAATATAGCGTAGAAACAGAAAACATTAAATTATTTACTAACTTAGTAATTAAATTTTATTGTAAAGAAAAAAAAATCTTTAACTTAGTATATTTTAAAGTGTGATAATGTGGAATAAATGATAATAAAATGTTTATTTAGATCGTACTCCAGATGACATCACTAAGTAATTGCCAACAGAAATTACTTATGGTAATAATGTAAATTATTAATAGTTTTAAAATGTGTTTGTTATTTTGTACGGATGGATGCATATATAAAACACACACCTACACATAATTTATCATTTGTTTAGTTATTTAAGAATATGCATAATTTTAATGATATCGTAAAGATATTTAAACATAAAAGAAATATAAGTATATGATTCTATTAAAACTGAATTGGATGTTTTGTTGAATAATTTAAAGTGTTAAAAATATGACACTGATTCTGATTGTTTGTGCTAAAGTTTGAGAACTATTAAAGAATGAAATAATCTTGTCTTATTAGTTAGTTAGACTGTTATTCTAAAAATGAATTTATTTGTTATTATAGAAATGAGAAGATGAATTTAGCGATGTAAATTGGTGAATTTTAAATGCTAATATCTTAGTATTAGGTTATATAAGACCAGGATAATATTGTATGTAGGGTTTATTTATATGGGAAGAAGAATATACTATATTGATGTTTATACAAGTATAGCTAACATAGCCCTATATCTTGTGTATATTCATGGCAGTGTTTATTTTTCTATGTGTTAAAGCTTAATGTGCCATAGTGCTGAATGAATAGCCTGGACATTATACTTGGTAGAAGAGGTTATTAAACAAATAAGTTATACCTCAGTTCATGTACACTGTGCCCATGATGGTTAGTTGATAAAGGTGTTAAGTTGAAGTTATAGTTTACCCCATATGCCTACTAGTTTATGTGTTATTGAAATTTATTGGATTACATTGTAAAAGATGGTTGTTTTAAAATTGGAAATAATAAATAAGTTTGGAAATAGAGAATTGTTAAATTGGATAAGATAAGTTATGTTGCTTAGAGTAAAATAAGTGTAAAAAATTATAAGAACATAATTTCATCAGTGAAAGAATCATAAAACTTTTATAGTTAAAATAATATTTTTTTTTTTTATAAAATAAATAGTTGATAATTTAAAAGAATTTATAATGATATTACTTAATTATTAAGAATTTTTAAAAAAGACATACTTATAATGCATATTTTTATTTATGATTAAAGGTAATAGACTGAATCGTGTTGAATGAATGAAAGTAGTCATAAGTTTTACAAAAAATAATTTTATAACAACACACTAATACATACATGATATTTAAAGTTTAAAGTAATAATTAGTAAGTAGCTTAGTTTGATGGTATGCTATGAATTAAGGTTGTTCACATGAATATTATTGAAAAATGACTATACAGAATAATAAATAATTTTTTAAAAACTAAATAACAAGGATAAGTTCATAGTAAAAGTATTACCTATATTTTTTAAAACCTATAAAGTAATAATATCGAATAACTGTAATAAAAAAGTTATATAATGATATTTAAAAAAAAAAAAAAGAAATATTTTATTTAAGAAATGTTCTGTATCTTATATTTTAAGTCATTTGTTTTGTCTTGAAAAAGTACCTGAATATAAATAGAATTCTATCAAAATGTAAATAATGTAAATAATTTTATTGTTAAGTTTGTTAATAAAATTGTTAAATGTGTTTTATAAGTCTTGGTGTTGACTCAATTTCTTCACATCACAATTACATAATCACAGATAATTATAATTAAGACATAATATTTGCACATCATAAATAAAAATTTTATTTAGGAGTTATACTATTTTATTGATATATTTTATTTAAGAAGTTTTACTTATTGTATTATTATGATGGTCATGGAATAATTACCAAAGATTTACATTAAATTATCTTAGTAATGATTGCCACATATTCTCAGATTGTAATATCATACTAAATATATTATTTAAGATGCCATATGGATAATAGAAAATTATATTACATTTTATTATAAGATATACAAGAATAACATTATAAATAGAAAGATAGGAGAGTGAATTATAGATTAAAGATTAGTATTACTATTTGTTATTATTAATATTATTAAATTGTAGTTAGGAATGATATTAAATCCCTTATCATACTTGATTACAAAAGTTATAATTAATTTATCATTATTTTAAGAGAACCTGAGATAATTTGAGTTAAATTAGTTTTGAGAAAGATATTTAAATTAATTTGTTAAAGGTAATTTACTTAATTAGTTTTGATTAAAGACGTAAGAGTACTATAAATGTAGTATTTAAGTAATAGGAATAAGGATAGTATTCTTATGCCATTAAGGTGATATCCAGTGGGAGATTATCTTAATGTATTCGCTCTACCACTTGTAAACTCACTTCATAGTCTCATGATTTGATTAGATATTCATTTATTTCATTTTATAAACCAGAACTATATTATTATTTATTAATTAAGTTAATTTAATCATTGATATTCTTAAAAAATATAGTTATTGTTAATTTAAATACATTTTAGATAAACATAGTTATTTATCTGAGCTAGATCAAGTGATTATAATTATATATTTCCTGGATAAGAGGGTACAATGGTAGAGGACGAATTGTCGACCAACGTGGATGCACGATGTGTAGTGGGACTACACACCACTAAGGAATGAATTAGCGACTAACATGACTGGAATGATAGGTATTAGGGGGTGTGTAGTGAGCACCAATTCGGTCAGAAGGACGAATTGGCACCACAACTTTCGGGCATCTATAGGTGTTTGTAGGGCAGTTAAATTTATAAAACACAATGGTAGTTAAGTTATGAATTGATACCATAACTTTGAAACTTTGAGGTAGTAGAGATAGTAAATTCTTAAGTGTGATTACGTAGATATGTGATAGAGGTATGATAGACACCATTTCAGTCAAAGGACAAATTGACGCCCAGCCATGAAGGCTTCGATTTATATTGTATAGGTCTTAGATGTATGTGTAAGCCTGTATTAGATGTTGATGGATTTTGTTAGATTTTATTGACTTTGTTTGGAGTCATTAATTTTTGTTATTACTCATGCATGTTGGCATCGATAGATGTTAGGAAGGTATAGTGATAGTTGTAGATTTGTTAATAAAAATAGTGTATAAATTAAAATGTAATTTTAGGATTATTAGTAATCATATCTTGTTAAGTATAAATAGTTTAGTTATGTTAATAGCAGTGACAATTATTTTAAAGTTGATTATGAAATTGAAGTAGATATTTTATTATTAAAACTATTATCATATGTGGTATTTGTGATATGAGCATTTAAAATGAAATATTATATGTTGCTTGTAAATTCATAAGCAAATAAATATATGAGATATGTAAATGTGGCTAATAGTTATTTTATGATATGACCATATTAATTATTAAAGTGTTTAAAATAAATATTAAATATATTCTACTATGTGCAAATTTATCTGTGAATTGTGTGTGTGGAGATTGAGGACATAACACATATAATTTTGTTGTATATAATTGTTATAATTTAGGAGGTATTAAGTGGTGTAAGGTTTAGATAGTGATATTCTATAGTTTATTGTGGATGTGAATTGGATGGAGATGGAAAGGCTGGTAGGGAATTATTTTATGAAATATATTTATAATAATACTGTACACTGTTTAAAATTGAATTTTGGAAATATTGAAAAAATGAGTTATTGGGATAAAAAATTAGAGACTGAGATGTCTGGTTTTGTTATTGATGATAATATTTGTGAGGAGGAAAGAAAGGAAAAATTGGTAAATCTTGAGACAGGTATAGAGAGTACTCAAATTATGGAGTAGATAAAGGAGAGGAAAGAAAAAGAAATAGTGGAAATAAAAAAGGTAGAGAGAGAAATGGTAAAAACTGAGAAAAGTATAGAGAACCTCTTATTGTGGGATTTAATGAATTTTATGAAAGAGGAGAGTAGCAAGAATAGTATTAAATTTGACTCTGTAAAGGAAGATATGAATAAAGGTAGAATAGCTTCAGATGCTAAATTTGACTCTCTAAAGGAAGATATGAAAAAGGAGAATAATTTTCTAAGGGAAGATATGAATAAGTCTCTCAAAGAAAATAATGTGAAGTCAGATCTGAAATTAAAATCTCTTAGTGAAATGATTCAAGAAGGTTTAGATAAGAACCAAGAAGAGATTAAATTTTGTATAACTAATTTAAATCAAAAACTTGAAGATAATGCTAGAACAGTGGAGGAATTTAAAGAAGAAGTAAAAAGTAAATTTGATAGTCTTGATTTGAAGTTCCATAGGAATGAGGAGGCCATTGAAGCTTTGAAGATGGAGGTTATACAAAGTGATGATAAGAATCAAGAATTGTTAGCAAGGAAATTTTGTGAATTTTCTGAAGATACTGTCAACAGTTTAAAGGTTCAGATAGATGAATCTGTTAACCAATGTAAGATTAATAATAATGATTTAGTTGTAAAAATAGATAACTATCAATTGAATGTTATTAATGAAATGTGTGAAGTAAGAAGTCATATTGATAAGGTTAGTGAAGATATTAAAAGTATTAAGGAAGAAGTAGTCCAGACAAAAATGAGCATAAAAGATGATATAGAAAAAGAATTAATAGAGAAGTTTAGAAATTTAGATATTCAAAAGGAAGATGAGGATAAGTATCGGTATAGAGTAGAAGAAAAGATAAAGCGTTTACAAAAGGATATGAAAGAACAAGTAAGTAGATTAGAAAAGAATAGTGGTGAGGGTAGAGAGATCTTAGATCAAGGCTTAGACCAATTTAGAAAAGAACAAAAAGTGTACGTGCAACAAGTACTTGGACAAATTAATTTTGAAGAAAAGCTTCAGCAAATTTGTGATCAGGTGAAAGAAATAAAGTCTATAAATGATAATAAAGTAGAATTAATTCAAGAGAAATTCATATGTAAGCAACCTGAAGATTGTATTAATGTTTTACCAGTAAATAGAGTTGAGTATACAAAAACAAGTAATGATAATCAGTTAGATGATACTTTTGTAAAAGAGGTTAATAGTAGTTCTATTAGGGAAAGTATAAATTATGAAGGAGGGATGAATAATTCTATGGCTTTATGTTTCATGAAAGTGAAACCTTTTAAGGGAGATTATGTAGAAAATCCCTCAGAATTTCTCAATAATTTAGACAAATTATTTTCATTATGTCAACTGTCAGAAAAAGAGAAAGTAGCTATTTGTAGTAATCATTTGTATGGAACTGCCAAAGATTGGTGGCAGTCACTGTTTACAAAACCTGTAACTTATGGTGATTTCAAATGTTTACTCATAGGAAGTTTTTGGAATTCTGATAAACAGGATTGTATCAGATACCAAATTACTCAAGAAAAATACCATAAAAGTAAGGGGAGTTATACTAGTTTTTTCAGAAATCAGGCCGTACGTTTAAAAACTTTAACTGCTTGTCCACTATCAGAAGGACAAATTGTAAGGATAGTGAGGCATAACTTACCCTGAAATATTGAACAGTTATTGATAGCTGCTGACCGTAGTTCTATTGATGATGTTGCAGAAGTGTTGGATGCTTTGGAAGTAATGAAGGTATCTGTGGAGAATAAATTTAGATCTAATAGAGAAAGAAATAATTATCCTTCAGCTAATGTCAATGTAAATAATAATAGGAGACCTCCTGGTGGATTTAAAAGAAAATGGGACTATAGGGATAAGGATAGGATGTTTCCTCAGACAGGAAAAGCTGTTAAGTTTAATAGATTTAAAGGCAAAAATGATAATCAAAGTAGTCAACCCTCTACTAGTGGTGTAACCACTATATTGAAAAGACCAGTTGGTAAATCTAGTGACAAGAAATTAAACTAGAAAGGTCTTTGTATGCTAGTTCCTCTTTGCAAGGACCCGGTGCTAACAAAATGGGGAACGATCAGATGTGGATGCTAAATACTTTAGATCTTGACATAGATTTTCTTGAACCATTTACTATAGGTGAACCACCTATAACTTATCAGTGTCCCATTATAATTTTGCATATCAATAATATCCAAGTAGAAGCTTTAATTGACTCTGGAAGTCAAGCTTCCATATTATCAAAGTCAACATATCAAAATCTGGTAAGCATGGAAGGTGATATACCCTCATTACCAGTGAAACAGATACATGTAACTCTAGCAAATGGAAAGAGAACAAAGTTATCAAATAGACAAGTTTGGATTACCTTCAAAATAAATAATACAGAATTTGGGCATGTTTTTCTTATTATGCCTGGGCTAATACATGAAGCCATAATAGGTGCTGACTTCATGATTTTGAATAATTGTCAGATTGATTTTTATAGTAAAATTTTTACTTGTAAGAAGGAAAGGCTTAATTTTGAATATGGTATGCATAACCTTTCCAATCAATTACTATGCATACAGAATACATTAATTGATGCTAATATAAAAGTTAAAATTGAACATGTATATGTAATTAATTCTAAATTAGGTGAAAATTTATACCAATTAATGTATCGTTTTAAGAATATATTTTCAAAAGTTCCTGGTATAATAGAAGGATATACTCATAGAATAAAATTGAAGAGTAATGATCCTTTCCATCAAAAGATGTACCCAATTCCTTACCAATATCAGGATGAGGTACAGAGTCAAATTGACAAAATGCTGGAGTGGAATATTATTAAGAAATGCCCTTCTCCTTATGTAAACCCATTGGTTATTGTAAAGAAGAAGGATGGCAGTATTAGGGTATGTCTAGATGCTCGAATGTTAAATACTGTAACTATACCAGAGCGTGACATTCCTCCACCTGTACATGAGCTCCTTACTAAGTTTCATAAGAGGTCAATTTTCTCCACATTTGATTTGACAGCTAGTTATTGGCAAATACCACTGCATGAGAATGATCAGCAATATACAGCATTTCGATTTCAAGGTCAGTCATATGTTTTCAGACGAATGCCTTTTGGTCTCATCAATAGTGGTGCTGGCTTAATCAGATGTTTGGACATGATTTTTTCAAAACAATTGAAGGAAAAAATCATCATGTATGTGGATGATATAGTCATTGCTTCTGATAATTTGCAGGAGCATCTCCAACATTTGGAATTATTTTTCACTGAGTGTGCTATAAAAAATGTTAAAATTAATCTGGAAAAGTGTTCAATAGCAGCTAAAGAAATAACTTTTCTGGGTCATTTAATAAATGAGCATGGGATCCAACCCCATCCTGAAAAGATTGCAGCTATTCAATGCTTTCCCACTCCAAAAACAGTAAAACAGTTAAAATCATTTTTTGGGTTATGCAATTATTATAATAGGTTCTACAAAAACTTTGCTGAAGATACCATATACTTGTCTAGATTGTTAAAGAAAGCAGAGAGGTGGAAGTGGACTGCTAATCATGATAGAGAATTTAGTATAATTAAAAGTAAATTTTTAAAATGCGTGATTTTAATATATCCTGACTTTAATAAAACTTTCTATGTACAAACAGATAGTAGTTACTATGGTCTGGGAGTGGTGTTATATCAACTCGATGAGGATCAGGTACCTCATGTATTGTACTTCTTAAGTCGACATCTGAGAGGTGCTGAGTTGAATTACACTATTACTGAAAAGGAGACCCTAGCTGTTGTTTGGGCTTTTCAGAAATTATGACAATTTTTATTAGGTTCAGATGTGATTGTACTGACCAACCATAGGAGCTTAGAATTTCTAAATAAAAGCTACCTCAGTAATGAGAGACTTGTTAGGTGGAGCTTGTACCTCCAACAATTCAGTTATAGAGTTATCTATATTGAAGGGAGACAGAATATCCCTGCTGATATTCTTAGCCACCACCCTATCTGTTTGGTGTCACAAAATCCTGACACACAAAATATAATTGTTAGTAATGTTAATTTGGTTAGGGATGGATCTATAGTTGATGATTATAATAATCTCACTATGATTCAAGGTCAGGATCAAAGACTAAATAGAATCATGACTATCTTAAATAATCATGATAATATAAATAGTAAAGATAAACATATTAAAAACATTTTCAGTAAGTATAGAATGTACCAGAATTTATTAATGTATAATTTGAAGTCTAGGCAGGGGGAATCATGGAGGATAGTTGTGCCTGACTCTATGATTGACAAGTTAATTATGTATGTTCATACTAGTTATGGTCACTATGGTGCACCAAAAATTATGTATGTTTTGAAATCCATTTTTTACTGGAATAAAATGTATAAACATGTAATAAGAAAAATTAAAATGTGTTCTACTTGTTTAAAATCTAAATATAATAATAAATCTTATGTAGGAATTATGCAGCCCATTATTCCTGATAGGCCTAATGAGTTGTTAGCAATTGATTTTTATGGGCCTCTTCCACCATTTAATCAACAGAAATTTATTTTAGTAGCTTATGATGTTTTCAGTAAACTAGTGTCAGCTTATCCAGTGCCTAAAACTAGTGCACATAATGTCATTAAGTGTATGATTAAATATCAATTTCCATTAGTAGGAAAACCACAAGTAATACTCACAGATCATGCTACAGCTTTTATATCTGGTAGGTGGAACAAGTGGATTCGAACTCAGAACCTCAGACATGTTATGAGTTCCATAAGAAACCCTCAATCTAATCCATGTGAACGTGTTATGTGGGAGCTTAGTAGATTATTTAGGGTGTATATAGCTGATAACCTTAAGAAATGGGTTCAAAAACTTCCTGAAGTTGTCAATTACATCAATAGTACTTATAATGAATTCACTGGTTTTACACCTATTCGTTTGCATTATGATAAACATGAACAGTTATTGATTGAAACACCTATTCCAATTTTCAGAGAACCAATTAATGTAGATGAAGATATTAGTCAAGCTAAAGTAAAGCTACATCTTATGGGTAATAAAAAAGTAAAAAGATCCCATAATAAACCACATCCTTTTTAAAATTAATGATTTAGTTCTGGTTAGAACACCCCATGTTAGCAACCTACAGAGAAATGAGTTTAAAAAATTTCTTAGTTTGTATGAGGGTCCATTTAAAATAACTTGCAAAGTAGGTGAAAATGCATTTATGTTAGCTACACCAGAAGGAGAGAAAGGGACTTATAATGCAAGAAGTCTAATCCCATACCCTTCTGATGTGTAGATAGTAATGTTATTTAAAAGTGCTTTCTGGTTGAGATTTATGTAATGTTCTAATATCTTGTGAAATTTTAGGTTAAAGTAGTTTGTTGTGACATACAATAACATAGGATAAATTTAACTATAAAGGCAATAGGAATTATAAGTATAGATTAAATAGATTGAAGATAAATGGTTAATTTAAAATTTTATTAGAAGGGAGGGAATATGTACCCTTTTGTTTAGGTTAGAATGGATTATTTGTAATAATTTACTGAAAAATTTTAAATTTTGAAGTTGGATAAGGGATGATGTATGTTGTGTGTTAATAATCTTTGAATAATTTAGTTAAGGCAAGTAAAATAATTGATGTATAGTGTTGGGTTGGTATTTGTAAGAAAACAGTTAACTAAAAATCATTATAAGATTGTATGGTTGGGAGAACTGGCCATAATAAATACTGATTTAATAAGTCTTATAAATAATAATTAGGGTAAATTTTAAAAGTAATGCTTTAAAGTTAAACGAATAGATTTAGTAATAATAATTGTATTTAATGGCTATATTTTTAAAATCATTTGATTAAAAAATAATAATGTGGGAGAAAAGTGTATTTTTTTGGTTTTATAATATTAAAATAATTATTTTAAAATTGTGCTATAATAGTGATTATGTAACATTTTATAAATTAAATTATTATTTTAGTCTTTAAATTATTAGCACCTTATTTAGTTTTGTAAATCACATGACACACACCTGTGTTTGAAAATAGAATAATATTATCTGTTATAAATGTTAAATTGGATTTTAAAAGTGAATATAATAAATAAAATCAGATTTATGTTTTTTGTTGAAAATAAATACGTTAAGTTCAAAATAAAGGTAGAAATGGTAATAAATATTGAAATGTGATTTTTAAAAATTATTTTAGAGTCTTTAGTAAGTGAAAATAAAATGTGAAAATTAAGTAAGAATTGAATAATATAATAAAAATAAATATTTAGTAAATTATTATTAACTTTAACTTTAAACCAATGTTCGTGGTCCCGGATAATTTGAGGCCAGGATTGTTTAACGGACCAATCAAAATTGGAATCAGCTGGAGTATTTAAGAGCTGTTTACATTTTGGCAGATGATTATTGAGCTGTTATCTCATTCTACCAACATGCTATTATAACATCATTAGTATTTCGACAATTTCAGTAAAGTATTTAGTAGTGTAATAATCCATTTTATTTAGCTTCAATTTTTATAAAAATACAGCAGTTTATTATTACAAGATCGTGATATGGAGGAAGAGGGCTAAAAAATTAAATAATTCCTTACTTAGCTGATTTGTTTTCGTTCAATTTGTCATCAACTTAAACATGAAGAAGTCATCACTAAATATAAAAAAAATTTAATGGAAGTATTCAAATATTATTATCATATAAAGTATATAATTTTGCCTATGTTGATAAGTCATATTGATTTACAACTAAATTTCATAAAAAGAACGTCACGGAAAAATATATATATATATAAAAACATTTTCATTAAAAGATATAAAGTGAAATGAGATAATATATTTTATGAAGAAAATTTATTTAAAATACAATGGAAAAATACTTTTAAAGGAAAAAAAAACTTTTAAATTTGACCGAACAATTATTTTAGAACGTGGAGATATTTCTTTCTGAAGAAATATTGGAAATATTTTAAAATTGGAATTTTTCCTAGAAAATATAAGATCATTTGCAAGTATGTGACTTATATCATATTTTAAAAAAATATTACAAGTTAGTCATTAAGGTATGCGGGACATACAAAAGTTTATTTAAATTATTTGGGAAAATAATTTAAGTTATTTGAAAATATTGGGAGAAGTATTGGTTGTATCAGAAGATATTAAACCTCAGTAAATATGGAAAAGTTACAAGAATTTGGAAAATTATCTTGATGAAGAGTATTTAAAATTAGATATTTACCTAACAATACCTGTTGAAAGATTTAAAGTTTTGGAGATAAGAAAAATATTAATTATATTAGTGTAAGTCTTATAGAATAAAAGTAAACGTACCGTATTTAACTTGAACTGTCAGTTTGGATTATATATTACAACGTTAAGAACTGGAGCATGCGTGATTATTGACGTCAAAAGTGTGTTACTAATGTTTTTTACCAGGAGAAAAGATACTTCCTGTAATGAACTTATTATCAAGAAAAGAACATTTCATCGTAAGAAATTCTAATAAAATTATTGTAAATATGGTTTTAGAATTAATTTTTTACTAACAAAATTATAGTAATATTTATTCATAGTATAAATATAGCATAGAAACAGAAAACATTAAATTATTTACTAACTTAGTAATTAAATTTTATTGTAAAGAAGAAAAAGTTAACTTAGTATATTTTAAAGTGTGATAATGTGGAATAAACGATAATAAAATGTTTATTTAGATCGTACTCCAGATGACATCACTAAGTAATTGCCAACAGAAATTACTTATGGTAATAATGTAAATTATTAATAGTTTTAAAATGTGTTTGTTATTTTGTATGGATGGATGCGTATATAAAACACACACCTACACATAATTTATCATTTGTTTAGTTATTTAAGAATATGCATAATTTTAATGATATCGTAAAGATATTTAAACATAAAAGAAATATAAGTATATGATTCTATTAAAACTGAATTGGATGTTTTGTTGAATAATTTAAAGTGTTAAAAATATGACACTGATTCTGATTGTTTGTGCTAAAGTTTGAGAACTATTAAAGAATGAAATAATCTTGTCTTATTAGTTAGTTAGACTGTTATTCTAAAAATGAATTTATTTGTTATTATAGAAATGAGAAGATGAATTTAGCGATGTAAATTGGTGAATTTTAAATGCTAATATCTTAGTATTAGGTTATATAAGACCAGGATAATATTGTATGTAGGGTTTATTTATATGGGAAGAAGAATATACTATATTGATGTTTATACAAGTATAGCTAACATAGCCCTATATCTTGTGTATATTCATGGCAGTATTTTTTTTCTATGTGTTAAAGCTTAATGTGCCATGGTGCTGAATGAATAACCTGGACATTATTAAACAAATAAGTTATTAAACAAATAATTATAACTTAGTTCATGTACACTGTGCCCATGATGGTTAGTTGATAAAGGTGTTAAGTTGAAGTTATAGTTTACCCCATATGCCTACTAGTTTATGTGTTATTAAAATTTATTGGATTACATTGTAAAAGATGGTTGTTTTAAAATTGAAAATAAGAAATAGGTTTGGAAATAGAGAATTGTTAAAGTGGATAAGATAAGTTATGTTGCTTAGAATAAAATAAGTGTAAAAGTTATAAGAACATAATTTCATCAGTGAAAGAATCATAAAACTTTTATAGTTAAAAATAATATTTATTTATTTTTTTTATAAAATAAATAGTTGATAATTTAAAAGAATTTATAATGATATTACTTAATTATTAAGAATTTTTTAAAAAAAGACATACTTATAATGCATATTTTTATTTATGATTAAAGGTAATAGACTGAATCATGTTGAATGAATGAAAGTAGTCATAAGTTTTACAAAAATAATTTTATAACAACACACTAATACATACATGATATTTAAAGTTTAAAGTAATAATTAGTAAGTAGCTTAGTTTGATGGTATGCTATGAATTAAGGTTGTTCACATGAATATTATTGAAAAATGACTATACAGAATAATAAATAATTTTTAAAAACTAAATAACAAGGATAAGTTCATAGTAAAAGTATTATCCATATTTTTTAAAACCTATAAAGTAATAATATCGAATAACTGTAATAAAAAAGTTATATAATGATATTTAAAAAAAAAAAAAAGAAATATTTTATTTAACAAATGTTCTGTATCTTATAATTTAAGTCATTTGTTTTGTCTTGAAAAGTACCTGAATATAAATAGAATTCTATCAAAATGTAAATAATGTAAATAATTTTATTGTTAAGTTTGTTAATAAAATTGTTAAATTGTTTTATAAGTCTTGGTGTTGACTCAATTTCTTCACATCACAATTACATAATCACAGATAATTATAATTAAGACATAATATTTGCACATCATAAATAATTTTTTTATTTAAGAGTTATACTATTTTTTGATATATTTTATTTAAGAAGTTTTACTTATTGTATTACTATGATGGTCATGGAATAATTACCAAAGATTTACATTAAATTATCTTAGTAACGATTGCCACATATTCTCAGATTGTAATATCATACTAAATATATTATTTAAGATGCCATATGGATAATAGAAAATTACATTACATTTGATTATGTGATATCTAAGAACAACATTATAAGTAAAAAAGATAGGAGAGTGAATTATAGATTAAAGATTAGTATTACTATTTGTTATTATTAATATTATTAAATTGTAGTTAGGAATGATATTAAATCCCTTATCATACTTGATTACAAAAAAACTATAATTATTTTTTTCATTATTTTAAGAGAACCTGAGATAATTTGAGTTAAATTAGTTTTGAGAAAGATATTTAAATTAATGTGTTAAAAGTAATTTACTTAATTAGTTTTGATTAAAGACGTAAGAGTACTATAAATGTAGTATTTAAGTAATAGGAATAAGGATAGTATTCTTATGCCATGAAGGTGATATCCAGTGGGAGATTGTCTTAATGTATTCACTCTACCACTTGTAAACTCACTTCATAGTCTCATGATCTGATTAGATATTCATTTATTTCATTTTATAAACCAGAACTATATTATTATTTATTAATTAAGTTAATTTAATCATTGATATTCTTAAAAAATATAGTTATTGTTAATTTAAATACATTTTAGATAAACATAGTTATTTATCTGAGCTAGATCAAGTGATTATAATTATATATTTCCTGGAAGTGAGGGTATATATATATATATATATATATATATATATATATATATATATATATATATATATATAATTATATATATATATATATATATATATATATATAATGAAAACCTATATTTAAAAATCATCATGGAACTCAATTGCTAAAATACATTTTAGTGAAATAAGATATTTAATTTATTACTTGATTATAACAAACTACACTATAATAATTAGTTTACATATTAATTTGTGGCAAAAATAATTCAATAATTTCCAGTTTTTATAATAATTGTCTCCTCAAACTGAAAATTGAGAACATTTTTTTGTTGTTGTTAAATGTTTAATTTAAATAAATATCTATAATATAATTCATCATTAGACGTAAATGCAACATCGTATTTTAAAGGTTTTCACTAAATGGCAGTATTATGTTTTTCCAATTGCAATTGTTAACAACAACAACAAAAAAATAAACAGCGATGCTATTATTTGTTAGAAACAAGTATGATGATTCCTTCAAAAACAACCAAAGTCATTATTGCCAAGACATGGAATATTTTTTCTAACTACATTGATTTTTTTGTCAAATTATTTATATTTCATTACTTATAATGTTTATTTTGCAGTTTATTTCAATATAATAGCTTTTACATAGAAAATGACCTCAAACTAAATCCACATCCTGCCAAATATTTATTTTTGTCATTGATAGAATATTTTTCTTTGAACTATTGACATTATTTTTTTTTATTTATTAGAAAAGTTAATATTCTAAATTTCAGATTACATAATTTTTTTAAATATATTATCAAACTGAAAAAAAAAGTGAAATGTAAAATCTCTTTGATATATTTTAAATGAAACATAAAAAAGCCTCTCCTAATGATTGAAAAGTACATGGACAAAAGTTAATATGAAATATAAAAAAAATATTTAACTCAAATGCAAATGCTTTATCTCTCAATGTTTTATAAAGTTTTATAGGTAGTAAGTAAATTAATTATTTTTTTCGATTTTATATTTGCATCTTTTTATAAAATTGACTTTAAAATTAAATATTTAATTTATGAATTAGTTATCAGAAAACTTAAAAAAAAATCTTATGATCATTATCATCTATAATGTTGATAAATGATGGGGAAAAAGAAGAGAAACAGATTTTATTGGAGGATATAAAAATAAAGGTGGTAAACAGATATAACTATTTGGGAATAATTTTAAGAGAAATTTATTCGATGAAGGAAATTAAAAAAGGATTAATGAAGCAAAGAAAAGACTGACTGAGAAAGAAATTAACAGTGATTTCATATAATAAATATGATATAGCTAGAATTGTATGAAAGGGAGAGTTATGGGACACATTTTTATTTGAGTAATACAAATATATATGCACAGACTGTTATATTTTTGTATGTGGGAGGTACATAACCATTTCACTATATATATATATATATATATATATATATATATATATATATATATAGAAATGGTTATATATATATATATATATATATATTGTAACCTTATAAAATAGGAGATGGGTGTGAGAAAGAGAGAGAAAAAAAAATGGAATAAAGAAGAGATATTGATAAAGATAAATGATGAAAAGGAAATGAGAAAGGCCAATTGTAACCTAATAAAATAGAGAGAGAGATAATAAGAAAATAAAATAAAAGAGAGATAATGATAATGATAGAGATAAATTATGGAAAAGAAAAGAATTGAGAGGGAAAAGAAATGAGGAAAAGTAATAGAAATGATATATATATATATATATATATATATATATATATATATATATATATATATATATATATATATATATATATATATATATATATATATATATATATATATAAATATATATATATAAAAAGATGGATATAGAAAATAAATGAAATGATTGAAAGATGTGAAAGAGAGATATAAGAAGAAGATGGAATAAAGGAGAAAGAAATGAAATGAGATGATAGAAAGATATGAGAAATGACATGAAAAGAAATATAAAGGAGAAAAAAATGAAATGAGATGATAGAAAGATATGAGAAATGATATGAAAAGAAATGGAATAAAATTGAAATGATATAAAATGAACTATAAATTAGAGACTCTAAACGACTCAGCTCAGTGGGGTTACAATAAATTTAAAGAAAAAAGATGATGATCCAGAGATTTATAATCAAATAAAGATCAAATCCAATACTGATGAACTATAACTACTACAGCATATTGATCTTTTAATAAACCATACAAAAGATTATCTAAATCACTAATTAATGCTTACCATATTAGTCTTACCAATAAATCATACACTCTCTGAATAAGACCTATGATGCTTTACTTTATAAGATTATCTTACAGAATTATATTTACTAAAAATCAACAAGAGTAAATAACCTCAAGGATTTTAAAATTAACACTCTTGTATAAAATTAAAGTTTAAGTTAAGTTGCCTAATAAAGAATTATTGTGATTAATAAATAAATAAGTGATATCTTAGCTGACCATAAAATAATTAGAATATGTTCAATCTTAAAATAATAAACAAAACAAGTACTATTTCACAAAATTTAATGAATCAATTTAAATTTAACTAATAATGGCCTATTATCTAAGATATTACTAGAGCAGAGAAAAGAGCAAGGGTACTTTTAATGCCTTTCCATACTCATAGACAACCACTAAAGACCTCAAATGCAAATGGATTAGAATTCTTTAAATATATAAGATTTAAGATTATGATAGATGATGTGCAGTCAATATATAATAAGGTGTAGTTTTTAAAATAATATTAATTAAAATATTGTTCTGAAGTACTACTATTGTTAATCTGATATTGCATAATCTTTAGTCTGAAAGATATACTGATAATTAAAAAAAAAAAAAAAACTTTTAACTAAGTATTTAATTGTGTATCTGCTATGATGCAATTATCTGTATTTGTGATTCAATATGAGAATCATTTACTTTAACATAGCTTTTTAATTTTTAAGACAATATCAGCTATATTTATTATCTTAGAATGTACTTGTAAATTTTTGAATTGAAGATTTAATAACTTTTACATTTTAAGATTTTATGAACTTGGAACCCAAGACAATAATATATTCTCATATAAAAGCAAAATAAACAAAACAAAACTTTTGAAATAATAACAATATGGTTTATTAAGAACAATAAGAAATTCTTACAAATTTAATGAACTACAATCATTGCCAATATCACACTGGGATTTAACATAAGTATTTTGACTTTTAATAATTTCCTTTAATTTACATTAGTATACTTATTAGCAGGCTAAGGCTATTCAATTTCCATATCTTTTAATAATTAGAGATTTTACAATCCTTAACTTTAATTATAATGTCTGTATTGAATAAGCACATTATAATTTTTTTTTTAAAAAAAATATTTCAAAACCTTATGGTATTATCTAGTAATCAGAATTACACACAAAAAATTAGGTTTATATTTGAACTTCTAACTTAATTTTATAATCCTAAACTTAACAAACGCTAAGTTGGAAATGCATATATTTTGAATACTACAACTATTTATACTGACATAACTAATATTAAACTAATGATATATTTTTAAATTAGACTAAACTAATCTTAAAATAAAATAAATTAAGTGTATGGGACTTTTTTTTTATATACATTTAGTCCACATAAAATTATTCCCTCAATGTGATAAAATTAAAAATATAACAGACTTACAAATCCAGTGGCAAAACTCTGGATGAAAATATTAAATTATTATGTGTGAATTGCCACTTATACCATATGCATATTTAATATACTTTAAAATAAATATAACTTATTGTTGGTTAGCTTGTGTGTGATAAAACTATCATAGCAACACAATTCAAACATTGATATACCTATGAGCCTTAAATTAGCTACAACTACCTGAAGAAATACATTTCCTCAAACAAGCATATCTTGTGATCACAAATTTAAAACAAATGCAACATCACCTACTGCAGTGTAATTAGCATTAAGTCATCATGAATGACAGACAAAAGAATATAAAAATACTAAGCTCCTCAGAGCTGGAATAGAATATGTTGGCTTCCAAAAATACCTAACTTCGAGGCAAAAATGACGATGTCTGGAATTTATCTTCAGTACATCTGGGAACAGAAACACCCACTAGAAAAGCACAATCCTCTCATGGGATTTCCAATGCTTATAAATGTGATCATCATCACTGAAAAATACAATATAATAACCCTCTTTTGGGGTCAAGCACTATCAAATCATGGAATTACATTACAATAAGGATGGAGGATACTCTCAACTCCATAAACATATTCAAAAATTATGAACTAAGCCTAACTCTTGAGGCTACCAAATACTAACTAATAGCAAGATATATACTTCACTTAAACTGACTAAGTTATTTCCAAGAAATTTATAAAATACAAAATGTATATCCAATATTCGAACCAACAAAGCAAACCATGTATCAACTGACTACTGTAGAAAATACTTTAAACTTAAATGCATATAAAATTCTAGGCAAGGTACAATGCACACATAACAAAATATTAAATGCTAAAAATATAGTAACTAGTGGACTTTTGAAATTGTAAATTAAATGCAAGAATATCTACTTCTCGACGAATATAAAATATTTGTAACTATTCTTAATATAACATTCATAAAACAAATGAATAGATATTCTCTGATAAACTTCTTTAGTAAATTTAAAATAAAATTGAGTAAAACATCCCATTTATATGAAAATAAGACTGTGATATTTAAATCTCTATAATAAAATTATTAAATAGAAACGAGCTAGTATAATGCTTGATAAATAAACTAAATGTACTTAAGAATGGCAAGAAACATTTGCTCATTCAAATAAACTATTTCATTTTAAAATTATAACCCTAGTCTATCTGTATATTTATGCAAAAAATGTTACATAAAAAATTAGTTGCATAAATATTTTTATGGCTTCATTTTTTTTTAACCAATAAAACAAACAATAATAATAAAAAAAATAATACATTAACTTAAGTTCATATTTCGGCTTTGTGATGATTTTTCCATTTCATAATGTGCAGACAATTTATCCAGGTTTAGATATCTATTTAAATTTGAGGGCTTCAACTAATACATTTATATACATGGCAATCATTTCCAAATGAAAATGTTCAGTAGTTCTTTATATAAACACGTTCACTTTCTTTCATCTTTAAAGATAATTTTAAATATTAAAATAATAAAACATCGTAAGCATAAACATAAGTTGGCACTGGAAAATAAATTATTCAACTAAATAGCATAAGTATAATAAGCATAAGTATAAGTAAAATAAGCCGGCATTGAAAACAATAAATTCTTCAGCTGAGTACATGTTTTTTTTTTATATTTATAATCCTAGGTTCAAATGCGGAATAATTATAATATATCTATTTAGTTAACTTTCACTGTTCTTCTTTAGATAAATGCATTTTTTTAAAATAGAGCTCTTTTTTTAAAACGTTTCTTAATATTTAAAAATGTTTTTTTTTTTTAAAAAACAAATTTCCTTTTATTTATTTTTAAACGTAAGAGTAGACTTTGTTTATAATTAAGAACGCTCCTTGGTTTATGTGCTACGATCAACGGTCATAAAGATACTTATAAGTACTGGCCACGATAACAAAACATTACATATTTGCCAGAGACAAGTTCATTAATAATATTTTTAAATTCATTTAAAGTTTTACTTCCAAGCAAATTCTTTTCATATTACTGGCATAAATGAGAATTAGCATTTTAAAATACATATTTTTTTTCTTAAATATTATTCTTTTAAGAGCATATTTACATGTATATAGCATGTATTAATAATGCAGTATTAAATTTAATGTCACTTTTAATTTTTGAAGATGCTAGCGCATTTCCATTTTAATATTTTAAAATATTTGAATGTCTTTTTCTTTAATTTCTTCTTCATGTGTATTTTTAATTTGATAGGAGGTATACTATATTTTAGTGCAATAAAGTCTTTGGCCATAACAATACTTAATAATTTAAGTTTTACTTCTAAATAAAGAAAAATAAATAGATAAAAAATAAATGAAATATGAGACGCTGTATTTTTTCTGCAAACATTTTACCATAAATTTTAATGCCTCAACTGGAATGAAAAACTATCAGGAAAAACGGATTATATTTTCTTCTCAGCCCACTGTCATTACTGGATAATTTAAAATAATGGTTTTAAAAACATACTTTTATTTTATTTTTTTTAGAAAATATAAAGTTTTAAAAATTACTTTTTATTAAATTACTATTAAGATTCAGCTACACATATATTTAAAACAGATCAGCAACTGAATGACCCCTTAGATCTTCCATTTATCCCACAATTTTTCACCCCCCCTACAGTTTATTTAAAAAACAATAAAAACTATTTTTTATTAAATTTAAATATTCCAACAAACTAGCTGTAGAATCGATCTAATGACATAATCAATATAATTTTCTTATACCATGTGACCTTCAGCTAGAAATCAAAATTTTATTATTAACTAATATTGTGCAATAATTTTTTTTAAATATTTTATAACCCAATAGTAAAATAAACATAAAATTTAAAGTTATTCCCTTTATTAAACCCATAAATATTTCATTGAAATAATTATATCCACACATTTGTTTTATTTACTTATTTTAAATAATATTGGAATTAAATTATTTTTTTATTCTTATGTTTTCCATGTCTCTGCATGCACATATATATTCTCACCTACGTCTAGCATTACATTAATTGTGTAAAGTTATTTTTAGAATTACAACAATAGAATGTTAATGAATATTTAATCTAAATAATTTTTATAACTGAATGTTAAACTACAAAACTAATAACAAATATTCTTATTCTTTAATAAAAACTTATATATCATTTTTTTCTAATTTATTACTTACTTATTCCAACTTAATAATAATATCTTATTATTATTATTTAAACATTAGAATATATTATACATAGTTGTTTTAGAATACATTTAATATTACTTACAAAACTGACAACTATTTCTGATATATTTCTTTTTTTTTAGAATTCAAATTATTATTTAGCATTTCTTACCAACCTAACTCATATATCTTTTTCAAATACTTGGACATAATTCCATAATACAATAATGATTACAATCAATACAAGATTAACCTATTTTAGTCATTAACTAATTTAATTTTCATTTTTATCATTATTATTTTTTTAAAAATCAGACAATTTCAAACAAAAAGGTTAAGCTATGATAACCTTTGACTCTTTTTGGAACTAAGTGAAACTTCAGTTAGGTACAATATATATATATATATATATATATATATATATATATATATATATATATATATATTCTAACAAAATATATTCAGCTTAAATATAAATTAGCGAAAGATGAAATATTTTTTTAAATATCAATTAAACATGCGAAGTATAGAATAATATATTTCATATGTATAAATTAAATATATTCTACGAACAATGTATAAATTGATTAAATAATTTCTCGAGTATAATAAGTATAATATATAATCTCCTTTGTGCGACCATGTTACAAACTAATTGTAACTAAATGAAAATCAATTCTAACAAATGACACGTTATTCTTTATTTTGTTAATTTTATAAAAACTCATTAAATTAACATGAAACACATTTTGCAATCTCTTGATCGGTCATCCACACTGGATATTAAATAGAATTAAAATGATTGGGAGAGCTTACAACATATCACATATATTATTGGAGAGTTTAAGCTAATTATAACTTTATTCTAACCAATGAGAATTTCTATTCAAATGGTTGCACATCCACATTATGGATTGATGATACCATATTTAACATTTTCAAGGGTTATTTTTATTATTGGCCAAGTGAAGTAAAACTCTGAAACTTTTAATTGGTTTTATTTGGTCAAGTGACAAACTCTTTGATAGAAATATTTTCATCTTTTAATATATATTAGTTTTAGTTTCATTTTCAAAAAGTATATTAATTATTTGCAATGTTAGGAAAGTAAATGAATGTTTTTTCAAAAATATATATTTTATTTGTATTTTCTAAAAATACTCAAAAGTGGAAAAATCAAAGAAAACATTATGAGAAAATTACAAGCAATGTAAATGTCATTTATATCCCTCCCGGATTTGCCGTTACAAATTTTTTAAGAATTTTTTAATAAAATATTAGCGATTTTCTCAAAATAATTATATTTTCAGCATATTATTAAAAAAAATACTTTATAATATTTAAATAAATGCCAGATAAAATATTCTAAAATATTAATCTTTGTTTGAAAATTAAATAAACAGCTTGGAGCAATCTAAACTCTTGACAGGATGTCATAATTATTGCTATCACATTTTGTTTTTCAATTTACAATTGTGTAAAGTATACAATTTTTTAATAAAACCTTACTACTTTTGTAAAATAACTATATTTTCAGTAGATTTTATGAAAAATGTATGGCTAATAATTGAAAAAACACTCTAAAACATATATTTTCATTTTCAGTGGTGAAAAAATATTTATCGGAATCATCAGCCAATAAGAATTGAGAATGAATTATCCAACCAATCAGAATTGGACTTCTTTATTTGTAAACTTAAAACACTCCTAGTATTGACTTTTTACTTGTAAAATAATTCAAGAGAGTGCACCATCTTACAGGCCTTGCTGTAAGCTTTAATACGAGCATTTTTTCACCACTGTAACTCAAAAATTGGCCGAGTTAGAGTGATCTAAAGGTGTCAACACAAATTCACGTTGATCCCTATTAAAGTGTTAAATCTATATGGCATTTAAACACTTGCAGATAAATTGCTTGCCAATTATAACATTTTAAGGATGGATTGATGGGTGCTTCATCATTCCCAGCTGACACTATTTCTAAAGCCTAGGAGGATGATGATGATGGTACAGAACATCTATAACTTTAATTACCAGGGCAACAAATTGCAACTTTAATAACATATAAAGATTAAATTTCAATTCAATACTCTTAGTAATAATATTTCATGAATGGGTTAATCCATAATCGATTTAGATAACACTGAGAATGCATTAAAATTGATAATATTAATATCTTTGGAAATTCTTGGTTATTCTCAGCACACTCCCCATTCACTATGGTTAAAGCTACAATTAAATTTTGTTCTAATTATAAAGTTCCATATCCATCTCCACCTTCCTGATCCACCCCTCCATCATCTTCACATCCATATGTCTATTACACTATTATTTATTTGACTATTAAAATTTACATTTTGCTAGCTCAATTTTTCTCATTATAATCTCTTCTCATGGTTTTTAGAATAACTAGGTGTGGAAATCGAATAAGCTGCGACAGATTATTGGTGATAAACACTCCTCTGTTGATCACCTCCAAGGTGAGGTGATCTCGGTTGTCTTTAATGCAGTTTAATATCGATTTACATTAAAGCTCGGAATAATTTACGCTTATTAAATCTTTTAGAAATACATTATAAACCTATTCACCATTATAACCAAATTATAAAGAAGTGCATCTAGAGAGGGGTTTGAATACAATGGATGAAGAAAGGATTTTATGTCCACCCCTGGTATCCTCTATCACTCGAAAACTATCTGTTCACAGTTTACATTTAATTTTATTAAATTATTTGGTAATTCTAAGTACCATATATTATTTACGTACATGATAATTCAAATATTAATAATAGATTGATGTAAGACTGGATTGGAAATATCTAGATAATAATAACCCACAAAAACCATGAGACATGCACAATTTTTATTTATAACAAATAACAAATTTTATTTGACAACCTACAATTCAATACAGAAACATATACATTATATTTACGCTTTCATTTCGTCTTACATATAGTGAATACCAATTTCTTCCCATGTTCAACGCTGTCTCTTTTATAATGGATTTGTTTTAAAGCCAATTTCTCCCCTAATTGAATTTAATAACTTTATTTAACGAATTTAAAATTAATATTCCTCCACAAATTTCTTAATCTTATCTTATCATCCTGATCAAACATTATTTTTTTCTTTAATCTTTGCGACAGAGATATCTTAAGAATAGTGAGACTAAGTTATTGCAAATAAATTGGCATCTAGATTAATCATCATCATAGTGCACACACTCTACACTCATGTTCTTATGACATAATAATATTCAACAATATTACCTTTCCAGCGAAGTTCTCAGCTGGCCATGTAAATATTTATTAAATAATTTTATATACACATTGCTTACGTTCAATCATTCATAAGTTTTATTTAACCCTTAATTTCACATTTATTAACTTAACTACTTTTGGCTCTACTTGATAAATTAAATCTACAAAATGATATTCAATTACACCAATCACACATACATTATCTGCATTTGGCATTAAATTGAGTTTGCGACCTTGTATCTGACAATTATAATAATGCTTATCATGGCTATCTCTCATACACTCATAAGGAATATCAAACATTAACATGAGGCAGGCAGTGACCTGAATAAGAGAGAATCTTTTCACTAACATTGAGATATGCTAGGATTTTTATCACTAGTCATACAAAAAACTTAGGTGTATACCTAGTACCTCTGGCCAATAATAAAGAAACTGACTTATGGTGTAGAGAATAATCAAGTGGGAAAAGTCTTCCACTGTGTTCAAAGACTTTATGAATATATCATACATATCTTAGTGAGCTATACTTCACTGGCTTTGTGGAGACTTTTGTCTATCCACATACATACAGGTCGAAACATCAAATTATACAAGTAAAACTTTCATATCTTTAATATTCCTGCAAACTAGTGCACCAGAATATGAGTCCACAAATTTTCCAAGCATAAATCAGCTTGTTTCTGGCCTTAAATCTATGATAACAACAATCATAAACAATAAGAAATGTGTATAAAATTCTCAAAACTATTTCCATGCACTTTTATAAGAAAATGATGATGTTGTAGCTTAATAGACAAGCAATATATTTATAAGTCTAAGCATTTGCCAGTAACTTCTGATACTAATAATAATATCTCTAAGTGTTTTTTTTTTTAATTGATTATAAAGCATTTTAAATAAGGCATATCAGAACAACATGATATCAATTTCACCTACCCCCAAAATGACAATAATAGCAAAAGCATTTAAAAATAAACACATATTAAATTATCTATTACCAATATCTCTACCCGCAAAATAATACAATTGTAACTATAACATGAATTAATTTTAAAATAGATGATATACATGATACACTACAAACAAAGAATTTTTTAGAGCAAATGTCCTACACACATAAAGAGTGAATAATAAACAAGATTATACTTATAGAGAGTTCTTTGGAAGTTTCCTCCAAGTTCCTGGTTTCCATTTTTCCTTCTTCCATTCCTCCTTAATCGGTTTATAAGAGCACATGAGTCCATGTATCAAAAAGTTCTTTTAATGGGATTTTATTCATATGCCATCAGATATACAATTTTTATTTTGCTGAACAACATTCCTCATTTCCAATTTTATGCAGATTACAGTTAAACTTTTTAATTTTATGCAGATACTTTAAACAGCATTCATTTAACTTTTTCAAGATATAAGTCAGTTTCTAATTTTCTTTTTCCATCTTTGAATTTGTGTTATATTTAAATTGACTTATATATATATATATATATATATATATATATATATATATATATATATATATATATATATATATATATATATATATATATATATATATATATATATATATATATTGATATCAAACTTCTGGGTTTTAAGTTTTAATATTTGCTGATATAATCATGACCACTGGTTAACTTCTGGAGATTAAAGATGTGGGCCAATTTAAAATTTATTCACTACACATTGTCTTTTCTTAATACAATGTTAGATTTAGCCAAGTTATTCTTAAGAGAAAAAGTAACAATAAACAATTTTAAATTTTATAGCACAGTTTCTCTCTAAGTCAGAAAAAAAAACTTGCAAAAAGAAAGATTCAAAAAATACCCCCCTCCCTTCTACTAACACAGAGATTTTATAGAGAAATGCCATCTGGTCATTTTCTGATCATCTGGTCATTCTCTTTTCTTAATTAATTGATTTGTCCTCTTTTCTCTGGTTGATCTTTAACCTTTTGATTTTTTAGAAAAAAACATGCCAAATTCCAAGCTGTATTTTAACAGATGACCAACAATTACTTTTACAATTCAACAGCTATAGTTGCAAATTAATTTTTGACATTTCACAGACCATCATCATTAATTGCACACTTAATTTCCTTGGTGAAATGTATATCCTTTAAATGTCTCTGATAATTGACTGGCTAATATAACACCCAGAATAGCTATCTTCCCCCTTTTTTACTTTTTAAATAATGAAACAAAATATATATTTGCATTCCAGTTTCAAACCCAGACCTTTAAACTAAAATTTGCCTGTGAATATTAAACTTATTAAAATAATTTAATTTCTTAAAGATTTCCTGACAACATGACAAGGAATTATTATTAATTATGAATTTTACCATTAAGATCCACAATTAGATTATACACACACTAGCATTGCATATATACATTTCTTTAATTATTATTTTTGTTTTTCATTTAATCTCATGAACTATTTATTTCTAACTTAGTATAAAATAATAACACTTCATCATCACTATCTAATGTAGTTTTTAAGAGTCACACATCTCCTCCCTTTTCTCAGTCAACTTATCAACAAATGTATACATCTTCCTTTTCTAAATATATTTTTAATATTAACTTGACCCATAAATTAAAATAAAACAACCTTTTGGTTAGAAACATCTTAAAAATAAATTTTCAGATTGTTTACTAAGTCAAATGTATGACATCCTTATAAATATGGGTTCAAACTTAGTCTTGGCTAAAACTTTTCTTATTAAAGAAAAAAAATATAAACTATGAGGAAAATTTTGATTGAACCTTCTCTTTCATAGTTAACTTAAAAAAATGGAGTCTTGGACAAATCCAAGGGCTACAATATATATTAAGGTGTTATCTTGCATCCCACCAAGAACAATTAAACACATTTATCGAACTTCAATAACAATACCCACTATGTATAGAGAGAATACAATACAAATAAATCATATTTCTGAAAAACTAAAAAATGTTTACAAGCACTTTCAATGAGAAAATACTTAATTGCCATAAAAGTAATACCTTATGTAAAAATATCTCATTAAAAAAAAGCTAAAATAAAATCAGACAGTTATCAATTCAACAAAATGAGGTAATTTAAGTTATAAATTGCAGAAATGCCTTTAAATGTATTCAAGAATATTTTTAATCAGTAGCCTTAGAGTTATACCAACTTTGACTTGCAATCACCAATATCTAGATATTGAGCAAACTAAAGGACTATGATAAACTAAGTATATAGAGACACATACAACTATGTGCTACTAATGTTACTTTGTGGGGAAGATATTTGTCACTCATGGGGTTATAACTGCCAAAACTGTATTTGACTTGAAAAAGCATCTAATCATATATGCTGAAAGCACTACCAATTTTACTACCTCAGTGGAAGATGTAAACTACTCAAGCCATGCTGTAAAAAGATGAAAATTTTGATCACTATGATGTAGGTTCTAGAACATTCCAATATAACCAATTGGCTCATGAATTGTAACAATAGAAATATACCTAATCCTTTTAGGAATTTTTACATCATGATATTCTTGAATTATTTTAGCTTGACATCATATGATTAATTATATATATATATATATGTGTGTGTGTGTATGATTAATTATATATATATATATATGTGTGTGTGTGTGTTTTCTTTCCTTCCTTAACTTTTTTACTGCATAAATTCTGTGTGGCCAAGTGAGTTAAAACTGTAAACTTTTGACTGGTCAATTACAGAATCAGCAGTAAATATATATTCATCTTTTAAGATTATATTTATTTTAGTTTCATTTGTAAAAAATATATTAATAATTTGTCAGATTATAAAGTGAATGAAAGTTTTTTTTAAAAAATAAATTTCTATTTATAATTATAAAAATATTCAATAGTGGAAAACATACAAATAAGTTCCTAATAAAATTCAAAGTGTTTAGATATAATTTATTTATTTCTCAATTTATGTTGGTTTAAAAGTAAAGAATTTAGTAACATCTTACTATTTTTTTCTAAAATCTTATTATTTTTGTAAAAATAATTATATTTTTAGCCTATTTTATAAAAATACATTATAAAATGTAAAAAAAAAAACAATACTTAAAAACACTCTAAAACATTTATTTTATTTTCAAAATCAAAATAAAGAAGTTGGAGTGGTGAAAGTTATTGACAGGTGCTTATCCATTGTTTGTGATGACAAGCAACTAATCACCATCAAGGAAGGTCTGCCTTCACTGTTAGTTATACTTTGACTGCCTATATATATATATATATATATATATATATATATATATATATATATATATATATATATATATATATATATATATATATATATATACTTCCTAACCTTACTAACCACCATTCCATAATAATAACTTTTTCAAATATAAAATTAATTAGTTTATTTAATTACAATTCCTAAATAAATTCATGATAAAATTCATAATTTAATATAAAATTTATTATTATTTTTAAATATTAAATATATATAATTAATTATTTTATTTTTTTTACTTTTAAATAATTAATTTCATAATAATTCCTCAACTTCAAATTCCAAAAACAACATATTTTATTAATAAAAAAAGATAAAATTCAATTTTAATTAAAATCATTTCAATTAAAATCATTTCTAATTAGAAAAATTCAAAATTAGTTAAACTACAAAATTTTCGAAAACAACTAATTATAAAAAACCAGATTAAACAAAATGAAACTCAGAAATAATATATCCCTAAAAATATTTTTAAATAACCTTATAAAATTATTTACATATATAAAACAATTCTATAAACAAACTTCAATATTAAATCTAAAATAATCTAAAATTTCATACAACCAATTTTCAACACTAACTACCGAAATTCCCTTTTCTTTATTTTTATTTTTAATATTTAACTCTTTTTTTATTTTTATTTAACCTGACAATTTAAATAAATAAAAATACTCTCCCATTACATATTTTTTTTTACATTTTTTAATTTATGTTTTTTTACCTTTTTCCCTCTTCTTAACCATTTTTTATTCAATAATTCTCTAACCCCTAAAAAGACCTCTAAACCTTTCGACTTTTATACTTTAAACAGGACTTTACAAACAATTTATATAATCCATTTTTTAATTTTAACAACCCCCATTAAAAGTATAGAAAAAAACCATTTTAAATAAAAATAACATTATCTATTTAAAATTAAAAAAAAAAAAAAAAAAAAAAAATTACCTAAATAACAAACAATAATAAAAAAACCAACCAACAATAAAAACCATAAAAAACCAAAACCATATAAAACCCCAACACAAAAACACCCAAAAAAAAAAACAAAAAAAAACAAAAACAAAATATATATATATATATTGATTTTTTACTTGTAAAATAGTTCAAGAGAGGGTTGCATCTTGCGGTACTTTTTAGACTTAAAATGAATCTAAATATGCTAAAATAATGTAAACACAGCCCAAGTTAGAGTGAGTTAAGCTGTGTATGAGTTAACTTGAGACAGTCAGACTAAAGATTAAATGATAGATTGATGGGTGTATAAATTCTTGACACAATATTATTAGCTTAATTTTTATTGAAATAAAATATAGGATCAGGCATGAACTTGATTGGGGATCAATTCATCTTCACCAGGATTAGAGATAAAGCTTAATATATTTCAACATTAACTTGTATCCTAACACTGTTATTTGTTGATTGTTTTTTAATCATTTACTTGTTTTTTTTTCCAGTATATATGATACAAAGCTTCTGATATGAATGATATTTTCTATCATTATAAAATTGTATGTAGGAATAACAAATTGTTTGGAAATAAGAAAATTGCTTGGAAAAGGGGTATTACATTGAATAATTTATTAAATAATACAAAGGAAATTTTTGATAGCATGACTATTCCTGATGTAGTATATTTTATTGTTTTTTTTTGTTTTTTTGTTTTTTGTAAGAAAGTCTACATAGGTCAGAGTAGTTTGAGTTTAAATGAAAGAATAAATGTTCATAACAGTAGAGTTAGAAAGAGATATGTTAGTTCTGTCTTGTTTGTCCATGAAAAAGATACAGGCCACATTATTAATTTTGTTGGATCTAAGGTTGTCTTCTTTGAGAGAAATGAAATCAAAAGAAAAGTTAAAGAATCTCTATTATTGATAATTTATTATTCTGAAGCAATTAACTTGTTTAAGAGTTCTTTTAATATTAAGGGTGGATGGGAGGAAAATGGATTTGAGGGTAATGTTTAATATTATATATATTGTGTAGTTTTTCTCATTCTTTACACTTGAGAAGACTGTTTGTAGCAGTGAAACCTTTGGTTATATTTTAATATAATTTTGTTAGTATTGATATTGAATGATTAATCTTTTAGGGGAAAAAAGAGATTAGATTAACAAATGTCAACCACATTGATCAAAAATTGCTATAGATATTTAAACAAATTAATTACTTTTAAAATAATTTCTCCTTGAATAAATTGTAATAATTGTGAATATTTTTTTAAACATATGATTTTAAATTAAAAACTGTCATTTGCATTTCTTTTTATTCATTTTTTTCAATTTATCATATGCTCCCACAATAAAAATAGTAATATGAATATTCCCAGAAGAAGAATATTATCTGTATTCTCCCTAAGCTTGAATTCTGGGATAAATCATAGTTAAGAATGTAACTTCTGTATGGATTTTAGATAAACAATAAAATGAGTAATTTTTGCTAAAATACAGTATTAATTTACTTATTTCTTTGAATCATTGATGTATCTGTGATGTTCTGTTGGTAATATTTATATCTTTGTTTCTATAATCAGAAGTGGATTTTTACTTGCATTTTTGTATTGATCTGCTGTGAGATAATCTTCTATTTTAATATGGTAATAATGAATCTTCATTACTACTACAGCATGACTTAGTCAACATGAAAAGTATTAGAGATTTGTTTAGTTTGAGAGATTAAATTCATTTCAACATAGAAAATGTTTGATTTCAGTTGTTTTGTTTTTAAAATGTTCTTTTTATTCACCAGTGTAATTATACTGCTTCTTCTATTTACACTTTTTGATTGAAATTATTAGTGGTTGTTATTATATATAATAAATGAATGTGAAATGGTGTGATGACTAACTTTAATCTTTTTCCAGACAAATATGTCAACATATTAGATGTTTGGAAGTAAATGAAGAAGCTGATGGATTTCTAAGTACATTGTGAATTTTTATATGCAAATATAGGATAACAATTAATGATTACTTTATTTTCTTGTTTTCTATTGATATATAATTATTTATAGAATTATTTTTAAACATTTTTAATCTAAACTCACTTTGTGGTAAGAGTGCCAACTTTTTATTAGTGGTAAAGTTCTTTTCTTTCATTTTCCAATATGTTTTTTTTTTCTTCTATAGACTTTCTTACTCCCAAATCATTTTATAGATTTTCAGCTAATATAATTTTTATGGGAAATTTTTAAAATGTTTCATTTTACTTTTTTTTCATACATTATCTTGGTTCAGTTATAAATTCTCTGTTGTATTTCTACTTTTTTGTAACAAAATACTAATTGCAGTTCTTATTACACTAACAATTATCTTGTCATTGATCTCAGGTTATTTCAATGTTATGTCCTTAGAGTGTTTCCAAAGGTAAAGGCAATGAAATTGTAATACAGTTATTTTTAATAGATATTATTTTTGAATTTTGACATGACTAATATTTTATGTCACACCTTATCTCATTTTTTAAGATATTTAATACAGTTAATGTTCAAACATTATTTTTGGAGGCCACAATAAAATTACTGGATGTTCCACAACAAACTCTGGTTATCATTTTTACTCAATAAAAGGGCACATTATAACCACATTTTTGCAACATCTATTAATCTGTGTTATTTTTTATGTATGTTACCATAGGAAAATTTATCTACAATATATGTTTTTTAGTAATTTTTCAATTCTAGATCTAATATCTCCCATTACCATTTAAAAATTTTCTTTGCCCATAGAAAAAGCATTTTTATTACAATAAAAATTCATTTGATGTAAACTTGTATTATCTGTATTGTTATTTTAAGTTGTTACTCTGAATGATATATTACTGATCTCAACAATAATTTTTGCACACATTTATTTTAATGGCTCTCAATCCACTTTGGATTTCAATAGTTATGTTTTTGTAGTAAATATGAATGCCCACTTTTTAAAATAATTGTATGTGTATTTTCTCTTTTAATATCACAATGTCCATCATTATATTTTTAAGATTAGGTAATTGTCCAATATATGCCACATTTATTCACTTTAAAATGATCACTATTTTAATTAGCTTAATAAAGTCATCATCAATCACAGTTTAGAATTGTAATCACTTTTTGCCTTTGCAGACTAACCACTATGTTGGCTGGCTATTTTTCACATTCCTGGAAATAGAAGCCATAATTTAATATTTCATTTAAGCACATTCTTTATGCTTTAAATAAAATAATATCTCAATTATGAATTGTTAAGGTAAAAAGCTGGATATTTCACCTCACTAGATAATAAGTATTTGTGAGTAGCCCACATATGTTATTTTAGCAAATGAATAATCACAAATTATTATATATTAAATGGCAATAATATGCATTTGCCCTAATTAATTTATTTAAGGCTTTATATAGAAACCAGATACTCTTTTATTGAGTAAAAAAAAAAAAACTACAATGAATTTTTAAAATATTTTTATTTTACTATATATGTATAGGTTTTTATTAAAGGTTTTTAAGCTTATTCAAAAGGTTTTTGAACTTGAATTCAATTTTAAACCCAAGTTTTTGGATTAATATTAATCCAATTTATTAAACTTCTTTCTATTTCATTTTTAACAAGATATATTTTAAACATTGTAAAAAAAGTTTTTTTAAAGTAAACAGTACAATATTTAATAAAATAAAACTTACACTTACATATTTACAAATATTTTTTATACAAATAAATTGCTGACTTAAGATATAATTTATTAACTTATTACATTAAATTGTTAGTAATATTAATGTAACAGTTGGTGACTAATTATTCGTAATAATAATGATGATGATTATGATAATAATAATAATAATAATAATAATAATAATAATAATAATAATAATAATAATAATAATAATAATAATAATAATAATAAATAATAATAATAATAATAATAATAATAATAATAATAATAATAATAATAATAATAATAATAATAATAATAATAACAGCTATGATAGTATTATTATTATCATTATTATTGCTGTTGTTGTTATTATTATTTTTCTTGTTATTGTTGTTTTAATAAAATACATTTAAATTTTTTTGAATAATCAAAATTGAAGTAATCTGCTTTAATGAGTAACATTATTAAATAAGATATTTTTACTTACTGTTATGTTTCTTAAACATAAAACTTTCATCAATAAAGAGTAAATGTGAAAAAATAAAAAAGAATCCCCATTGTGCATTTTCAATGAAGCAACGAATTTCAGGTCAATCAGACTATTCATAAATAACAAATGTTATCATGTTAACGCTTTTGTTTATAGAAAAAAAAAATGTTGATTTGGATTATCAACTTAACATTTTAGAGATGCCACATATCTAGTTAATATTGTTATTAAACTCTTTTACATCAGCAATTAATAATTACCTTTACAGTATGTAGTTATTCTTTCATTGATTCTGATATAATTTTACTGGTATATATATAGTTTTAAATATGTTATTACAAATTGTGCTGTTAATATATATATATATATATATATATATATATATATATATATATATATATATATATATATATATATATATATATATATATATATATATATATATATATATATATATATTGTACCTAATGAAATCAATCTAGAGCAAATCCATTTTCTTACTACTCCCCATTGGGACAGACATTCACAATGAATCAATAATTTTATGTCCACCACCAAGTAAACCATTTTATTCCTCCAATATAACAAACCACTCTGCAATTAACCTACTTATACTCATACCGGGTTTGAACCTCAATTGGTACAGTATTTATAATATTGCGTAGGATTTTCCATTATATAATCATATCATGTGCACTTATATTAAGGGAAACATACTTATTATTATCTAGTTGTACAAATAAATTCTCAAACAAATTACAATGTAAAAGTTTAACATCATAAATTCATATTTAATATTGTCATAAGTATTATTACCTCGCATTTAATACTATAGATTATCAGATGCTTCAATGGTAGTCGTATCTCTTATGATGGTTCACAAATAATAAACAAGCACAGTGAGAAACATTATTTATATATGGCCATTAAACACATTTATTTATACTATTGTTTAATAAGATGATGATGATGATGATGATGATAATTATGCTTCCATCCATATCTATGGAACTAATTTACAACACAAATCTTATCTTTTATCATACTATAATTATTTACCAAAATATTGTTATATTAAAACTATGTTTATGATTGACAACCATTAATGATGATAATGACGAAACTAACTTCATAAGACATTGATTAACTCTAAGATATATATATATTTCAAATCATTTAGATTATTTTTGATAGTCATTTTTTCACAGATATGAGTACATATATGTATATGCGTGTGTGTATTTACAAGCATTAAAATTTTAAACATTTACAAATGTATTAGAAAATAGTTTTCTTTAAATAATTTTGTATTTTCTATGTAAATACCTCTTTTAATGAAAACAAATTAAAATTTATTATGGTTAATCATCAATAATACAAATAGAAAATTTATATAATTAATAATAACATTAACCACTTTCAAATAATAATAATAACCAAAATCCCCCTCCCCCCTTCCTCTTAATGAAACTTAAATTTCATGTTAATATTATATAGCATGATATGTGTGTTCATATCTCTAGTGAATGAAAAGAAATTTTATATCATTGATACATATTAATTTTTAAAATAAACACCCAATACATGCACATACTCACACACACACACACACACACACATATATATATATATATATATATATATAAAGAGCCTGTTAATAGCTCTAAACAAGCTTTTTTTTAATTTTTTTATGATAATAGCTTCAAATATTTTCTCTTGTAGCATTTATTATAAAAAATAAAAAAAAAGCTTGTTTAGAGCTATTAGCAGGCTCTTTATATATTACATATTAGTAATGCAAGCTATATAGGTCATGTGAAATATGACTGATTTTTACTAATATATGTGTGTGTGTATGTATATGTATATATAATCTTTGTATATAGTATATACAAGCGCTTTTACACGCTGGGTGAAGAAGCTATTAATGGTCAAAAAACAATCAAAATAAATTAATGCAGGCCTAGTACTTTTGAGGTTATTTCCCTCATATTCATGACCAAAACAAATTTTAAATCATTATGATATTGATAAATGTTAATGTATGTAAATGTGTATATAAATTATCTATAATCTTAAAAAATAATAAATGAGAAATAAGTAGACAAATGTTGGTTGAATTATAAAGAGAAGAATATCTCCAGAAATGGGTTTCAAATTATTTATCTCAATTTCCATTAATCTATGTTATTAACTACTTTAAAATATATCTCTCCTGATGCTAAATTTCAACCCTTATCCATTTGTACATTTATGTTCCATGTATTCATGTAGGACTATTTATACCCGTATGTGTGTATGTATGTTACTTCCCAATAATAAATCTTGAATTCAACCCTTATATATGATAAGAATAATACATTTTTTAAGAATAATATATTTCTTACCATATCTGAATTAATACATAATAAAAAAAATTTAAAAAAGTACATGTATAAATGGTTACATGTAATGGTAATCAAATAATACACATTACACTAATAAAGTCAATATTCATAATTATTGAAATACATTTTCTAATAATTGATTCATATTTTTTAATACTTACAGAAAGAGAGGGATAAATGGATTTATTTAAAAGAGAATTGTCAATGGTCAATGAGAAAACAAAATTAAATTGATATTACCAAGTTCTTCTTTTCTTTTTGATATAGAAACAGCTTCAATGAGTCTGATGAATTTCATTTTAAAGTTAACTTGTTTATGGTTGAGAATTTGAATGTTTAACATGCATAGATTTACCAATTGCACTGGTGTACTGGAAAAGTTCTGTTTTCAGCTTGGGCTTGCAATTCTTCTGTTTTACCCAGATGATGATGTTGTGACATAAATTGTATTTATTTAGGAAGCATTTTAACACTATGATGGTTTCTTCATTTTTATAGACAAATGGGTATTTCTGCTTTTCATATAAATGTCAGCATCTTTACTTTGGCTTTTATTTAAATTCAGCAATGCTATAGGTGAAATAATAACAGAATTTGAAGTCTTATTTTGGACATTGGAGATCATCCATAGGATGATATCTTTTAATTGTTTAGATTTTAACTCTTCAAGAATTGCACAGAGTTTATTGGGGTAGTTAAAAATCACTTTCAAACAAGTATTTTTCATCTACCTCTCCATGTCTGTAGAAAATATGGCTTCTAAAAGGCAATAAGACTTATTCTACTCTTCTGCTGCTCTCCTTTGCTGAAACTGTCTTATTTTTCAGCCTATATATGTGATGATAACATTACACACATGTATCTGAAACACCCATTTATCCATAAATTATACTTTATCAGTGCAGCTGAGATCCAAATGATCTGGTGTATCTCTGCAGTTTTAATAGCTTATTAATGAGTCATTGTTCTCATCCCCCCCAATTTTCACACATTGAGTTTAAGTTAAATTTGACCCCATATTTCTCTCTCAATCTGGACATTCCTTTCAAAAAAATAAGAAAAAGTTAACTTAAATAATATATAAGAAAAAAACAACTATTTACATAGAAAATACAAAATTATTTAAAGAAAACTATTTTCTAATACATTTGTAAATGTTTAAAATTTTAATGCTTGTAAATACACACACGCATATACATATATGTACTCATATCTGTAAAAAAATGACTATCAAAAATAATCTAAATGATTTGAAAATTATAGATTTTTAATATTATTAATATTAAAGTCATAGAATAAATTAGTAATGATGAAATATTAAAATATTATTAATAAAGAAAGAACAGCATGATTCATTAGATATACATTAAATTTAGAATGTTAATAAGTAGACTTAGAAAAATGATACTGTATGAAATTTATGTCTATAGACAATTATTTATATATGCTTAATATTTTTAATTCTCAAATATAACTATCAAACTATTCAATGATATATATATATATTATATATATATATATATATATATATATATATATATATATATATATATATATATATATATATATATATATATTTTATATATTATTGAACTCTCACTGAGAAAAATCAGTTGATTAGAGAGAATAAAAATATTTCTCCCACTCACCTTCTGAGCTTTTTGGATTTATAATGTAGGGTTTGAAATCAATACCTTAAAGCTTTTCCTCTTACAAAAAATAAATATGATAATTGTTTGTTTTCTTATTTTATGCATCACACTATTGCAATGGAGTCACAAGGCTAAATTGGAATGTGTACAATATAGAACTTATACTCCACTATCTAAAATTTTAAAGATGTATATTTTATTATGTCTAGCTATATCTTAACATTTTTGCATATGATTAATATAACTATCTTTCCTCATGGTATTCAGTGATTTTAATTAAAAAGATCATTGTTTTGCTCATGTAAACCTAGTTACAATTGGGCATAAAATCACCAAAATTCATAAAGTAATTTTTGAAAGATTCTTTATTTTGAAATAAAATTGTGATAGCAGGAAAATTAAATACTAGTTTATTACTTTTAGTAATAATTGTTAACTTGATTCCTTGACCTGAAAAATGCATGAAAGAGCAAAAGTTTTTTTTTTCCAACTAACTCATGGTAATTACTGATTACCCAAACCTATTACATGTGGCAAAAGAAATAATGTGATCCTTATTTCATTACTTTAATATGAATATTTATCAAACATTGTTATTAATTATAGAATATTTATTTATAAATATTTTTTAATTGTTACATTAATACTAGACAGTGTAGAGCAAACCTAAAAATTTGGACAAAAAGCAGACAACTGCTATTCAAGTGTGTTCAGTTGTTGCATGGAAATCAACACTCTCCAACAACATTATTTTGAGATGTTACAGAATTCTCTTTATTGTATTCATTTTGTCCAATTAATCTTTCACCTACTTAATACTTTGAAAGAAGCTTTGTCTGATGAAGAGTGAAATCAACACTTTATTTGTGTCTCACATCACAGTTTTAAACATTTATTATGAAAGACAATAAATGCTTGATGATAGCTGGAAAAATTGTATTCAAACACATGAATGTCTTAAATTATGTATTTATCTTTTCTGAAAGATTATTAAAATACTTTCATCAACCAGAGTGTAGATAACATTGATCCAACCCTTGTGAATTTATATGTATATTAAATATTTATATGGATAGTTGTTATAATAAAGAATATAAATAAAGAGATTATATTCATGTAAACTAAGGTAATTTTTGACTTTTGATCTTGCCAGAAAAATATCAACTATTACTAATCGGCAATCATACTGAGATTAAACAAGTCTTCTCCATTAATTTATAATAGCACTTTTGTTTGTTTTTATAGCTTACCTATTGTCTTATTAAACACTTCAATTTTAAAACTTTCCATATAAAATATATAAATATTGTTTTATTTCTCACCAGATTTAGCTAGTTTTTTTTTTATTTCAGGTAAACAGTAAGTATCAAATTTTTTAACAGTTCAAATATTATTCAATAAATACATGTTTTGCTATTTTACTTTATAAAAATTTATTAACTATTACTGTTTCACATTAATCATATTCAACTTCATATCAAACTATAATGTAAATACATTCTATTTCAATATGGTTAAACATATTAAATTTTATTAGACTTTTCATCAGCTGTTAATTAGAAACTCAAATTAATAGTAGTTTATTAGATTTGATATTTCTTATAAGAATTAGGGTAATAACAACTATAGATAATTTTGTTGCTAAGCATTTTGAGGGGATATCACATTGATATTAACAATATTTGTGAAACTTATTATTCCAAAGTTTACATATACTTTGAAACGTTTCATTTATTAGTTATTATTTTTTCTCATGTGTCAAAGCATCAGCCGGGAAGCAAACCCGGAACAACTGCTTGTAAGGCTGCTGTGATGACCACTTGGCCACCAGCGCTTGACTATTAGTTTTTGTTTTTTTTGAGTTTTACGCGGTATATGCAAAACTGCAATGTATTGTCAGATTAGTAAACCTACTAAAACACACACACACACAAAAAAAAAACATATCTAAAAAAATTATTTCGCATATTTTAAAGTAATATATATATATATAGTGTGTGTGTGTGTGTGTCATTATATATATATATGCATAATTTTGTGTGATCCGAATGTTGATAACAATATACATATAAGAATTTACAAAATGTTTGTACGATCACAATTATAATGCCAAATTAAAAAATAAAAATCGACTACCTTATATAAAGTTATTTAATTACTTAATTGAATTAAACCAAATGCATTACATAAGCACTTCGATTTTTTTATTGACATTTTCTAAGAAACATTTTTTTATTTGTCTCTATTGAACAGTCATCTTTGTTGTAGGTGTGCCTCTGCAGAAATAAAATACGATGTTAATGTAAATAAGCAAAATAAATTTGCAATTTAAATCTATTCATTTATATTGCAAGAGTTGCCAAGTGTTACCAAACAAATATTTTCAAACAGAAGAAAAAGCTTGAATTAAGATTTTTCATATCTAAAAAAAAAAAAAAACATTTGAGTGATTTTAAAAGTTACTGTTTATTGAAACATAATTGTTTTTACAAAGTAACTTTGATATATGTTTAGCAGACGTTTTTATTTTTTTTTTTATATATAATTTGCTTTTCTACGAAATATTTAAAACTTATATTAATTTGAGCTGTGTCATTAACTTAGTTTAAAAAAAGTAAAAAAAAATAGTATCCATCGCCTCCGCCCTCTCTATTAAATACTATGCAATGCACTGTGGTTTCTGTTTTTTCTTAGTCAGGAATCCCTCATCCACTATGCCCATAGAGACATGTTAGCCACCTGACCTTCCCTTTCCATTCCCTATCCTCAGATTTTTCCAAATTCTTCTCTATCCTGCTCCATCCCATTTCCACGGCATAATATTTGTCAACTCCATAGTCAAGCGTTTATTAAAAAAAAACAAAAAAAAAACAAAGCGACCTCTACAACTGTAATTAATAAAAAATAAGTAATGAATAATTTTTAAAAATGCAATTTTATTAAGACACATATTTTCCAATAATAAAAATGTAAGCACTAAACAAAAATCACCGAAAGCGAGAATTTAGCAGTCTACATAAAGTCGTATAATAAATACTTGCGTGAGCTTTCAAGTAAACCAAAGTGACAGCCCTATTCTTGATAAATCTAGAGTTTTGGGAGCCCCCACAAAATGCTTACAAAAAATACTTGCTAGAAAGTGTCATATTTAATATTTGCATTTTATTTTTTATTGCTGTTATTTTGAAAAAAAGATATCATTGTCAAAAAAGTAATTACAATATTTACAGTTTCTTTTTCGATTAACTTATTAACAGATAAATGAAATATATATATAAAAATAAATGCAATATTTATACTTTATTCATTTTGGCAGTGTTCAATCATATCTTGACAATTAATGCACTCTTTTTGAGACGAAAGGAAATAATCCACTGCATCAAGCTTGTGACAGGAAGGTCGAAAATTATTATCATTATGACAATTTACCAAAAAAACCGCTGATAAAAAGAAATCCACTAAATTGAACCCAAACATGAGAATATTATGAATGTCTTGCCGCTTTCCATTTAAATATTTTAAAAAATGACAAAAAAACTACTTATTTGGAATTAATTCACTATTTTTTGAATTTAGCAATCGATTTATTAATTTTGTTTTAATTTAACAAAACATGTCTTCGGTAGATTATGGGCCTCATTTATCAAAAATACGGTGTGTCATGTTGGTTTACTTGAAAAGTCCCAAGGTCCAATATATACATATATAAGTTATATGAGAAAAAGACGATTGATATTATTTGTTATATACTGGATCATCATTAGCTATAGTTTTGAATTTTTTTCTAAATCGCTATTAAAATTTAATCACTTTCAGTTGTGTAGAAAGTTTCAAATATAATGATATTTATTTATTTTTTATAAAAAATAAATTTGATAGATCCTATGGTCATCAGTTATCTTTTGTTGATTAATTAATAAACTACAATAGTAATGCATATTTTTTATTTGAAAAATATTACCAAATTATTATATTTGCTTATAAATTTACTATAGAGTCTAACAATAATAATCTGTCACTTGACAAAAAATAGATAAGGCTGTTTTGATTGAAGCTTTTTGAAATAGGATTAAGAATCTGATTAAAAATAAATATATACAGAATGTATATAAATAGAAGGTTAGTTTAATACTTGAATAACATGGTATTGACATGTTTGGAAGATATTTCAACTGGATGGCTACTTAGGATATTGGCCACATTGTTTTCTTTTCTTACACAATATGTTACTTTATATTGAAATTTCTGTAAGAATAAGCTTCGTGTGATGAGACGATCATTATTGAAACCAGCAATTAAAAAAACATAGTTAAAATAGCGATGGCAAAGAAAGAATATGTCTGTTTTTTAAGTATTATTGTTGAGTAATTAATGTAAGAGAGAGATTTCACAAATGGAAATTGAGCAACAAGGATATCAATAAGGATTTAAACATGAACTTGTAAACTATATATGACATGCTTTCCATAATATGATTTTTGTGTGTGATTTTTGCATACACCAAATTTATCCTGGACAATAAAAATAATAGAAGCACATGTGGTGGAGAAAGAATTAAATAGCAGTTTATTCATTAAATAGTATTCCTCACCAAGAAGTCGATCATCTTCAAGATATTATTAATCAGCTTAAATTTTAGATAAGCTCAAATAATATAAATAAACTTTAGACAAACAAAAATAAAGTTAGCACAAATATTTAGTATATCAAAGATTTTTGGCACTGGATAAAAATATCCATGATCAGCCATATCAGTTTAAATGTTCATTGCAATATGAGGATTAAAACAGATTCTCTGGATAAGTGCATCCTGTTTCTGTAATGAGAAATAAAAATATATATGTAAGGCTATGTCTAAGAGACATAACACAAAATAGTAAGGCCATTTTCAAACAATATATTTATTTGACAATTTGTAAAAAAATGTTCATATTAACAAGAAATGGTTTTATGCTATTCCATCTCACAAATAAAATTGACAAAAAATGATAGACACTGCAATTTCATAGGTTTTAAACACAATGACTAATCATATTATTTTTACAGAATTTTGTTTGCATTAGTGAGACTGGAGTCCAAAAACATTACCATACTTGCTTTCCCATTCTTGGTGAAGTACTTATGAACATTTTTGGTGCTGCAATTTTGTGATAAAATTTATAAAGATGTGAATAATTTAATATAATTTCTTGAAAAAATAATGGTGATATAAATAAAAGTGTTCTATATAATGTAAACATGTGAAAGATTAAAGACAACTTTTAACTATATCCTTGCTATTATAATCGACTTTAATAAGCAGCTCTGTTTGCAAGTATTTGAAACTGATAATGTTTCATGAGTTTTGTTTTTTCAAGTATAGGACAGAGATCAGTATGGTATTTTTTTATTTTATTTAAGGTACTATTAATATGTCTAGAGAGATACATTATCATAATTGAAATTAGGTTGTAGCATATATATGTTTTTTTTTAATGTGTGTTTTTTATGGTCAGAAATTATTGCAAAAAATATGATCATATAAGCTTTGAGGACACTTTAATTACAATTTTTCACTTGTGTCCAATAGTTATTTGGAGGTTTCTACATGATTTTATACATGTAATTCTGTATTGTAAGATATCTCAAAATAGTATCATATTGTCTAAAATATAATCAGATATTGTCCATTCAGGAGCATTTAAGCATGGAAAATATATATTATTGTGAAAATTAGCGATGCTTATCCAATGCTTGGAAACAATATACTTGCATTTTTTCTCAATTTAAAAATGGGTTACTACACAATAAATAAATTAGCTAATATAGGAATAATATTTTTAATATTTAAAAATATATTTTAATGAAACTTCCAAGATAGAATGAAAATTTTGACAAAAAGTCACATTGATTCTATTGAGAAAAAATACTGTATGTTTGCTGTTTTTAACTATCCATCCACCCATTTTTTGTATTATGGAAGGCATGCTCTTATATTCTTATAAATATCATTATCTAAAATACAAAAAGTTGTTGAACCTAATTATAATAAAGAATGTTCTTGAAAACAAGTACATTGAAAAAATATATAAAAATTAAACTTAAATTTATAATCAATATGCATATCTTTTATTTTTGTCCCTCCTTCCCCAGTTACACTTTTTTTCTATTAACTTCAATTCAAATGCATGTGGTAAAATAGTTATAAATGTAGCCTTTTTTCTTATTATATGCAATATAGTCTTTTTTAAAAATGATGATGATGATACTAATAGTAGTAGTAGTAGGAGGAGGAGGACAAGTAAGACAGTCAAGATGGTGACCTTCCATTTAGACTGCTGCACAACTTACTCCTAGTGAAAAAGAATTATATGTGAGATATCCACATCTATAGAACAGTGTTTGTTTCTTCTAAGCAGACTAAAATGTATAATGTGTTGTCAGCTCAAAGGTAATTGAAATTCATTTAGATTAGAGAGCTTAGGGGATCTATGAAAATGAACACGCAGCTGCCATTAGAAATATTGTAAAATGGCTGATGCTTTTATTTACCAGCATCAATATTACAAATCGTCATACCAGTTTAGATAATTTTAAATACATAAAACAATCACATATTCAAAATAACCATTCATCAAAGTTACTAGTATTAAATTGTGATAATCACAATTGCCACAAATCATGCAAGAAAAATTATCGGAAAAAAATACCGGTAAAAATGAAACATTCTTACAAGGGCCTGAAGTAAAACTTGCTAATTTTCAACCCTTGGAAAAGCTTGTCATATTACAAACTCCAGTATCTAGTTCGAATAAACACAATTATGCTAATGAAAATATAGAAATATCAGATTCATCGTGATTTACCGATCAAAAAAATTTAAAAAAAAAAAGATCAGTAATAACAAAACATATTTATGAGGGCCTGAAGCAAACCTTGCTATTGTGCCAGCCTTGGAAAAAAGTGTATTAATGACAAGATCACACATTTAGAACCACAGTAGCGAAACTTAGCTTCATCAAAATAATATAAATCTTCTAAACAATCAATATAAAAATGAAAATACATACTCAATCATTGCCAATACTTATGCTACGGCTGTTAAAACTGCTTTAAATTGCACTCAGTCAGACTCTGAAGCTCTTTCGGAACTGATGGGTTTTGATGATGAAATGGATGAGCAGCAGCATATCAATGATATAGAACAAAAACCAATACTCCACATTACACAAGAACTATATGAACAGTTTACTATCAAATTTAACGAAACAGTTCCACAAGTACTATTCAATTCATTTAAAAATTTCCAAAGTGACAATTCACTCATAATGGCAGTAATGAATGCTGATATTGAATTATTTAAATTGCCAATGGAAGAATTCTACCACAAAATAACACAAATGAAGGTATGAAGCTACGTCTACAAAATATTGACCCTTCTCAATAACAAGTATTTGTATCTAGAATTTCATAACAAGACACAAAAAATAAATTTGTAAAAAGCATATTACAATTTTAAATTCTAGAATGCATTGCTATATTGATACAGACCACTCTCTAGTAACACAACGACTAATTGAAAACTGTTACCTAAGTTTTTCTGAAGTGGATTTACAATTACAATTGTAAAACTTCGGAAAAATAACTAATTTTAAATATCTAATAGAAGAAAGGTTACCAATATCAATTTTAACAAAAACAGTGGTATTTAATATACAGCTAAATAAAAACATGTGTACAATATATATATATATATATATATATATATATTGTACAAATGTTTTTATATTAGCTGATATATATATATATGACCGGCACAATATATATATATATATATATATATATTGTGCCGGTCAGAATTGTATGTTCATTTAACAAGGTTTAGAATCTAAGCAAAAGTACCCTAAATCCACTCATGCCCGAGATACACAGGTCAGGAGCAATCATGAATTCTGCCCTGTTTGCTCTTCTCTAAAACTATAACATTATAAACAACACTTCTGATGGTAACATGAACTTTTATTCATTACAGTCCCAGAGACACAGTGGAGAAACATGAGATCTACAGGGTAATTAGCATAAATAAATAATGTTAAAACTTGTCTCAATCCACACCTTATGTGAAGGGACAATTTGAAAATTTTAAATGAATTGCACACAGCTAGCATTGCAAAAGAAACATAAATTTTAAAATAGTATCCATCCAGAATGAGCAAGAATAGAACAATCCAGAGATAAATATCTATTTGAAGTAATCAATTATAATTTCTAAATAATATTAATATTATTATAAAGACTAAATGGGATTCAATGAATGAGACTCAGTAAGACACAATATAATAATTTAATAAATATAAACAATTTAATTTACATTAGAAAACATAGCATAGATTTAATGTGGTTATTACTTTACATATAAGGAACTGATTTAGTATGCTAATGAGTTATAGTATAATAATGAATTAATGTTATCAATGCGGTGATCGTTACTTTAAGTAATGATAAGGACGTTTACAAATTCATCTCTAAAAAAAGGTTTACTCTTGATATGATAGTTAATAATTTATCATTTATGAGCATATTTGGGCCTGTACAAATGAGGAATGGGTTAACCTAATAAGTTTACTGTGACAATCCTAAAATATTCGATAAATTATAAATGAGTGGTTTACAAACATCACTGTACCACATCTTATAGATAATATGAGAAAGACACATAAAAGAACTCGCAGTGCTAACTATAATGACAGCATTTAAAATGGAGAAGATGTCCGTCTTTGGACTGGAAGGCTTTATCACATATATGATTCCGCTTGTATTTATCACAAGGTGATATTCGAAAATATGAGTGGTAAGGATTCCATGGTATTCCCTCCGATATTTCAGCCTTAATACTCTAATGTTTATCCTGAGATCAGTTATACCAAACCTCATTCCTATACGAGTTACATGAAGAAAATCCGGAGTTTGGATGAGTAAATATAATTAAGCAAAATATAATTCTTTAAAATGCTATCATAAGTAAGCGTCACAAATATGGCTTAAATCTTAAATGACTAGTGAAATAATTTAAGCTTAAATAAAGCAATAAAAGCATGCGTAACGCCATGATAAAATAATAACCCACTCAGCATCGTACGTATAACTTTAATAAATTTAGGATGTCGAATATAGAAGAGGGAAAATATTATTTTCTATTTAACAAGTCCAAGTATTTTAAATGACAATATATTATAAGCAATTTAACTCTTAATGGCATATAAATAATAAATAGTTATTAAAATATATTAATAATCAAATTTATTTTAAGAAGATAAAATGCATTTAAATATTGATAGTGACAACAACAAATGGTTTATCTTATCCCATAATATAATTTTTAAACAATCTGTTATTAAGCATATATTTTAAATATTTAACCGAGCGAACAGCATTCAGTAAGAAATTTAACGTTTAACTATTTAAATATTCCAAAATTTCGGAATGATGATTGAAATAATATAAGTTTGCTAGATTAAAACATTAGCATACTAAAACTAGTTTAATAAGATATATATCTAAAATAAGTTTTACCGCATAAAATAAAATAATTAGACTGTGAAACTTAAAAAGCTAATGATAGATTTAAAGTACATAATTCTGTGCTTAGCGTTTCAAAGAACAAGTTTAAAACTTAAGAGATAAAATCACAAATTTAATGATAATTAAGTTTATAGTCAGTTACCAAATAAATAAAATTACATTATGATTACAATTAAGATTTAGGAAAGAAGTGAAGTGAGGAGAATTAAGAGTTCATTCTTTGGCAAAATGGATTACCTTTAGTATTTATGGTGACCATTTAGCATAAAAACACAAAGTTTGGACCCAAAGGCAGAATATTGACAAAATAATGGTAAACATCTTCCAATAGTTCTTTGACAGTTAAACACAACAGTTCTCAAGTAGCAATGGCATGGCAGAAGGCAGGACAGAGACGATTTAAGATCAGAAAGGCAAATTGTTTTTACTCACAGTTCATTTTGTTTCCACTCTCTAAACGAATATGAGAGAGAAGAGTGATTTGAACTCCTTCTGCATGTTCCTAGAACTTCTGCTCCTCCTATACTTGAAATTTAGCAATATTGGAAGATGTAAACAATATGTTCCAGAAAGCATTATTTAAACGTATTTTTAAAATTGCAAATAACTTTAAAATATGATTTTTGGTTTGACTTGAAATATTTAAAATGAGAATGACCTTTTTAAATTGTAATAATACTTTTTAGAATTTTCTGGCATTTGCTTTAGCTCTACATTAATTGTATTTGTTTTTATATCTATAATACATATATGTACATACACAATTATCTAAGTGAAGGGAATTTACAAGCTTGGAAATAAAATATACTTAAGCTAAAATAATAATTCAACTGGTTATACATAACCATTTTGAATAAACAAAGTGGAAGTTATACGTGTATATGTGTGTGCTTAACATTCCTGGATGACCAAATAAACATATAAACTGGTTCAAACCCTACTTTGAAGGTATGTAGTGTCATCAGGCAGTGAAGTTAAATATGTATTACATATTTACCACTTCATATTCCCGTAATTAGGGGAACAAACAAAAAAAAAAGTGTTTAAAAAAATGATTTTACTTATACCTTTAAAAATTGTTATTCCAAGTGGCAAAGAAACACATGGTCAAACGAATAATAATGAATTAGCCTGTCTATCCCCACTATTATGTTTATGCCTCACTTGAAGGAACTTTAATCATAATGTACTAATTGGAATCTCCATATTCTCTTAAGTCCTTTTGAAAATCAATGGTTCCTCCTAATATCTCAAACACTTTTTACTATTCTTTTCCTGGGTCAGGCGGTATATACAACTTTAATTGGCATGCAACATTATTATATTTGGAAACCTTAACCCACATCTGATCTACCCAAATTTTATGATGAGGAATATGTCTCTTTCTTACCCTAATTTTTGCTATGTCGGACAATTTTAATCGAGCATCTTGCTGGTCATATCTTTGATGGATACAAATATTCTTGTCCAGTAAGGATTTACAAATCCCTGTATCACTATAACTAATATTTCTAAAAATTTTAGGTTTATATAATATTGGGTTTGTAATCATCTCCATCTCGAAAACATTATTACTACCACTAAAAATGATATTCTTATTGGCTGCAGAATCAATATGTTCAGCATTAAATAAATTCATTCCATGAATCTTTACATATTCATATTTTTCAATAGTAGAAATAAATGTACAAGCATATTCTTTATTTATAGCAGTTTTGATAGATTTATTAACAGGAATTCGAAAGTTTTCTTTATCATGAATACTCTCAGTTTTGATTGCCTTATTAACAGGAATATGTTCTATAGAAACTTCACCAGTACACTCTGCTATTTTCATATCAATATCTTGGGCCTTGGAAAAACAATCTGACTTAGAAAGTTTATCATTTTTAATCACAAATGGAATTGTCTCTTTACTTATAAATTTCTTTTCAAAATTATTAGAAACTGTAACATCCATTCCTTTAGTGTTTAGTAAAGTCAATTTTGAATCCACAGAGAATGAATTGTTAATATAATTTTCTGTTTTTATTGTAGATGCTACATCCCAATTAGAATTTACATTCTTAGAATGGAGTTCACTAATATTTAAAATTAGATATTTCTCAATCTTTCCAGAATGACAATTCACTTCAATTTGCTTTTCAATTATATCACCCAAACCAAGATAATTTACTTCTATATTACTTCTATTTACTTCATCTAGAGAATCTACTTCAATGGTATTTCTACTATCATGCACCAAATAGTTCAAATCCATCTGCATCTCATTAGCATCAACTACATTAGGCAAACAAGTATTTATTTCAATTCCACCTTTATTTAAAGCATCACTAAAATTCATCTTGTTCTGAGAATCAATTTCATTCATATTCACAACTGTATTCTTTTCATGATTATAAGTAATATAATTTAATTTAGTTTGCCTTTCATTACCAATTTTTTTATATAAGTAAAAAGCAAATTCCATATCATTTCTGACTGAAGGATTATCTAATTTAGAAAAATTACTATTTTTCTCAGATATCAATTTACAATGTTGAATGTTAACAGTGTTTAAAGGAACGTTGTCATTTTCTTTATCAGAGATGATAGTTTCCTGCAGACATTTCTTGCTAGTTTTAACATTATTTACACCAGCTGTCATTTCAATATCATTAGTTATGATATTTAACTTATTACACCTTCTTTTCTTAAAATTCTGAGCAGTAAAAGTAAAATAATCATTTGGCATGAGTTTTCTTTTTTTACAACCTAAACATTACTTTTCAGAAAATGTTTGTTTTGATAAACAGTCATGTGTTTCTTCAAACATTATATTTTTATTTGAAAACTCATTATTAGGACTTTCAAAAGATTTTGCAGCACATTCAGATAAAAAGATGCCCGGTTCAATTTTATCCATTAAAAGAGAATAACTTTTGTGAAAAGGTATCTTTTCATTTCTGTTATCTAATGCTTGAATTTTACAATTACTGCTTATCAGTCAACACATTTTTACAAAATTCATTTAATAAAACATTATTAAAATATGGAATATCATTAAAAGTATCTTCAAACTTGTTTTCAACATGAAGAATAATTCTATCACTATCCATTATTTCAGCAATTCTACTTTTAACACAAGATTCAGGCTCAGTCTTTTGAATTGATAAATCTTCATGCAAATCCATTGCAGAATCTAAACATTTTGTTGACTAATCACTGCTAAAGAATTCAAAATAAATGGCTGAATTTGGTTTTCATCAGGTACTGTGTTAGATTCAAATGAAATTTCTTCTTTTTGATAAATCTGACTAACTGTAACAGATTTATTGATGGAGGTATCAATCAAAGTTTCACAATTTGATTGAATATCTGGATTGTAGAGTGGATCTATAAACTTTTCAACATTTTTAGACTGATATTCCAATAAAGAATCTTTTTGGATTTCTGTTCCATCCTGTTTGTTTCTTCTGCCTTCAAAAGATAACTGGGATCAAGCTTTTCATCAGACAAAAAGGGATCCTGACTAGAAATATTTTCATCACATAAAGTTATACCTTTGGGTAATGTTTCAACATTAGTAGCATTTCTATTAGTTTCTTTAACCATATTTTCCCGATAGTTCAAATCAGTTTCACATTTTTGTGTCATAAGAGAATCCAGACCGTTAATATTTAAATCATTATTTTCAGAGTCTTTAAAGTCCAGTTGTATCTTTGTCTGAATTTCTTGAAACATGTCCTTAACCTCATTTTTAGACATTTCATACTCATATTTTACCTTATTATCCGGCTCATAAAGATGATCACTAATTTCTCTTTGGACTACTTGAAAATCTCCTACTTGTTCCTCATGCTTTATCATGTTCTGTTGTTGATATTCTATTTTCATCTCTTTGACAGAAATTGGTCTTTTTACATGATTTTGCTCCCTCCATTCTTCCATCTTCTGATGTCTTTCAGCTCATTCTTCTAATAGAACCTGCACCCTTTTCTAGGATTCTTCAATTTCTTTGTCCATCCATTCTTCCATCTTCTATTGTCTTTCATCTTGTTTTTCAGTTTCTTTCTTCCAGAATTCTTCAGCATCTTTCTTCCATTCTGCAGCTTCTTTCTTCCATTCTTCAGCTTGTTTCTTCCAGAATTCCTCAGCATCTTTCTTCCATTCTTCAGCTTGTTTCTTCCAGAATTCTGCTTCTAACTTCCAGAAATCTTCATCTTCTTCAGCTTCTAACTTCCAGAATTCTTCATCTTCTTTCTTCTGTTCTTCACCATATTTCTTTATGAGATCTTTTATCATTATAAATAACTGGTGGTTATTGTTGTTCAATTTGTTAAGAACGCTAATTCCATAACTCATTATTATTGGCTATGGGTTATTCACCTATCCCTTTCCCTCAATCACCTCTGTACTACTATTTTCCCACCATACCTACCACTTTCTTCCTGCTCTGCCTAACTTATATGATGCCCAACCACTTTATTATTTATGCCAACTCTTCTCCACTACTTAAATCTGCCTATATCATTTAAGCTATATATTGTAAAATTATTAACTATTAATTCTATATCACAAAATATATTTAAAAATTACCATGCCTTCACTTCTTTTGCCACTTTCCATCCATTCTCTTTGCACCTGGAATTGACTAAAATCTTTATTAGTAAATTGATAATACAAAGTATAACAGAGAGCCAAAGTAAAGTATGATCTTCTCTCTTTTAAATATTTGCTTGCATTTGAATCTCACCCAATGTAAGTTATGTCAACACCTGAATACCAGTTGGCAAAATTAATAATTGTATAAATACAAGGTGCCATGCCAACATGGCAATATTAATAACTTATTAAACAATATTTAGGTTATTCATGCTCACAGAGATGGACACCAAAATTTCCTTTTGCATTGATCAAATAATTCAAAATTATTATACTGAACAAATATATATTTTATTTTCAATGCTGTTTTGAAATCAGCAAGATACATCACTATAATTATCCCCTTACAATAATCTGCAACAGCTATAAATTTATTTCACATAAATAAATTTTATGTATACATAAAATAGTGTTTAAGTTGATTTTATATCATAATCCAGCAAAATAAAGCTAAGAAATATTATGACAATATGAAAGTTATACAACCTGGATTGACATATTTAAAATAAAACAATTTATTTCATGAACAGTTATTACTTACTACAAACTGACAAGTGAAACTAACCTAAGTAAGAATATAGGAATTTAACTCAATTATCTATCATTTCCAAGGAGCTTGAGGCTATGATAAAATGTCAAAATTAATATTCTTCCCAGTAATTTGTATTTATCGATATCAATTTTCACTTTCGCTAGCATAAGAACATGTAAACCATTAAAGCATTTTGCCAACTACATATGGCTGCTTGGTGTCACATAAAAGGTCTTCACCTGCTTTGAGGTTACTAATAATAAGAAACGAACATTTAAAATAACCAACTAGCAAGCAACTTTTCTTTTGCTAGCATGAGAACATGTAAACCATTTAAGCATTTTGCCAACTACATCAGGCTGCTTGGTGTTACATAAAAGGGTCTTTACCTTCTTTGAGGTTACTCTAAGAATCAACATCATTGAAGCATAATGTCCACTACAAAGGACCGCTTGACATAGAATTCTATTTTGAAGGTCTTCACCTGCTTTGAGGCTACTAATAATAGGAAATGAACATTTACAATATCTTCTAGCAAGCAATACTTTTAAATTAAGTTTTAAACATAATATCAATATTGGATACTTCTAAATATCAAAACTGAGATATACACTACTTAATGTTGACAAAGAAAAATTTACTTCTTTCATCTATTCTACCCCTTGCTCCAATCTACTCTTACTACCTTTCTAACACTTTAATTTTCTTTCTCCCTATTGTCACAAACACATATTAACAAATGTATAATATATATATATATATATATATATATATATATATATATATATATATATATATATATATATATATATATATATATATATATATATATATATATATATATATATATATATACTGAGATAGAACAAGCTACACATATAATTAATTTATATATATATATATAAACTATCTTATTCTTTTAAAATAAATATTTTGACTAACAATACTGTTTTACTCATATAGCTTATGGTATTTCACCAACAAAATTAATTAATGAACCTAGGTTTAGATAATCTTGGAGACATTAAAATATAAGCCACCAAAAATATAAGCACTATACAGGGTGTAAGATTTAATTAATAGAGGCCTCAACAATTGTGCCAACAACAAAATAAGCAATCTACAGGGTGATATTTATTAATCGATGCCCCACATTGGGCGCCAAGCCAAGAAAGAAAAAAAAATCCTGTACCGGTCAGATTTGAATGTTCATTTAACAAGGTTTAGAATCTAAGCAAAAGTACCCTAAATCCACTCATGCCTGAGATACACAGGTCAGGAGCAATCATGAATTCTGCCCCATTTGCTCTTCTCTAAAACTATAACATTATAAACAACACTTCTGATGATAACATGAAATTTTATTTATTACAGTCCCAGAGACACAGCAGAGAAACATGACATCTACAGGGTAATTAGCAAAAATAAATAGTTAAAACTTGGCTCAATCCATACCTTATGTGAAGGGATAATTTATAAATTTTAAATGAATTGCAAACAGCTAGCATTGCAAAAGAAACATGAATTTTAAAATAGTATCCATCCAGAATGAGCAAGAATAGAACAATCCAGAGATAAATATCTATTTGAAGTAATCAGTTATAATTTCTAAATAATATTAATATTATTACAAAGACTAAATGGGATTCAATGAGTGAGACTCAGTAAGACACAACACATGAATAATTATTAAAACATAATAATTTAATAAATAAAAACAATTTAATTTACATTAGAAAACATAGCACAGATTTAATGTGGTTATTACTTTACATATAAGCAACTGATTTAGTATGCTAATGAGTTATAGTATAATAATAAATTAATGTTATCAATGCAGTGATCATTACTTTAAGTAATGATAAGGACATTTACAAATTCATCTCTAAATAGAGGTTTACTCTTGATATGATAGTTAATAATTTATCGTTTATGAGCATATTTGGGCCTGTACAAATGAGGAATGGGTTAAGCTAATAAGTTTACTGTGACAATCCTAAAATATTCGATAAATTATAAATGAGTGGTTTACAAACATCACTGTGCCATGTCTTATAGATAATATGAGAATTACACATAAAAGAACTTGCAGTGCTAACTATAATGACATCATTTAAAATGGAGAAGATGTCCGTCTTTGGACTGGAAGGCTTTATCACATATACAATTCTGTTTGTATTTATCACAATGCGATATTCGAAAATATGAGTTGTAAGGATTCCATGGTATGACCTCTGATGTTTCACATGCAGAGACTTAATACTCTAATGTGTATCCTGACACTGGTTATACCAAACCTCATTCCTATACGAGTTACGTAAAGAAAATCCGGAGTTCGGATGAGTAAATATGATAAAGCAAAATATAATTCTTTAAAATGCTATCATAAGTAAGCAATATGAATATGGCTTAAGTCTTAAATGAATAGTGAAATAATTTAAGCTTAAATAAAGCAATAATAGCATGCATAACACCATGATAAAATAATAACCCACTCAGCATCGTACGTATAACTTTAATAAATTTAGGATGTGGAATATAGAAGAGGGAAAATATTATTTCCTATTTAACATATTATAAGCAATTTAATTCTTAATGGCATATAAATAATAAATAGTTATTAAAATATATTAATAATCAAATTTTTTTTAAGAAGATAAAATGCATTTAAATATCGATAGTGACAACAACAACAGATTTATCTTTTTCAATAATATAATTTTTAAACAATCCACCATTAAGCATATATTTAAATATTTAACTGAGCAAACAGCATTCAGTAAGAAATTTTACATTTAACTATTTAAATATTCCAAAATATCGGAATGATGATTGAAATAATATAAGTTCGCAAGTTTAATACATTAGCATACTAAAATTAATTTAATAAGATATATATCTAAAATAAGTTTTGCTGCATGAAATAAAATAATTAGAGTGTGAGACTTAAAAAGCTAATGATAGATTTAAAGTACATAATTCTGTGCTTAGCATTTCAAAGAACAAGTTTAAAACTTAAGAGAGAAAATCACAAATTTAATGATAATTAAGTTTATAGTCAGTTACCAAATAAATAAAATTACATTATGATTACAATTAAGATTTAGGAAAGAAGTTAAGTGAAAATAATTAAGAGTTCATTCTTTAGCAAAATGGATTACCTTTAGTATTTATGGCAGCCATTTAGCATAAAAACATGAAGTTTGGATGCAAAGGCAGAATATTGACAAAATAATGGTAAACATCTTCCAATAGTTCTTTCACAGTTAAACACAACAGTTCTCAAGTAGTGATGGCATGGCAGAAGGCAGGAAAGAGACGATTTAAGATCAGGAAGGCAAATTGTTTTTATTCATATTTCATTTTGTTTCCACTCTCTAACAAATATGACAGAGAAGAGTGATTTGAACTCCTTCTGTGCATTCCTAGAACTTCTGCTCCTTCTATACTTGAAATTTAGCAATATTGGAAGATGGAAACAATACGTTCCAGAAAGCATTATTTAAACATATTTTTCAAATTGCAAATAACTTTAAAATATGATTTTTGGTTTGACTTGAAATATTTATAATGAGAATGACCTTTTTAAATTGTAATAATACTTTTTAGAGTTTTCTGGCATTTGCTTTAGCTCTACATTAATTGTATTTGTTTTTATATCTATAATACATATACGCACATACACAATTATCTAAGTGAAGGGAATATATAGGCTTGGAAATAAAATATACTTAAGCTAAAATAATAATTCAACTGGTTATGCATAACCATTTTGAATAAACAGGGTGGAAGTTATATGTGTATATGTGTGTGCTTAACAATCCTGGATGACCAAATAAACATATAAACTGGTTAAAACCCTACTTTGAAGGTATGTAATGTCATCAGGCAGTGAAGTTACATATTTATTACAGATTTACCACTTCAATATATATATATATATATATATATATATGGTAAATAATGCAACACTAATCATTACATTTAGAGGCATGCTGCCTCAATGTTTTTTATGAAAATTATGTACACATATCATTAAAGATTGTCCCAAAAGAATATGTAATATTTCCAGTCTCAAATCAAGTAAAATTCATCAATGTACACTTCCTCCAAATGCAAAATTTACCCCCAGACATGAAAGTGTCATAGTGAAAGAGATAGGACAATCACTAATCTCTTCTCCACAAAATGACTCACAAATACAAATTCAAATTGTTATAAACAGTAATATTTCAACAAAAACCTAAGACAACCTTCGAGATAAGGAAACTACCTCCTCTTATGCTAGTGATCAAAAGATTAACAACCTCACAGGACTGAGTTCACCTAAACTTAAGCAAACAGAGACAAGAAAACAAATAAATTGAACAATAAGTATATATACTTCACCACTGATCAAATGGACACCATGGTTACATTAAGACCCCCCTTACAATATAACAGGAACTCTTTTACTAGTATAAAAACTAAAATCAAATAATCAAAATTCTAACTTATCACTATCCCCACAAGAAATGCACTGGACAAGACAATAACCCACGGAGGGACCAGAATTAATTTCACAAATACCTGATTATTCATCTGGGCTGGCCATCCGCCACAGCATATCTAGGAAACAAAAGAACTTGTCTACTACTAATCCACTAAACTCACCTCTAAATGCAGATCAAATTATGAACAGTGAAATGCATTCACCATTATTTGGAAACTCACCCATAGAGATTACTGTTCCTGAACTAGTGTTCTCCAAACAATGTTTGGAATAGAAACACATCAACCATACACCACCTTAAAAATGGAATGTAAAATCACTGTAGTAAATGTTAGGGAAATCAACTCTCTAAAAAGAATGTTTGCAATTTCCAATTGGTTAACTCATACACATACAAACATGCTGTTCCTCATTGAAACCAAAGCCTCCATTAACTCTTGCTTTAGCCCAGATCATTACCTAAATAAGTTTGGATATAACAAATTTTCAACATCTAACTATTCAGCTGCAGGAATAGGCATCTTGATTCACCATACTTTTCCAAATCAATCATATAAAATTTCATACTGTGATCAGCATATGATAATTATATCACTAAATAATAAAAATTTCAAATTGAACATTATAGTGCTATATTTATATAACAAATTAACACTGATTTATCAATTAATCAACACCATTAACCCACACTTGGTTACAAATCCATACCCTACTATGATGTTAGGTAATTTCAACATGCCGTATCAAGACTTCATGAAAAAATATCTGCACTACATTAATAAAAATCTCAAGAGTGTGGATGGTCCCCCCCCAAATGCAATATCTTTCTATACAAAACAGCAGTCTACATTAATAGATTTTCTCTTATATTTACCTGAGCTGCATTTTTGAATAAAACCATTACTCCATCTGGTCCCTTTCTCAGGACATAATGTGCTGAAAGTAGAAGTCAGTTAACCCATTTACTACCAGCCTGCATTAACATTAGCTAACACAACTGCTCTTTTGCTGAAAGTGTATGCACCTGAAGTCATATGTTCTGATATATATTGTAACGATCCGGAGAAAGCGACTTAACGTAAACTGCACTACGGGGCGCCATCTAGGCATTTGAACCTAGAAAAATTTATAAAGTAGGCAGATACGTAAGTCAAAAAAAAAAATTTTTTTTTTTTTTTTTAATATTTTGGTTCCGGTCGTTAGCCCATGTCACTAGCTCAGTGGAATAGCAGAGATTAATATAATATCTTATCTAATAATATTTCAATATAAATAAAATAAGCCACTGCCAGTAATTATCATACAAACAGATTTATTTATGCACATATATATAAGGTTTAAAATTACTTTAGTGATTTACATTTAATTTAACATTTAACATTATTTTTTTTTACTTTGATTTTACTTTAATTTACATTGCATTAGCTATTATATTATAAATTTACATTTTTAATCAAGTTCGCACAGATGGGATTATATTAACCTGTTTAATATGTTGCTATAGATCGGTTACATAGATTTCAACGGTCAAAATCATTTCAAAGTAAACATAAACGATCAAAATACAAAGTTATTGATTACTGACAATTGCAGAGGGAATTATAAGAAACCCTCTAGTATTCATCGTAAGATACTTGCATCGTCACCAATAACTTAAAGGACATCCGAATAAATACATTAGAGACACTCACCGTAAGGTATCATTATTTATCGAATGTCTATATATTTTGATCAAATATGAAACGCAAAACATAGTTAACCGATAAACAATCCATGCAAGCGTCTATAAACAACTTAAATTTAATAGTTTTATTTAGGATCGAGCCTGAATCGACTACATAGATTTGCATTCAGACGTGTGCTCTTCCGATCTCCTACTTAACCTTAGGCAACACATTTCGCAATCAACTGGCGCCAATCCATCTGATACATTCATGTATTCAATGTAGCATGATACGACAACACAACAATATTGTCAGGAATGTACATCTGAACAATATGTAGAAATAGAAATGACATTGACTCTCCACCCACAGGGATGTGACATCTATGGGCAAGTAGATCAATAAACTAAAAACTCCATAGGAATGGGCTGCGGTATTCTGCCGACTTACAAACCCATCCATAGGCAAACAGAGGGTGTGTGGCGTATATCTATAATCCTGCCCGTAGCGGATCTCATATTACACCTACAAATTACATAAATATATCCAATCCATTGAACCAATTCAACTACGAAATGAACAACCCAAGATTACCCTCCCTTAATATATCTTTACAAATCGATACAGCCATTCACGCCCGACTTAAGTTTAACATTTTTTTATAATTTATTTAACGGAAAACAGAAATCATAATAAAACTTAAAGAACAAAATTAAATAAATAAATAAATAAATAAATGGAAATGATTTTACAAATTAAATACATTAAATAAAATTATAACTAATTAATAAAATAATGTTGGTCAGATAGAATACTAATGCAATTATTTTAAATACGAAAAGTTTTTAACTTAATGTTCATTAATTGTAAAGTTCTTACGGTTTTAAACAGTTCATCTTTATCTGTCCTTTGCAAGTTTGAACGTGAATTCCCACGTCATCCGAAGATATGGTATACAGTTAGCCGATTTATTTATTTATCCTTTGGAGATTTTGTTTTTCGTGGTTGGTCCTCAATGTAGAAACGATAGTCCATTTTTCCTCTTTCTTAGCAGAACTGAAAGGATTGAAGCTGTGCGTCTTTTTCAATCCCCCCAGCCCGCTAACACCTAGCTAGTTACATCGTCAATAATCAATCAATTTCCAGTCACTATCACTGATTAATAATTTCCAAAATTTTCCTTTTATATTAATGTGAAGGATTGAATTTACATTACGTCATCGATGAGATGGTCCTTTTCGTTGAGGTCCGATTCCATAGGGATTTCTTCTTATTTGCTAACAGTTTTTATTGTTTTCTTATCTAACCGGTGTTTTTACATTTAAATGCCGAAGGCTGGTTTACATTTAACTAATTAACAATCATTTCCATTTCTGATTAATTACCCTGTTTTCCAAATCAAAAATATATTTAAAGACAGATTTAAAGATATAATTTTATCTCCAAATCTTTTTAAAATTTAGTTTTAAAAATACCTTTTTCTTTAATAAAGTTTTATTTTAATAATTTTTCATTATCTGTGCGACTTAATTAATATATAAGAGTTTAAGACGATATTTTAATTTCAATTTTTAAAGAAAGTTTTTAAATGCGAACTTTTTATTTTAACTTGTTTAATAATATATATAAAAAAAAAAACAATGTAACGAACGTCTGTGCTCGTTACATATCAGTAAAGTTACTTAAAAAAAAATGATCAAAAAAAAAAATATTTTACTTAGGGTTAGTAATTACGGTATTAACAAAATTTACAAACATTCAGTTAATAATTTTACAAAAAACTATATACAAAAAGAAAAAGAAAATGTTGACCATCGCCTACCTAAGGACCATTTACGTTTACACCCCTCCCCCCGAGAATTCTATTTTATTTTATCCATTTGATTTTTATTTACGGCATGACAAACAAATTATTTAACTTATTTAGGAAGGTTGCATTGAGATAAATATGTTCTAAGATAAGGGATTTATACGTGTATATTTGCAGCACAATTATAACTACCACCAACTTATTTATGACTGATTGAAATGCATAAATAGGATTACACTGACGTAAATTCCCAACGGTACTCATCGTAAGGTACCACATTTCGATCATAAACTTCCGTGGCTGTGCGCCTATACACGTTAACGCATAAATATATATTAACAAAAAAAAGACATATCCAATGCAACCTTTTGATTTTCTTTTTAATTTACAAAAATTAGTTTTAAAATTATTTATACTTTCTTTTATTTAATATATATGCGCAATTTCTTGCTGGCAGTGCTTTTATAAAATTTAAAAATATCCGACTTATGTAAGCAGATAAAACATTTATTTCATTTTGACAAAATTTGCTCAGGGTATTTGTGGTTTATTAAAGATCGGCCCAGTTGGTTGCGCCATTGTAACGATCCGGAGAAAGCGACTTAACGTAAACTGCACTACGGGGCGCCATCTAGGCATTTGAACCTAGAAAAATTTATAAAGTAGGCAGATACGTAAGTCAAAAAAAAATTTTTTTTTTTTTTTTTAATATTTTGGTTCCGGTCGTTAGCCCATGTCACTAGCTCAGTGGAATAGCAGAGATTAATATAATATCCTATCTAATTATATTTCAATATAAATAAAATAAGCCACTGCCAGTAATTATCATACAAACAGATTTATTTATGCACATATATATAAGGTTTAAAATTACTTTAGTGATTTACATTTAATTTAACATTTAACATTATTTTTTTTTACTTTGATTTTACTTTAATTTACATTGCATTACTATTATATTATAAATTTACATTTTTAATCAAGTTCGCACAGATGGGATTATATTAACCTGTTTAATATGTTGCTATAGATCGGTTACATAGATTTCAACGGTCAAAAACACCTCAAAGTAAACATAAACGATCAAAATACAAGGTTATTGATTACTGACAATTGCAGAGGGAAATATGGGAAACCCTCTAGTGTTCATCGTAAGATACCTGCATCGTCACCAATAACTTAAAAGACATCCGAATAAATACATTTTTAGATACTCACCGTAAGGTATCATTATTTATCGAATGTCTATATATTTTGATCAAATATGAAAACGCAAACATAGTTAACCGATAAACAATCCATGCAAGCGTCTATAAACAACTTAAATTTAATAGTTTTATTTAGGATCGAGCCTGAATCGACTACATAGATTTGCATTTAAAAATAAAATATTCTATCCCTACTTAACCTTAGGCAACACACATTTCGCAATCAACTGGCGCCAATCCATCTGATACATTCATGTATTCAATGTAGCATGATACGACAACACAACAATATTGTCAGGAATGTACATCTGAACAATATGTAGAAATAGAAACGACATTGACTCTCCACCCACAGGGATGTGACATCTATGGGCAAGTAGATCAATAAACTAAAAACTCCATAGGAATGGGCTGCGGTATTCTGCCGACTTACAAACCCATCCATAGGCAAACAGAGGGTGTGTGGCGTATATCTATAATCCTGCCCGTAGCGGATCTCATATTACACCTACAAATTACATAAATATATCCAATCCATTGAACCAATTCAACTACGAAATGAACAACCCAAGATTACCCTCCCTTAATATATCTTTACAAATCGATACAGCCATTCACGCCCGACTTAAGTTTAACATTTTTTTATAATTTATTTAACGGAAAACAGAAATCATAATAAAACTTAAAGAACAAAATTAAATAAATAAATAAATAAATGGAAATGATTTTACAAAATAAATACATAAAATACACAATTCATCAACTAATTAATAAATTAATGTTGGTCAGATAGAATACTAATGCAATCATTTTAAATCTGAAAAGTTTTTAACTTACTGTTCATTAATTTTAAAGTTCTTACGGTTGTTGAAACAGTTCATCTTCTATATGTCCTTGCCAGTTTGAACGTGAATTCCCACGTCATCCTGAAGATTATTGGATCCGGTTGATTTATTTATTTATCCTTTCGGAGATTTTTTTTTTGTGTAGTTGGTCCTCAATGTAGGAAACGATAGCTCATTTTTTCTCTTTCTTAACAGACTGAAAGGGATTGAAGCTGTGCGTCTTTCAATCCCCCCAGCCCGCTAACACCTAGCTAGTCACATCGTCAATAATCAATCAATTTCCAGTCACTAACCACTGATTAATAATTTCCAAAATTTTCCTTTTATATTAATGTGAAGGATTGAATTTACATTACGTCATCGATGAGATGATCCTTTCGCTGAGGTCCGATTCCATAGGGATTTCTTCTTATTTGCTAACAGTTTTTATTGTTTTCTTATCTAACCGGTGTTTTTACATTTAAATGCCGAAGGCTGGTTTACATTTAACTAATTAACAATCATTTCCATTTCTGATTAATTAACCTGTTTTCCAAATCAAAAATATATTTAAAGATAAATTTAAAGATATAATTTCATCTCCAAATCTTTTTAAAATTTAGTTTTAAAATACTTTTTCTTTAATAAAGTTTTATTTTAATAATTTTTCATTATCTGTGCGATTTAATTAATATATAAGAGTTTAAGTTGATATTTAATCTCAATTTTTAATTCTTAAAGAAAGTTTTTAAATGCGAACTTTTTATTTTAACTTGTTTAATAATATATATAAAAAAAAACAATGTAACGAACGTCTGTGCTCGTTACATATCAGTAAAGTTACTTAAAAAAAAATGATCAAAAAAAAAATATTTTACTTAGGGTTAGTAATTACGGTATTAACAAAATTTACAAACATTCGGTTAATAATTTTACAAAAAACTCTATACAAAAAGAAAAAGAAAATGTTGACCATCGCCTACCTAAGGACCATTTACGTTTACACCCCTCCCCCCGAGAATTCTATTTTATTTTATCCATTTGATTTCTACTTACGGCATGACAAACAAATTATTTAACTTATTTAGGAAGGTTGCAGTGAGATAAATATGTTCCAAGATAATGGATTTATACGTGTATATTTGCAGCACAATTATAACTACCACCAACTTATTTATGACTGATTGAAATGCATAAATAGGATTACACTGACGTAAATTCCCAACGGTACTCATCGTAAGGTACCACATTTCGATCATAAACTTCCGTGGCTGTGCGCCTATACACGTTAACGCATAAATATATATTAACAAAAAAAAGACATATCCAATGCAACCTTTTGATTTTCTTTTTAATTTACAAAAATTAGTTTTAAAATTATTTTATACTTTCTCGTATTTAATATATATGCGCAATTTCTTCCTGGCAGTGCTTTTATAAAATTTAAAAATATCCGACTTATGTAAGCAGATAAAACATTTATTTCATTTTGACAAAATTTGCTCAGGGTATTTGTGGTTTATTAAAGATCGGCCCAGTTGGTTGCGCCATTGTAACGATCCGGAGAAAGGGACTTAACGTAAACTGCACTACGGGGCGCCATCTAGGCATTTGAACCTAGAAAAATTTATAAAGTAGGCAGATACGTAAGTCAAAAAAAAAAATTTTTTTTTTTTTTTTTTTAATATTTTGGTTCCGGTCGTTAGCCCATGTCACTAGCTCAGTGGAATAGCAGAGATTAATATAATATCCTATCTAATTATATTTCAATATAAATAAAATAAGCCACTGCCAGTAATTATCATACAAACAGATTTATTTATGCACATATATATAAGGTTTAAAATTATTTTAGTGATTTACATTTAAACATTTAACATTATTTTTAACTTTGATTTTACTTTAATTTCCATTGAGTTACTATTATATTATAAATTTACATTTTTAATCAAGTTCGCACAGATGGGATTATAAACCTGTTTAATATGTTGCTATAGATCGGTTACATAGATTTCAACGGTCAAAAACATTTCAAAGTAAACATAAACGATCAAAATACAAGATTATTGATTACTGACAATTGCATAGGGAATTATAAGAAACCCTCTAGTATTCATCGTAAGATACTTGCATCGTCACCAATAACCTAAAGGACATCCGAATAAATACATTAGAGACACTCACCGTAAGGTATCATTATTTATCGAATGTCTATATATTTTGATCAAATATGAAACGCAAAACATAGTTAACCGATAAACAATCCATGCAAGCGTCTATAAACAACTTAAATTTAATAGTTTTATTTAGGATCGAGCCTGAATCGACTACATAGATTTGCATTTAAAAATAAAATATTCTATCCCTACTTAACCCTAGGCAACACATTTCGCAATCAACTGGCGCCAATCCATCTGATACATTCATGTATTCAATGTAGCATGATACGACAACACAACAATATTGTCAGGAATGTACATCTGAACAATATGTAGAAATAGAAACGACATTGACTCTCCACCCACAGGGATGTGACATCTATGGGCAAGTAGATCAATAAACTAAAAACTCCATAGGAATGGGCTGCGGTATTCTGCCGACTTACAAACCCATCCATAGGCAAACAGAGGGTGTGTGGCGTATATCTATAATCCTGCCCGTAGCGGATCTCATATTACACCTACTAATTACATAAATATATCCAATCCATTGAACCAATTCAACTACGAAATGAACAACCCAAGATTACCCTCCCTTAATATATCTTTACAAATCGATACAGCCATTCACGCCCGACTTAAGTTTAACATTTTTTTATAATTTATTTAACGGAAAACAGAAATCATAATAAAAATTAAAGAACAAAATTAAATAAATAAATAAATAAATGGAAATGATTTTACAAATTAAATACATTAAATAAAATTATAACTAATTAATAAAATAATGTTGGTCAGATAGAATACTAATGCAATTATTTTAAATACGAAAAGTTTTTAACTTAATGTTCATTAATTGTAAAGTTCTTACGGTTTTAAACAGTTCATCTTCTATATTCCTTGCCGTTTGCACGTGAATTCCCACGCGTCATCCTGAAGATTATTGATCCGGTTGATTTATTTATTTATCCATTCGGAGATTTTTTTTTTCTGGTTGGTCCTCAATGTAGGAAACGATAGTTCATTTTTTCTCTTTCTTAACAGCTGAAAGGGATTGAAGCTGTGCGTCTGTTCAATTCCTCCAACTCCGACTACACACATAGCTGTCACATCGTCAATAATCAATCAATTTCCAGTCACTCACTTAATAATTTCCAAATTTTCCTTTTATATTAATGTGAAGGATTGAATTTACATTACGTCACCGATGAGATGGTCCTTTTCGCTGAGGTCCGATTCCATAGGGATTTCTTCTTATTTGCTAACAGTTTTTATTGTTTTCTTATCTAACCGGTGTTTTTACATTTAAATGCCGAAGGCTGGTTTACATTTAACTAATTAACAATCATTTCCATTTCTGATTAATTAACCTGTTTTCCAAATCAAAAATATATTTAAAGATAAATTTAAAGATATAATTTCATCTCCAAATCTTTTTAAAATTTAGTTTTAAAATACCTTTTTCTTTAATAAAGTTTTATTTTAATAATTTTTCATTATCTGTGCGACTTAATTAATATATAAGAGTTTAAGTCGATATTT
>JAQFVV010000243.1:366012-435673 GCA_028023455.1 Epiperipatus broadwayi | reverse complement strand
ATATACAATTCAACAAATGTAATATTTTTTTCACTTGCACTGACAGAGGCCTGGTTCACATTCATCAACATGATCACAGCAATAATTAAGCATCAATTCTTATAGATGATCAAATGATAATAGGAGAGAATATGGTCAATTTTAAACCTCTTCAAGACAAGATTTTAACAACAACCAAAGCTGAACCTAGCATAATTTTATTTTGGCTTATCAACTATGTCACATAATATCACGTAAAATGACATTTAATTCTAAATAGACATCATGCCTAATAATACACATCCAGGATTTCATGTTATTTCTAAATTTCTACTTGCCCACCTCAATTGCTTCACTAATCCCATAGTACATAACAAGATATCTTTTCTATCACAAAAAATACAAAACATTAAATTACTTTACCAGGTTTCAATAGTTCCATTTTTCTAAAAAAATACATACAGCCATCCCCTCTTCATAATTTAAGACCAATCTCCATGTCACCAATTATAATTAAAGTCATTGAAGCCATCATTAAATACAAAATTCAGCCATTGATACTATAACATCTTTCAATTTGTGAAAAAAGGCAATTCCATCCCAGAAGCATCATACAAGGAGACATCAAAACTCAAAGGAAGGCAGCACCAGTTGTGGTTCAACTAAACATAGAGGCAGCTTTCAACTCTGTGCCAGTAGATAGGTTTCTTTGTCAATTTGATAATTACAACATTTCAATACCAATAATGTACATACTAGCTAATATTTTAATAAATAGAACCTTACAAATTACACTCAATGGGAAAACATCACCTTTTTTTCACTCAACCTAATTCCATACCCCAGAGATTCCCACTTAGTTTACTTCAATTCATCACCTTCATAAATCCACTCCTTTTGGAAATAGAAACAACACTACCAAGAGTTTCTTCACATATTTTTAAACAAATTGTTAAATATCTCACCTACATGGATGATGTGATAATTTTTCTCCCTACAAAAATGGTTACCAGAATTATACAAAATACTTGGCAAATATACATGACAATACCAATTGAAATTTAATCAGGTAAAATGGGTGTGTGGTCCTTACTCACTGGGTCATCTATTAAGGCACTAAACACATATCCCTGACACTCACTTCTTGAAATTCCTTTTCACCTCTCCACAAATCAAATCATAATTAAAATACAATATAAATTATGAATTTGAATTATTAAAATAATTAACTCTCTCTAGCCACGGCTTACTTATCACTTCACAGTAAAATTTCATTAATCAATATGTTAATTTTTTCCAAAATTAATTATTATGTCCCAGTTATTAAATTTACCAACTCATTCATTAAGAAAATTAACTCATTTTGCACACAACTAATTTGGAATAGAAAATCAATCTTCATCAGTATAAACCAATTGCAAAGACATTCCAGGAATAATGGCTTATCATTGCATAACATCACAATATTCTTTTTTCAGAACACATTTAATACAATAGATAAAATCTACACCAATTTTCAGTGTAGTAGTTTTTGTATTCCAATTACTCTGACAGATATGACTCCACTCAATATAAACAAATATATGAATACAATTATTGATTTAATAAGCAGGTAAAGCATATCAAATGACCAAGCAACAATTAAATTGAAATATTGGGATGCATATGAAATAATAAACTCAAATTCCATCACACAATTTCTTAGCAGTAACCCTTTAATAACAAACAAAGTGCTTATAGCAAAATTCAAATATTGGCACCTTGAACCTAAATACCTTGACTTTTTGGTTAAGATTAATCTAGATGCCCTACCTACAAGTGCTTTTTAACAAGGATAATGAAAAATGCCAGATTTGATTCAATCTGTACGCTTTGGCACAGAGATGAAGAGACTATTGACCATCTTCTAGCTGACTGATATACCCTTAAAAATTACAGAGAACTAATTACAAGTCTCACTGGAAATTGAGTCAATATATTATCTTTATTAAGAAATGCAATAAAAACTGGTAACTTCTCCACTATCAAAATTCACACATACATATTGTTCACTCTCTGGTTTGTATACTGCCATTTTGTGTTTAAACCTACTGCTTGAAAGCTCAAAACAATTTATCTAAACAAACAACAAGCAAGAAAAATAGAGACCAATGACTCATTTCAACAAATATTTTTGCAGACACATGGCAATTAGTTCAGATGCCAACAACAATCATTGAGCCATGCACTACATTTACTAACAAGATTACCTGCAGAAAGATTTTATAATTTTGTTATTGTTTTTCTAATAAAAACCCTACCACAACTGCTAATTGTTTCTCTCCAATAATCACTGTATTTTCTCATTTGCAATGTAAATGAAAAGCTCATGTAACTTACACCTTTTCCAACTGTGTAAATAACAATATTTTTACTCAATAAAGCTGTTTTAAAAATTGTAGTAGTAGCAGCAGCAGCAGCAGCAGTAGTAGTAGTAGTAGTAGTAGTAGTAGTAGTAGTAGTAGTAGTAGTAGTAGTAGTAGTAGTAGTAGTAGTAGTAGTAGTAGTAGTAGTAGTAATAGTAGTGGTAGTTGTAGTAGTAGTAGTAGTAGTAGTAGTAGTAGTAGTATTAGCAGCAGCAGCAGTAGTAATGAGTATGTCACTGTGGAAATCGTATTAATACATGTTGGCAACACATTAATTAACATGTGAAATGAAATAGAAAATGATCAGCAGTATTGATTAAATAAGCATTGTTTATGTAGGTCAATAGTTTGTATATCTGAAGTTCATTACTGCTACTTTTTAATAATAAAATAATTTGTTAAATGGGGTTTTGTCAATTAAAGTCGCATTGTTTATGTGTGGATAACTTTTAAATATGTATTTGCATCTATGAGAAATTATTATATATGTAAAAATTTAAAAAAAAAATGTAAGTCACAATGTCTACTAGTTCATAATTTCATGAATTACTTGAGCAGACTTGTCGGTTTTCAGTAAACTTTGTCTTAGAAAATAAGAGGAGCAATGATAATTAAAATATAAGATGATAATACCAGCAGAGTTTAATAATTATTGTGTAAAAGAGCAAATAAAAATCAGGTATTGATAAATACTCAATATGTAGATTCCTTGCATTATTTAACACTTTGACACTATGAATGATTTCTTTTAATAAATAGGTTATTCACTTTTATTTATTTCTCCATTTAATTTACATAAAGACCGATGGCGTTGTAATTTAATTAGGACGTACAAGCTCATGTGATGTAAGTTCCAAAAATGAAAAGACAAATAATAATTTCAAGTCATTTTTTCAAGCCAACTTTGTTGATTTAATTTAATTAGTCTTTAAGAAAAAAATTACACAAAAGAAAATTTGACCACAAAACAAGATTAATATAGAAAAAAACAAATAAACATATTAATAAAGTAGTGTTTTGATTTGGATTTTAGTCCAACACAGATTATAGTTTAGTAGGACTATAGATATGTAAAAGATTGTACTCCTAATAAATTAACCTCTTAAATTTATCTTATATTATGTTCTACCCTATTTGGTGCAATATGAGAATGGCATATTCTGCTACTTAAGATCAACAGATCACGCATATGTTTGCTATTTCTGACATATAACTTTATGGATTACCAAACATTAGAGCCATTCCAATATGTATGTATGTTTATAAAAAAATTACTGGTGAACAATAAAAATCCATCTATACTTTTTTTGTAACGTTGCGAAAATTTAAATGAATAAGAATAAAATAATTAGATCTTTTTAGTTTTTATTTTCAGTAAATTTGTTATAAATATTAGTACATAAAGTTTTACATAAAATTACATTAAAGAAAACTTATATAAAGACGAAAACAATATAATATTGTACATGTTCAGATAATTATTTTTGTGCTTTTTTGGAAAGAAAATCTGCAACCATATATTCTATATTCAATATTTATGCCAAATCTTGTTTTATTGATAATATTGGGAGTCCTACTAATCGTATTTCTCTCAAGGATGGTCTTACATATTTTTTTTTTAATTAAGTTTAATTTAGAAAATAAATATTTCAGCTAGAGTAATATATTCTATACTGTTAATAATATATGAGATTTATTGTTAAGTCTGGCAATTGGTTCAATAAAAATTGTTTTTGAATTAGGTAAAGAGCTTCTTGCTGTTCAAATTTGATATTTTATCAGAATATGACATAATTTCATTTCTACGCAGAATTTCAGTCCATTGTCAAATTGTAACATATTTCTAAGTTCTTGCAATGTTTTAATAATTCTTTAAATCCAAATGTTAGTTGCATTAATATTATATACAAAATTAAAATTCGATGGCTTAAATAATTCAAATATGTTTGCACAATGGACATTGTTTTATCTACTATTTCAGTAAAATACATTCTTTTTTTAGTTAAAAAATCTTGTATGCAGCTCATCTTGCTTTTATAATTAAACTGTTTCCTTTTTTACTTTTCTTTTTAATAGTTCATTTTCTGATGTGTAACTGATTGATATTCCATGTTTATTTGCAAATTTCTTTAATATATATTGTTTGCGGAAACCATTATATTGTGTACTTTAGTAAGGTAGACTGCATTTTGCAATATCATATGAACAAATTTTTATATTATTTTAAATATTTTGCAATTGTTTATTATTTGAATTAAAGATAGTAAATATATTAGACTATTGGAAATATATATTAAATAATATTTATTTGACTGAATATATAATATATATTTGACTTTATCTCAATTAGTTGCTTTTAATTTATTAGCAGATAAAAGAAAGAGAATAACTGCATGTCTATTTAAAAAAAAATGTATTTAAAGTAATATAAAAATTGGCACTTACTAAAAAATAAAAAGTGTTGCCTATGTAATGTCAAATTATATGATGTTTTTAATAGTTTCTTTGCAACTTCAAAGATATACTATTGTACTAACTATTGATATATTTCAATTGTAATGTCTTTGTGAAGTATGAATCTCAGTAAAGTGAAGGAGTTTCTTTACTGGTACTGAATTTTTAGCTGCCAGAAGCTGCCAGGTAGCATTGTTGCTAGCCAACACCACACTAATATACTGTTTAGTGGGACCATTTGTGAAAATAAAAAAATGGTTGTTTAATGTGATTTGTGAATTTAACACAATCCTCACTAGCTGTTTAATGTCGTTTGCAAATTTGTTTCAATCCTAACTTGGCTAGTATATTATGTCATGTGACTTATTTTTACACTCTTAGTGTGAATATTTACATTTGTAACTGCTCTAGTGTATCATTTAAGGGCATCTGAATCTGAAGCAAAGCCAACTGTTTAAATATGAATTTAAAATTAATTATCTTACATATTAAATAATGGAGTATTACTAACTATTATTTTTAACATCATACCGTTTATTAAACAGAGTTTATAACCAGACAAGAAATTAGTGAAATGATATTTTCAAGCACAATTTTTGTTAGCTAATGCCAAAAGTCATGATATTCACAAGAACACAAGCTTCTTTCAGAAAATGGTGGAATCTGACAAAGATACTTTCAAATTTAGAGATTTGCCAACTACAGAAGATGAGGCTGTGGCCTTTTTAAACAAAAAATATTTCACATGGTTAAGAACTACCTTTATGGACAACCAATGTCCCTAATAAAATTCAAAACCTACATGTTCAAATGCGAGTCAACATCCTTCCATTAAAGGTGTTCCATATGAAAATACACCTCGTTCAACAGCTGAAGAATCCTTCTAGTGAAAGCTATGAAGTTGATGTATTATTGAAGCCATGATGATCTGACAGTTGAATGAACCAGCACCAAATTAGTTGTATTCATATCCACCATGGTGAACTAGACATCCAGACATACACAAAACATCAAGCACCTGTCTGAATTGCTGATGTGATGAACTAAAATGCAGCTTGTGTCCTGAGGAAACTAGTGAATGATTACTTGTCAGATTTCATGTGGACACATCTTCACAAGGAAGAAAATTACTTCATGAAGATTTTAAAAGAAATGACTCTGCCAAAAAACAAGTAATAAAGCAGTTGATGGTTATTGATTTTGTTTAAATATTAAAGAAGTTGTACTATCAATAAAAACATAATTGTGTATGCAAAAAAAAATAGAGGCCAATAAATGTTATATTTATGTATCTGATAAAAATCAGTACATCCTTAACAATAGTAGCATTCTTGCTTATAATTAATTTTGATGCTTATAATATTTAAACTTACCATATATTTACTAATAAACTAGACGGATATAGTAAAATATGAAGTACCATGTAAAATCAAAAAAACCTTAGTTATTATGGGTAAAGGCATCATCTGTTATTAGCCTAATTAACTCTTATAAATTTACTATATTTAAAAAATGAAGCTCACATAGCAAAGAAAATAAATATTGATACAATCCAAAATTTATATATTGAACATATATAACAAAATGAATTAGTATTATTATTAAGACATGATTTCAAAAACCAAACAAAAAAGTCAATATAAAAACCTCCATTTCAATTATAGATATCCAATGGAAAATATTCAAAAACTGGAGCAAATAGAATATATATAATAGCTCTAATCAAGCTTTATTTTATAAGTGCCAAAAGATAAAGAATTCAAAATCTCTATCGGAAAGTCCCTATCACCAACCAATTGGTTTTGAGATTATGTCTCACCTCAGTGGAGCACTAGGATTCAAAAAACTAGGTCTAAAATACTAACTCAAAGGTCAGCACTTATAAATGTATGTTTCTATCAATTTGAAAGTCTGAACTTTTCAGACATATAAATGTCTTCAAATCCAGCTTTACAAACTACATAGCTATATGGGTCTGAATTCAGCTCAGTTTAACCATATAGTAAACACCTCCACAAAATAGCATCTCAAAAGTTGTCAAAGGTACACTGATAAAATTAATAAAACAAATCATAAATTTAATAACTTGCTTTTAAGCTTGCATTTAAATGATCACTAGATGGCACTTATAAAATAAAGCTTGATTAGAGCTATTGATAAGTTCCAAAAAACCCCCCCGGGAAGGGGGGGGGGGGGGGAAAAAAAAAAAAAAAAATATATATATATATATATATTAAGTTTGATATCTGTATTCATTCCACAATATATGTAATATACAAATCAATATATATATATCAAAATACAGTAAAATTTACTTAAATTATATTATTTTTAGAAGTACTTTCGACTATATATTTTGTAGTCTTTATCAATTATATAACATTGTGTGGCTTACAATACATTGGTGAATCTAAGTGTACATTTGAGAAAAGAATAAAAGAGCATATTATTTTCTCCAGTAGAAATCAAAAAGAGAAACAATCTGGAATAGATGTAAATAAACACTCATCATCTATTAAATTTGATCATAATAAATGTTGTCAATATGGATTTAAATTTGATTATAAAAATATAAAAATTATTCAAATTGAATGTTGTCATAATAAATGTAAAATAAAAAAAGGCTATGTTGATTTCAAGATATTGTCAAATGTTAATGAATCGCCAGTCATCAAATGTTAAGATAACAGAATTGTGGGTATTATGAATTGCACTATTTGTATTGTTAAAGGTTGTCTCATTTTGATTATTCAATGTTATATAGTTGATAAAGACTACAAAATCTATAGTCGAAAGTACTTCTAAAAATAATATAATTTATGTAAATTTTACTGTACTTTGAATATATATATATATATATATATATATATATATATATATATATATATATATATATATATATATATATATATATATATTGTAAAAGATTGATAAATCTACCTTTATTTTTAAAAAAAATCATTCGTTGTTATTAAAAAAATCTCTTTGATTTGATGCTTATATATGGAGTATTATTATTGTTTATGGTTATTAGTTATAGTTGTTTGGATTTATTATTTTATTTATTTCTTGATGGTACATCACTGTGAATATTTAATTACTATAGATAAATTAAGACATATAAATTGTTGATTATAAAATTTTTTTTTTTTTATTTGTAGTGATTATTAAAAAAATGCATTGTTATATATATATATATATATATCATTTGAGCCTTTACACACACACACACATATATAAATATATATATATATATATATATATATATATCAAGACAACTTCTAAATACAATTGTGGGGATATTAATATATAACTAATATATATATATATTAAATGCTGTCAAATAAATTTTTGATTTAATATTTTTATATGATTGATATTTTTATTTATTTTTTTGAATGTTAATTGTTTAAGAGAAAATATATGTAACAATGGTTTCCAAAACTGCATTTGCTGGAGCATGGAGAACAACAGCAACAACGAAAAAAAGAAGCCATTATTAGTATTTTTATTAAAGAAACTAATGGAGAAAATTAGTTGAACTTGTTTCTTGGGAATTGCCATTCTTAAGAATAATTGAATAATCTAATGGATAAATTACTATAGTAAACACATAAACCATGATCGGCTAATATATATATATATATATATATATATATATATATATATATATATATATATATATATATATATATATATATATATATATATATATATATATATATATATATATATATAATATAATAATATATATATTGCCAGGGGGCTGCACCATTTCTTTTTTTTGCAGTATGCAAAAGATTTGGATAAAGAATTTATATCAGTATATTTGTACAAAAGATGGGATGATTGTGTTAAGAGGATTATTGAGTGTTATAGTAGTAAGTAATGGGATAAAAGAATAAATTTATTATTAAAAACTAGGGAGTTAGAGAAATGGAGAAATAGTATGGAGAGTAAAAAGAGTTTAAATATATATAGAAATAAACAGAATATTGGGTGTGAGTTAATATATGATAATAGTAAGGAAAGTAGTTTATTGTTTAAGGCTCAAACGGGATCTTTAGCTACAAAAGAATATACATGTAAATAAAAAATATGGGTGATTTATTTTGTAAATTATGTAAGGAAGGAATTGAAACTATTAGACATTTGTTAATTGAATGTAAATGTTTGAAAACAGAAAGGGTACATATAATGAAGTTAAGGAAAAATAAATATGAAAAGAGTGATTATACAGTATAATGATCGAAATGCAAGTGAAGATCGAATCTAACCACAAAAACAATATTTGCAACTACCCAGGTGCCATTTAGGCATTTGAGCCTAGAAAAATTTATAAAGTAGGCAGATACGCGCTGTTAAGATTCCACTTTATTTAAATATTCCGATCGTTAGCCCAAGTCACTAGCTCAGCGGAGACGCAGAGATAAAAATCAATATCTTAATTTATATCTTAAATATCAATAAATAAAAACCACTGCCAGAAATTAACACATAAAAATATTTATTTACGCACATATAAAATAACATTTAAATTTTGAGGAATAAATTCAACATTTTAGATTTTTCTATTAATGTTTTAATTTTACATTTAACTAAGTTTCAATGAGTTTAATATTTTATTTAAATAGTCAAGTATGAATAGACTACATAGATGTGCATTTGAAAAGAAAATATTCTTCCCTGATTTAACCTTAGGCAACAAATTTTGCAAACAAACTGGCGCCAATCCATCTGATACATTCATGTATTCAATGTAGCATGATACGACAACACAAAATACTATACTGTCAGGAATGTACATCTGAACAATAAGTAGAAATAGAGAAGACATTGACTCTCCACCAACAGGAATTTTACATCTGTTAGCAAGTAGAACAATAAACAAAAAACTCCATAGGAATGAACTGCGGTCTTCTGCCGATTTACAAACCCATCCATAGGCATACAGAGGGTATGTAGCGTATATCTATAATCCTGCCTGTAGTGGACCTCATACTACATCTCCAAATACACAAATATATCAGATCCATTGAACCAATTCAACTATGAAATGAATAACCTAAGATTACCATCCCTTAATATAACTTTACAAAACTATATAGCCATTCATGCCCGACTTAAATTTAACATTTAAATATGTTCACACAGATTATTTTTATAAATTTGCTTTTAAAATGTTGAGTATAGATCGGCTGCACAGATTCCACGGTCAAAAACATCCAAATTAAACACAATCGATCAAAATACAAAATCATCGATCACGTCAATCGCAAAGGGAATACACAATGCTCCATGGCATTCATCGTAAGATGCCCTTATTAACCTCGTTGACCTATATATTCTAATCAAATGTGAAAACTTCAACATAATCAACCGCTAACGAACCTATGCAACATCTCTACCCAACCTAAATTTCATCATATAAAATTTAAACAATAAACAATTTATACAATAAGAAAGAAAAAAAAATGGAAATGACTTTTATCAATCGGAAAACATATAAAATTAAACATAATTAATTTGATTTAAAAACTTACAAAAGTCAGATAAGATTTTGTTTTAACATTTAAGTTGGCTTGTTTATCAATTTATAAAACTTGACAAAAGTTCTTAATTGATTTTAATAATTGTTCATTTCATATAGCTTATGGTAGAAGAGTCCAGGTTCCTGTTTTTAATTCCCGCAATGCCTCCATTGGAAGATAATGTTCTGGAGATGGCAATAGCTGGTTCAAGGTATCACAGTCTTTTCCTTTTTCTTTTTTAAATAGAGATTGTGGTATGTGCGTCCTACCACAACTCTCAAACACACCATGCTAGAACTGTCAGAAAAAACTGTATTTTCCTTTTTATATTAATCCACACGGATTCAATCAACAAAACGTCACTAATCCATCACTTTCATTTGGTTCCGAGCCAAGCCTTAGTGCTTCCATTGGTCAAGCTAAAATCTCTTTATTCTCTTATCTAATTTACTCTCTGACTTTTTAATTAGACAGCTTTTGGATAATTAATAAACAATCATTTCCATTTACAGATTACAGGAATTAATTAATATCTGTTTTTATTTTTACTTATGTTATTTCTTTTTTAAATGATTTTTATATTTAAATATTTTTTTATAAAAAAATACATTCAAATACCTTTTTTTATTTATTAAAAAAAAATATTTTTAAAGTTTGCATCTGTGCAAATATATACGTTTAACAAACATTTTAATTTTAGCATTTAGTTTTTTACTTTTATTTGCGAACTTTTAAGTTTTTATTTTAAATTAATGTAACGACATATTTATATATCGTTACAACAGAAAGTGAATTATTGGTTTTTATGCTGGGTTTTGGAAAAGATAAGGGGGATTTAAATATAAAGGTTATAGAGTTGACAAAGATTATGTTGTGGAAATGGGATAGAGCAGATTATGGGTAAATTTAGAGTGGGGAATGTAAAATAAAGTGGCTAACAGGTTTATCTGGGCATAATTGCTGAGATATTCTTGACTTCGTTTAAGGAGAAGCCATAATACATCACATCACATCCCAAGGCAATTTAAAAAGAAAAAATAGGCAAATTTCAACACATGAATTTCACTGCGTCTGAAGCCAAAATTTGATATAGTTATCTGGAATCTATAATGGTAAATCTAATAACAATGTGGAACAAACTAGAATTAATATAATGGATTCAACATTTTAATTTATTTATTTATTTTTCAAGAAAAGAAATTTTAAGAGGATAAAAATATACATATGTCTAAGAATTGACAATTTTCTCTAATGTGATAGTTTTTTCACTTTAGCTAGAATGCATTCTAATATTAAAGAAATATAAAGGAATAATGCAAGGGAACATGTTGAACTTTAAAAAGGTAGTACATAAATTTATTAATGTAAATGATATATATATATATTTGAAATCGATATATCATATGTTTTTTTTTTTATATTTGTGTGTCGCTTTTTATATATATATATATATATATATTTAATGGTTATAGTTATATATATATATATATATATATATAACTATAACCATTAAATGTCTGTATTTTTAAATTATATAATAATAATTCAAACAAATATATTTAACTCAGTATTCAAAATTAAATAATATATTCTTTACCAGAAGTACTTTCAATTGTTTCACTGACAATCTTTTTCAACTGTTAATACAAATGTACAAAAAATAAAAACTTGCATTACCCATCATTCAATCTATTCAAATTTCCCACAATTCTGTTGTCTTTATATTAGCCGATTGTTTATTCATCAAACGACCTCTATTCCTAGATATCATCATTGCCTCTTTAATTTTACGTTTTTCACTACACCTTTCAATTTGAATAATTTTCATATCTCTATTATTAAATTTAAAACCATAATTACATGTTTTATTATGATCAAATATAATTGATGAAGTATTCATATTTACTGAAGATATATTTTCTTTCTGTACACGTTTATATAATGTCTTATGATCATTAAATCGTTTTTGTAATGTACATTTGGATTCCCCTATATATTTATATATATGTTGGAATGTGGTTGTGGAATAAAATATATAGGGGAATCCAAATGTACATTACAAAAACGATATAATGATCATAAGACATTATATAAACGTGTACAGAAAGAAAATATATCTTCAGTAAATATGAATACTCCATCAATTATATTTGATCATAATAAAACATGTAATTATGGTTTTAAATTTAATAATAGAGAAATAAAAATTATTCAAATTGAAAGGTGTAGTGAAAAACGTAAAATTAAAGAGGCAATGATGATATCTAGGAATAGAGGTCGTTTAATGAATAAACAATCGGCTAATATAAAGACAACAGAATTGTGGGAAATTTGAATAGATTGAATGATGGGTAATGCAAGTTTTTATTTTTTGTACGTTTGTATTAACAGTTGAAAAAGATTGTCAGTGAAACAATTGAAAGTACTTCTGGTAAAGAATATATTATTTAATTTTGAATACTGTGTTAAATATATTTGTTTGAATTATTATATATATATATATATTTGAAATCGATATTCATTGTTTTTTTTTTAATTGGGAAAATGAAACGTTTTTATAAGCATAATTCTATTCGATTTAAGCATTTTGTGTTTTGTTTTTTTTTTTAAAAAAAAACAAACAAACGTTTGACAAATGTCAAAATTAACACTTAAGTTTTAGAAATTTGTAAGAAAAGCTATAAGTTTAGATTGCATATAGGTTATATATATATATATATATATATATATATATATATATATATATATATATATATATATATATATATATATATATATATATATATATATATATATATATATATATATATTAATAAGTGAAATTTATATTTGCAAATTTTACTATCAAAAGTTTTATTATTTATATAACTTATTTTTTAATATATATTATTTATTTATTTATTAGATAATTGGGTGTGTTCTTGGTGTTCAGGTTGATTTATTGAGGGATACTTATCAATTGGAAATCGTCATTATATTTATATATTTTTGTGTGTGTACATATATAAAATAACAAATAACAAAATGGGGTGAAGTAAGTTCTTATTCATATTAAGTTATAAGCTAGCACTAAATGACTAAGTAGTCAAATATATATTATATTTATTTATAGGTCTGAGCGTAAATAATAAAAATATATTCAATGCTTGTAGAAATAAGTATAATCCAAAGTGAATATAAGATATATACCTTTGTATAATGTAGTGTAGTACATTTCGATGATTTTCTTTTGATTTAATGATATTTAATCGATTGACCTAGCTTTGAGAGCTTATTTATTATCTATTATCTATTTTATTAATTTACAATATTTTTATCAACCAATTATCCATTTATTTATTTATTTATTTTCATTTTTTTACTTCATATAGTAATTCTTATGCAGACCTAAATAACAATTGATATATTTACTATATATAATATACTTTTATTTATTTATTTATTTATTTTTAAATTTTGAATATTTGGAAAATATAAATATGGATTTGTGTTGATATTAATGCATACTTGTTGAGCACAAATATGTCTTTATCTATTTAATATATGTATATATATATATATATATATATAAATACATATATATGCTCAAGGGCACATATATATATATATATATATATATATATATATATATTGTGCCCTTTTCTATAGGCCAGTAATAGTTCATAACAGTCAATTACTAAAAATTTTAAATTTTAGAATATGTTCTTTTAATACATTAATTATAGTTTGTCGATTATATTTTTAAAGTACAATTTAAAGCTAAAGAAAATATGTGGTATATAAAATTATAGTGAATTATTTAAAAAGTAGTTAAGTAAAGTTTAAAATATTGTTTCATATGATTGTAAAAGCTGGCCATATTAAATAACACAGCTATAAATATTAAAAGTATATATTAAAAATTCGATTTTAATAGTTTAAAACTGATAAGTTAATAAATACAGTATTTAAATTTGTAATCATATTTAAATAGTCAAAATTAATATAGTATATTTTAAAATAAACTTTGTGATGGTGAGAATTATATCTAGTTCTATATTTTCTAAATTGTTCTTCCAAATTTTTATAATTATTTTATATAATATAATAAGGGTATCAATTTTATTAATCTGGGCAGAGAAATAGATTGAAAATCGTCTGTCAAAGTTATTAATCATGTGACTTGTATACTATATACATTCACACACACGCTTGTTTGAAATAATAACAAAGTTTAAAATATTTTAAAAGTTATAATATAGAATTGGATAGAATTATTGCCTATCATAAAAGTAAATAGTAATAAATATTAAGTTAACTATCATATGTAATGTTTTAAGTAATGTAATAAAGACGAATACAGATATAATAAAAATTAAATATTTTGTTTAAATAAAAATAGCTAAATGGAATAGGTTATTAAGGTTATTTTAAAAGTTATTTTAAATGTTTAAATAATTTTAATAAAATAATAATTGATTCAAAAGTAATATTTTAAATAATATTTTAAATAATATTTTTTAAATTTTATTACGTCATAATTTCTAATTTTGAAATTCAATTCTACTTGAAATTGGAAATATGTAAATTTGTTCTCAAGCTAAAGTAAGAATTAACCAATAGGAATAGGTATTCTTACAGAATATAACTATGAATTGCACGGGGGTATAGGGGGAGATTAATAATGTATTGAAACAGGAGAAAGGTAAATTATAGCTATCAAAGAGATAGTATTTTAAAATTATTATTTTCGTCAATTTTAGCGCTCTCTCATAATTTATTTGAAAAAACTAATTAATATTTTAAAAATAACTTGCAAAAAAAAGAGTGTAAACTAAAAAAAAATATTTTAATAATTTCGTTTAACATGCTTTGTTAATTTTTTTAAAGTTCCTTTATGAGTAGTATTTTATCTAAAAATTTAACCTAGACTATGCAATAAAAATGGATATACTGTGGAATAAAATGGATAGAAATTGTAATACTGTAAATATGTTTGGAATATTTATTGATACAGCTTTATTAATATTTCACCAAAGAACTGTTCTGGTACATAAAAAACCACAGCTCGGACATTATACGGAGTCTAAAAAATGTATTGAAACGTATTATGTATAAGCTTATTCAAGATTTATTTTTAAATGGTAATAAGATAATTATATATTGCATGAATTATTTTATATAATATGATATTCAAAGGAGTAAAATGTTATATCCTTTCTAAAGGTAACATTTTTTAAAAAATATTTTCGAGAGCAAAATTTAACAAAGAACCCAGGAGATTATGTTATAGAAGCATTTTTGATATTAAAATATCCATTCTTAGAATTATTTAAAAGGTATTTGGAAAAGATTTGTTCAAAAGTACTTGAAGTTTTTATTTTAAAAGAGATTTATAAAAAATACCAAATGAAAGTTTAAATGTATCAAGAAGGAAACATAGATAAAAAGTGAACACATAGATGAAAAAAAAATTGGATCCATGGAAATACAAATAGTACTTAAAAGTTTATCGAATATTTTTTTAAAGTTAAATTAGATGGATTGATGCATCAGATACGCAGAGAATATTTGTAGAGAAGATTAAGAAGCTTCACGGGATTAATTAATATTATGATTTAATAATTATCATCCTAAATACTAAAAACAAGGAATATTTTCTATAAATTTTACTAAATGGATTAATAATCATTTTTATTTTAAACTTTAACACATTTGGAGGAGAACATTTTTTGAAAAACTCTAGAGAAAATAATAAGCATTTTGGACTTATAAGGAACTATCATCAAGAAAATATGTAATTATAGTTTTGATTCTTTTTATTTTGTTAACCTAGTTTAAATTTAAATTTTTATATAAGATTAGGAAAAACATAAAAACATTAATTTATTAATATTAAAATTTTATAATATAACAATCGAATAATTTAGCTAAAATATTTTAATATAAAGTGTATGGGTGTGAATTCTTTTTATATCTGCAATGCTCAAGTGGATAAAGGAAGCCTACTGAACACGATGACTAGATAAAGGTTATTGGTAATAATAATAACTATTGATAATTTATAATGTATATATTTGTTTGTTTTCTTTAGATCATCCATAAATTGGAAGAATGAAGTGTAAAAGTTTTTTACTTATATGTACTGCATTTCATACAACATTTTAAAAAACATTATGAGATAGGATTGATTTGAAAATATGCATACGGCAATTTTTTTTTTTATTAGTGATATAATCCAACATAACAAATAATTATGTGATTCTTTTAAAATTTTCATGTTAGGATATTCAAATATTGTCTAAGTAGATTGTATATGATTAGACATATAGAATAATGAAGTAAACAGACTTTTCTTATGGGATCATAAGATTGTTTAATTATTAATGAATTTTATTTATTGTTTTGTAAATGCAGATAGTTATTTATCGATGTAAGATGTAGAAAAATCTTGAGAAATAATGTTGAGATAGTGGCTTGGAAGTACTTAGTGAACAGGAAACCAAGATGATGTTTAAGAAATAGGATGTTATGAGGAATGAAAATAATATTTAGTCTTTAATGTCAGCATAGTTAACAAAGTCCTATGACTGATATACATTTTATTTGGACAGTGTTTATATTACTTTAAATATTTGATGTTCTAATAAAGCTGAAGAAATATCTTTAACATTGTCCCTGTACTAGAGGATATTAGGCAGGTAAATGCCATACCTCTTCGCACTGTGCCATGATTTTGAGATATTTTAAGAGTAATACTCTAGCTTTCTTCCTTAATCCTATGCATCTGTTTTCGCTATCTTTATTTCATGTAACTGCATTGTTCAGTAAGATATGTTTAAGAGAAATGATAAATAATTTAGAACTTAGGTTATGCTATCGTTTTTGTATAAGATTGGTTTATTTGCTTAGAAGGAATAGGACGTAATAACTTAAAATTGAAGATCCAAAGTATCCTAAGGAAAGAAAGGAATCATAAAATATATTTTGAATTTTATTTCGGAAATGAAATATAATTTTTTTTAAAATAAAGTATCTAAACAAAGATATTTTGTTTAAAGTGATAATAATTTTAAATTCTTTAGTATTATTTTTTTTTTAAGAGAAAAAAATAAGTATTGCATATTTTTAAAATATAATAGTACAAAGTAAATTATGTAAACAATATGTATAGTATATTTTTTGGTTATTGATTAACAGAAATATATTGATTATTACACTTATATCATACTAAAGTAAGGCTTAAAGAAGAATATATTATGATTAGTAAACATTGTGTGATAAATACTAAAATCTATTACTGAATTTTTGGATAATATTTGGTGTAACATCTTTGACTTTGCAAGATGAAATTTATTTTAATATTTTGTGAAGTCCATACTCACTACAAAATTTTGTTTTCTATAGAATGTTTTTCTAAGTATGGATTTTTTAAAATAAGATAGTTTAATAATATTAAGGATAAAATGCTGTTGCTAATAAAGTAGATAAATATATTTGTAATAAGTTAACCATAATGAGAAACCAAATAGTAACATTTTTTTTTAAAATTTTGTCCTAAATCTAAATAAAGATGTATTTGAAATATAAATTATTTTTTTATAACCCGGTAAATCAAACTGTAAAGTAAAAAGGTTAAGGATATTCACTGTAAATAGTGTAAATAAATTGTTTATTTATTTGTTGTTAGTAATAGACTTTGTTAAATTTTGTTATTTCAAAAATTTTGTGTCCGAGTTATTTATTTCTCCACATCGCTGCATGAAATCATGATATATGCATAATAATTGAAACAAATATATAATTTTGCACAAAAGATAAATAGAGAATTATTTTAAGAATTTTAAATATTTTATTGGTATTCATTATAATTAAATAATCATAATCTTACATTATTTTATTGGTCATAAATCAGTTATCACAATATTATATTAAATTATGTGCTATCAGTTGCCACAACATATTTTGTTTGTAAGATTATTAAAATGCTACCACATATTTATTATATCATTACATGAAGATATAAGATCATATTATATTATTTCATTATTTTATTATGGTAATAAAATTATAGTAAAAAGAAAAGATACACAGAATTAGTTAAACAATGAAGAATATTATTATTGTTATTTATTATTATTAGTTTAAGTGAAGTAGATTATGACATAAAATTCCTTCTCATATTTTACTACCGTATTTTTTAATTAACTTAGAATAATCTTTATGAACCTGATATTATTTTATTGAGCTAGATTATTAAATAGAAAATTAAGATTTAATTATTAGTTTAATCTTAGTGAGTAGAAGTTATTTAAGTCGTAAGAATACTATGAGTTTGTTATTTGAAATAGTAATAAAGGGGGGATGGTGTTCTTATGCCATTAAGGTAGTATCCTGTGGGATATTGGCTCAATGTAATCTATCTTGTCACCTCTATTTTCACTTCAAGTCTCATGAAAATATTAAATATTTATTTAATTTATTTTTATAAATTGAACCTTAATCGCATTTTAAATTTGAGCTAGTGAAATATTTTAATTTTAATGCTGAATATTTTAGTTATTAATTATTAGCTGAGATAGAACCCGTTTTATTTTATTTCATATATTATCTGAAGTGAGGATGCACGAGAGCAAGATCAGAATATATATATATATATATATATATATATATATATATATATATATCTATATATAAATATATAAAAAAATATATAGTCGCAATAATATATATATATATATATATATATATACTTATTGCGACTATATATTTTTTTATTATTTGGGTTTGTTTTTTAAAACTATTTAAAACACTGATACTACTTAAAAAAATCAAATCAGAATATAGAAATAAAGGATGTACTATTTGTTTTATAAATAATGCCTTTGTATTTTATTTGGAAAAATATTAATATTTTATTCTTATTTTTTTTTAATGCCAGAGTCATTATGAAGTTTATTAAATTCACAACTTTATGGAAAATAATTTCGGATTTCAATTAATATTTAGTTTTTGGGTCACTTACACAAGTCAATGTTCATTGTTATGTTTAGATATACATAAGTTTACTTATTTGATGTGTATATTACATTCAATAAAATTCCCTTTGTTTCTAATATATATTTTGTTAGTTATCCATATTAACCCTTAAAATAAATTATAATGATAGGTCTTATTATCGCTCTGTATGATTTTGGACTTATTTCATGTATAGCTAGTTGGAAGGACATATAAACAATTTATTTAAATATAATAGGGATAATTTTATCTTTCTTCGTTTAAATTATACAATCTATTGTATTTGGCTTTCTCAACAATTGGATTCATTTAGATTGTTAAGGTTTTCTTTATGTGTATGATGTGCTATGTTTATATTATTTAAATTTGATGATAAATATGTTCTAATACATTTGGCTTTACCAATGATTGGGGTCATTTCAATTTTGGATCAGCATTCCATTACATTTTGGCATCAATGTTTGAGGCCTTCTTTCTTCATATGTGTATTTTTATTTGAGATCATTTATATTCCATTACATTTGTCGTCCAATATTTGGAGCATTATTTTCTTCTCATATATTGACACACACACACACACATACACACACACACACACACACACACATATATATATATATATATATATATTTATTCTACATTATATATATATATATATATATATATAAGGTAGAATAAAAATATCTTTATCTAACAACAGAATAATATATCACAATAGCTGTAATATAATCATATAATAATAACATATAAAATTAACATATAAAAGCTTTTTTGGCAAATTGTAAGTTTTTGCTCTTTTCAATATGTCTTAACTAAAAAAAATAGCCTATATTGCATACATAGTGACATCTACTGGTTCTATATAAAGTTAACACAAGCCTATAATTTGCACTTTGGTATCTTTATAATAACATATAATATATAACCCTCCATTCATTTTTCTTTATCCAATTGTTAATTAAATTAATTGACATTTTATAAATGTTCATACAATTATTTCTGTTATAATTATTGTAATTGGTTTCATATATTTTTTTCCTATGAATTTCTTTAATATAATTTAATGGACTTATATTCTTAACACAACCTATTCTATGTCCATATTTTAAGTAGTGAACATATAATGCAGATCTTTTACCTCTTCTATTAATAGCATTATTTTGTTTTTTAGTCTTTTCTATTAATTGTTTTGCCATATGACCATAATAAACCATTCTGCAAACCTCACATATAATTTTATATACTATACTCTTTTTTATATTTTATATCATCTTTTATTTTATAATTCCCCTCTAATATATCATGATTTTTACTGTTTGACTATTTTATTTTAATATTTTTATCTGTATATTTTTTATTTTTTTAATAACAAATTATAAATTTTAGGAACACATGACAGTTTTACTCATTTTATATTTTCTGGTTCACTATTATTACCTAAATTATTTTGTTTATAATTAAAGAATATATTTCTAATACTTCTAGGTTTTATTTCCATAACTAGTATATAACTTTATAAATATATCTGTTTGAAATATATCTATCTTCATATCTGTGTTATATTTATCATTTTTATTTTTAACATTTTTAATAACTGCTATTTTTTGTATCCATACCTGTTGCGATTCCATAAAAATTATTTTCCTTAATAAATCTTCATTAATAAAGTCTTTTAATGTAATATATGTTATTATCATCTATCTCTAACTCTATATCCTAATACTTTATTTTACCATCAATTTCTATAATTGTAAATTTTATATTATCCATATTATTATTAAATTCATTATAAATTTTCTTTATAAAACTTTTATTATCAATTATTAATATATCAACACATCTAAAGTAATGTATTATATGTTTAATTTTTATTTTACTATTAATAATTTTCAATTCCATTTTGTTGAAAGAAAAGCTTATTGCACACCCCATTGCCCAACACTTGTGTATACTCCAATATTCACTATTATAATTAAAATACAAAATATTATGTATTAAAATTAAACCAACTTCTATAATATTAATTACCTCTATATCATTAATATGCATATATAATTTTTGTATTAATATTTCTATAAATTTTGTTCTTGGAATTTTAGGATACATCTTCTCAATATACATTACAAATATACTTTGGTTTCTATTCAATTTTATCATATTTAATGTATTTATAATAGCCTCTGTATTTTAATGCAAAACTGCCCATAACTAATAATGTTTACTATCCACTTATTTAACTACTTACAAAATCTTTGTAGAATAAAATCAATAAAATTAAATATTAATCTCAATGGATTATTCTTTTTATGAGTTTTTACCTTAGTAAATAAATAATATTATATTCTATAGTATGTATTATTATAAAGACATTAAAGTGTAAATTATAGGCTTGTGTTAATTTTATATAACACCGGTAAATGTCACTATGTATAAAATATAGGTTTTTTTTTCGTGTGTCATAGCATCAGCTGGGAAGTGAAACCAATAACCCAGGACAACTACACCTAAAGCAGCTGTGCTGACTAATCGACATGAAACGCTTGTTTTTGTAGTTAAGACATTTTGCCGAAAAGAGATTTTATATTTTATTTTTTTATATCTTATTATTATGGGACTATATTACAGGTATTGTCATATATTATTTTTTTGTTAGATAAATATATTTTATTCTACATTATATCTAGAATTTATTTTTAATTAGCAACGGCAACGTAAATGATTTATTCATATATATTGTAACAAACGGGTTCGAATACGCGCGTATGTGATATATTACTAATTGCTAGTGTTAATGTGGAGCGACTATGTATAAACAAAAAAAAGAAAAAATATATATGTAAATGGTCATTCGAACCCTGTTACAAGGAGTGCGAAAGTTATGTGTGTAGGTATGTGTAAATATAGTGTATGTGCGAGTGTACAATATACGTAGGTAGTATCGGTGATGGTTACAATCAATTATATATGTAGAGCTGTATAAAGTAATTGATTATTCGATATATTTTATCCGTAAGTTTTTTTGAGTTTTAATAATATTGTCGCTAACACGTGTTTTCTTTTGTTGAGTAATCTCTTGAACATATGAGGACCGAAATAGAAATGAATTAATTGCTGTAGGCAGTTTAGTTAATAACTGGCGTCGGGAAGTCTGAAAACTGGTCAGGTGGGTATTTTTGAAGAACAATGGAAGAACTGGTCAGTGGCGTATGGATACACAGAGAGAATTTTGAAAAGTTAAAAGTGAAAACAAAAGAACTTTTTGTTGTGCTCGAAAGGAGATAAAAAAAAGGGAAAAGAGACGCGGCTTGAACTCCAGATTAGGAGGACGTGTAAAATATTTCTTAAGAAGTTTTAATATTTTTTTTACCCAAAATGTCAGGGTAATTCTATAGTGCGGGTTTCGTTAATCGGCCCAGTGGACACTCGTCGTGAAACTCACCTGAAGCGGACTTACAAACTGCGTTAATAAAATAAAGAAATTTTGTTTCATCAAAAAAATGGTGATGAAAGATCTTTGAAAATTTGGACCTTTTCGCAAAGCGAGTGAATCAACTACTCCACCTCTGGGATATGCTATTCGATATATCCTATTGGAACTATTTGCCATCCGTTATATCTACCAGACCAGTTTTCTTGGCAAGGTATAAATGCGGACTTGTCTTTGATCGCGTGAACTAAGGTAAAGTGACGTGGCACAAAATATGTGTTCAGTGAATGTATCTTAATAAAGAAACTAGTGTTACCTCAATATTAATTACTATATTAAGTCTCTTTTAAAATTAAATAAATGACAACATTAAATAAACAGCTCTGATATATATATTTGCACTATTTTGATGTGTGTATGAATTATATATATGTGTGTGGATCAGAATAAATGGGCTGTGCGCTTGAATATTGATATTTATATGCGTGTATAAATGGGTATTGGTAATGGGTATGGTCATGAATAGAATAAACCCCGATAAGATCCGGGTTAGATTAATGGATTTTATCCAATAAACTATCGCATATAATAATAGACATGTAAGACGTAGTTAGTTTTGTTTTAGCTTTGTTCTCTAGTTAGACTATCGTCCCCAAACCCTGAGATTGAGCTGGTTCGGTGCGCTACCATAAACAGATATACATACCAGAACCCTTATTTACGTTTTCGATGAGATAATTCTTATCTACGGGTAAGATTGGCGCGTGAGATGGGATCAAACCATGCTCACAAATATCTTTATTCGAAGCTTCGGGTTAAAGCCAACAATGGCGGTTTATATTATATCGGTGGGTGTTATAATGGCGTCCCAACTAACGGGGCTGCGAATGTTAGAGAATGGGCATTTAAAGGGCATCCTAACGTAACGTAAAAGAGCTCACAAACGAGAGTGGATTTTTTTTTTTTTTAAAAAAAAAAAAAAAAAAAGAGAAGGGAAAAATAAAAGCGATAGTTTGGTTATAAATCGGAAAGAGTTTGAACACATATTTGAAAGACAGTAGATGGGCATATTTTGCGTGGTGAATGTATGGATAGAAAAGTTCTCGAGTGGTCAAAGGGGAAATAGCGCTGATGTATGTCTCGTGATATATATAAAGTCATGGGTTAGAAAATAGAGGTTAAGAATTTATCTAACATTGAGATATTATAAAACGATATTGTTCAATAGGATAAGAAGAAGGGACAAAGGTCTATCAGGTGGGTCATGCAGGGGACCACTGGAAGCCGGGGTGACGAACCTGGCACGTTTAACCTTAATAGTGATATATAAAAAAATGAAGCCAAAAAATAAACAGAATGGGGAAAAGCAGAAGGCGACGGAAGAGAAGGAAATAAATATATCGGAGAGGATTTTAGAAAGATTAGAAGGTCTTGAACTCCGATTTCAGGAAATAGAACGGAGATTAGGGATAGAAAGCAAGGAAAGGGTGGAGAAACGTGACGATAAAGAAGTAAAAGGAAGTTTAGATGAAGGGGAGAGGGATATAAAACAGGGACCGAGGTCTAGTGAGACGGAAAGACCGGAGCATATGGGAAAATGTAAGGATGCGGCGGTACACAACCACGTGAACCATTTTTTAAAGGTACGACCGTTTGAAGGCCAAATGGGGGAAGCTCCTGTGGAACATCTATGGAGCCTACGAAGATACTTTGGCATGAATCCCATGCCAGAGGAAGGTAAATTGGTTGTATTGTGCAGCCATCTAAGTGGGAATGCCCAAGAGTGGTGGTACTCATTGTCCCAACAGCCCACAACCTTCGAGGAGTATCAGAGGAGGATACGAGAGACCTTCTGGTCGGAAGACCGCCAGGAACTCGTGCAGTACCAAGTGATGCGAGAGAAATATGAGGAAGGAAAGGAAGAAAATTTTTCTCAATTTTTTCATCGCCAAGTGGCGAAACTAAGGACGCTGGACGCGTATCACCTATTTGAAAGCCACATCATTCGAATTGTAAGGCACAATATGCCTATGAACGTGGAAAGAATGATGTTGGGGATGAGGAAGGCATCCATCGGAGAAATGGCAGAGCTGCTTAACGCTCTGGATATGAGTATATATGACCATAACACACTGTTGGAGCGATGGAAGCAAGTTAAAGATATGCCAAATATTAAATTTGGGATAGAAGAAGGACACACCAGTGGGAATGCCACGCATAGAAAAGGTGGTGATGATAGTCACAGACCGAGATGGCCATACGAACCGGAAGCTCGACGTCCGCCGGATAAGCCAAAGTTCGTCCAAGAAAAGGGACCGTGGGCACCGAAACAGAAAGGTGATCCCGGGGAAAGTAAAGGATAGAAAGAAAAGTCGTTTAAGAAGCCGTTCAAATATACAGAAGGTATTTGAAGGCTATCGCACCAGGGAGGTATGTAACAAACGGGTTCGAATACGCGTGTATGTGATATATTACTAATTGCTAGTGTTAATGTGGAGCGACTATGTATAAACAAAAAAAAGAAAAAATATATATGTAAATGGTCATTCGAACCCTGTTACAAGGAGTGCGAAAGTTATGTGTGTAGGTATGTGTAAATATAGTGTATGTGCGAGTGTACAATATACGTAGGTAGTATCGGTGATGGTTACAATCAATTATATATGTAGAGCTGTATAAAGTAATTGATTATTCGATATATTTTATCCGTAAGTTTTTTTGAGTTTTAATAATATTGTCGCTAACACGTGCTTTCTTTTGTTGAGTAATCTCTTGAACATATGAGGACCGAAATAGAAATGAATTAATTGCTGTAGGCAGTTTAGTTAATAACTGGCGTCGGGAAGTCTGAAAACTGGTCAGGTGGGTATTTTTGAAGAACAATGGAAGAACTGGTCAGTGGCGTACGGATACACAGAGAGAATTTTGAAAAGTTAAAAGTGAAAACAAAAGAACTTTTTGTTGTGCTCGAAAGGAGATATAAAAAAAAGAGAAAAGAGACGCGGCTTGAACTCCAGATTAGGAGGACGTGTAAAATATTTCTTAAGAAGTTTTAATATTTTTTTTACCCAAAATGTCGGGGTAATTCTATAGTGCGGGTTTCGTTAATCGGCCCAGTGGACACTCGTCGTGAAACTCACCTGAAGCGGACTTACGAACTGCGTTAATAAAATAAAGAAATTTTGTTTCATCAAAGAAATGGTGACGAAAGATCTTTGAAAATTTGGACCTTTTCGCAAAGCGAGTGAATCAACTACTCCACCTCTGGGATATGCTATTCGATATACCCTATTGGAACTATTTGCCATCCGTTATATCTACCAGACCAGTTTTCTTGGCAAGGTATAAATGCGGACTTGTCTTTGATCGCGTGAACTAAGGTAAAGTGACGTGGCACAAAATATGTGTTCAGTGAATGTATCTTAATAAAGAAACTAGTGTTACCTCAATATTAATTACTATATTAAGTCTCTTTTAAAATTAAATAAATGACAACATTAAATAAACAGCTCTGATATATATATTTGCACTATTTTGATGCGTGTATGAATTATATATATGTGTGTGGATCAGAATAAATGGGCTGTGCGCTTGAATATTGATATTTATATGCGTGTATAAATGGGTATTGGTAATGGGTATGGTCGTGAATAGAATAAACCCCGATAAGATCTGGGTTAGATTAATGGATTTTATCCAATAAACTATCGCATATAATAATAGACATGTAAGACGTAGTTAGTTTTGTTTTAGCTTTGTTCTCTAGTTAGACTATCGTCCCCAAACCCTGAGATTGAGCTGGTTCAGTGCGCTACCATAAACAGATATACATACCAGAACCCTTATTTACGTTTTCGATGAGATAATTCTTATCTACGGGTAAGATTGGCGCGTGAGATGGGATCAAACCATGCTCACAAATATCTTTATTCGAAGCTTCAGGTTAAAGCCAACAATGGCGGTTTTATATTATATCGGTGGGTGTTATAATATATATATATATAGAGAGATAGAGAATATATATATATATATATATATATATATATATATATATATATATATATATTGTAACGGGCACATACGTACGTTACATTGTTTTATTATTAGTAAACATAAAAAGAATAAAAGTTCACAAATAAAACTTCCTTTTTAAGAATTAAAAATTGAAAATTAAAAAAATCATCTTAAACTAGTATATATATAAAATCGCACAGATAAAAAAAAATTATTAAAATAAAACTTTATTAAAAATAAAAAAACTAAATCTTTCAACAAAAAAATTTAGAGATAAAAATATATCTAAGTTTGTACAAAACAAATTAAAATGTTATTGAAAAAATGGAAATGATTAGTTTAATTAGTCAAAGTGAATTATCCTTTGGGCATTTAAATGTATAAGCAGAGGTCAGATAGGAAAACAATAGAAACTAATAGCAAATGAGAGAAATCCATTGGGAAATCGGATCTCAATGGAAGGATCATCATCATTGATGATGTAATGTAATTTGAATCCTTAAAATTAATATAAAAGGAAAAGTTTGGAAATTATTAGTTAGTTATTACAATGTGACTATATGTGTTAGTGTGGAGTTGAAGGAGAAGGGATTGAAAAGATGCACTCGTCAATCCCTTCAGTTTTGTTAAAAAAGAAATGAGATTGCTTTCTACATTGAGGACCATCCGAAGCAAAAGACGTCTGGATGAATAAATAAATTGGCCAACAGAATACCACTCTTTAGGACGGCTTGGGAATTCACATTCAAATGGCAAGCAATGGATAAAAATGAACTGTTTAAAAGTGTAAGAACTTTATAATTAATGAACATTAAATTAAAAACTTTTCAGTATTTAAAAAAATATATATATATTCATATCTGACCAAACTAAATTATTTATTAATTAGCTATAATTTTATTTAATGTATTTCTTTTGTAAAATCATTTTCATTTATTTATTTGTTCTTTAAGTTTTATTATGATTTCTCTTTTTCATTAAACTCGTTATATAAATGTTAAATTTAAGTTGGGCGTGAATGGCTATATAGATTTGTAAAGTTATATATATATAATTTAAGGGAAGGTAATCTTATATATATATATTTGTAAAGTTATATATATATAATTTAAGGGAAGGTAATCTTAGGTTATTCGTTAGGTAGTTGAATTGGCTCAATGGATTGGATATATTTGTGTAATTAGTAGATGTAGTATGAGATCCGCTACAGGAAGGATACCATATATATGCCACACACCTTCTGTTTGCCTATGGATGGGTTTGTAAGTCGGCAAAGGACCACAGTCCATTCCTATGGAGTTTTTTGTTTATTGTTCTACTTGCCAAGAGATGTAGCATTCCTGTTGGTAGAGAGACAATGTCTTCTCTAACTTTACTTACTGTTCAGATGTACATTCCTGACAGTATAGTATTTTGTGTTGCTATATTCATATTACATTGAATACATCGATATATCAGATGGATTGACGCCAGTTTGACTGCAAAATTTTAGCCTAAGGTTAAATGGGGATAGAATGTTTTATCTTCAAATGCAAATCTATGTAGTCTAGTCATACTCAACACTAAATAAAAATGCATTAAATTTAAGTTGTTTATAGACACTTGCATGGATTCGTTATCGGTTAATTATGTTTTGGGTTTTCATATTGGATCAAAATATACAGACATTCAATAAATAATGATACCTTATGGTGAGTATCTAAAATGTATTTATTCGGATGTCTTTTAAGTTATTGGTGTCAATGCAAGTATCTTATGGTGAATGCTATTGGATTACTTATAAATTTCCTTCTGCAATTGACGGCATCAATGACTTCCTATTTTGATCGTTTATTTTGAAATGTTTTTAACCATGGAATCTATGTAACTGATCTATACTCAACATTATAAAACAAACTTTCATAAATCTATGTGCGAACTTAATTAAAATGTAAACTTATAATATTATAAAAATTAAAATGTAAATTTAAATTCTAAATTTAAATTAAAATCTAAAATAAACATACTAAAATAATAATGTTAAATTTTATATATATGTGCGTAAATAAATGTTTGAATGTTAATTACTGGCAGAAGCTTATTTTATTCCTTTTTAAAATATTATTAGATAAGAATTTATAGTAACAACTGGACATCAAAATATATAAATTAATAAAAAAAATTTTTTGATTTACGTATCTGCCTACTTTATAAATTTTTCTAGGTTCAAATGCCTAGATGGTGCTCTGTAGTGCAGATTACATTAAGTCTCTAAATCCAGATCATTACAATATATATATATATATATATATATATATATATATTCAATAATAAATACCAGTTATGTTTTCACACACCTCCTAACTCTAACAAATTAATTAATAATACCAAAGACTGCTTCCCACTCTCACTGACACATCAAGTGGTCTATAATATTGCCTTCCCTGAAAACTTTTGTAGATCATCATATTATGGTGAGACTAGGGCTTCTCCCTCCACTAGGCTATTGCAACACACTTACACTTATAATAAAGCTTTGTTGGACACTGCTCATAGTTCAGTTTTTGTACAGCATCATGCTTCAGCTGGGTATGATTGTCAACCAGGAAATCCAGTGGTAATATGCAGAGAGCCGCATGATCTAAAAAGAAAGATAAAAGAAGCTTTCTTTATATCTAGAGATGGTGATGCCATCAATAGAAAAGACTCTTGCTACAAAATATCCAAGAAATGGAATGCATAATTATTTTATTTGCATAAATTTGCATCACTCCAAGTCAATTTATTATATTTTGTAATACGGCTATGACTATGAGGGCTTGAACCTTGAAAGTGCTTAGCCATTTAATGAATAGATATTAAAATAATATACATTTGCTTTATTTGTTTTTAGCTTTGTGTGCTTGTGTGTGTTAACACACTTTATATATTTTGATTAATAATTAGCCACAAAGTATAAACTATTTGCTTATATATATATATATATATATATATATAAGCAAATAGTTTATACTTTAATATGTTACAATATATATATATATATATATATATATTGTAACATATTAAAGTAGCTCAAATATTATAGAATCTTTGTAAATTAAATAATTAAGAAAAGATTCAAATATAAATATTGTAACTAATAAACGAAAAGAAATTGAGAGAGTTGTAGCTTTTATTTTATATCAAAGAGCAAAGAATTATTACGCAACTTGCTGAGCATAAGCCACTAAACAAATAAATGGAATCAACATTGTAAGTAAATAAACATGTTCAATAAGTAGTCTTTAAAAATATTAATTCAAACAAGTTGTAAATAAACTTAATGAAACTGATCAGAATTTATTTAAACTTATATTAACATGAGCATAAGCTATTTAGCAAAAGATCAGTCTGAGTTATCAATCATATTAAGGGTCACTGGATTAAATGAAACATACTTCTATAATTAGATTCCTCAAGATATCACAAATCAATAATTATAAACAAATTATTAAGAATGACTACTATAACTCATGTATATGGAAATCAAGTGAGTGAGTACACGAGTAACTCAATAAAATATCTTTTCAGGTATATCCAACTGTAGATTTACTCACTTTCATTTCTTGGTTTGATGTCAAGGGCATGTCTATGTGAACAACAAGTGAATAGGATCTATCAGGGTGCCACTAGATTATTTGAATCTAGACACAGTTATATATAATCATCTTTCACATGTACCATGTTTGAATCCCTTTTCATACCTTATTTCTTACAAAATGTATGATTTTGATTTTAGACCCATAGCACTGTATGCACTAATATTTAAGTAACATAAAGCATCTTTAAACTGAAGTGGAATTCATTTGGTATAAATCATTTCTTAGATCTTAGCATAACAAATGTGTTTCAATCCTTTTTTATAAGTTTTACTAGCTCAGATTATTATTAATTTAAGATGGCAATTCACTCATCCTTGCATGAAATAGATGATGGGACGGTGGTTATAATAATATGAAGAAATCACTAAATACTATGGAATCAATACTTATTTATGGCCTTTAAACATATTAATTAAAATGTTGATGATGATGATGATGATAACGATAATGACAATGGTTTCATCCACAGCTTTAGGACTAAGCTTAATCATAAAACTTAATTTTTATAAAAGAAATTCATAATTATTGTTAATATTATCATTGTTAATCATATCTTAAACAACTAATATTCAACCATTGATGATGAATGATCACACTTGATAAAGACTACTCTTAATGAACTATATACACCTCATTTAATAACATAAACTAATAATTACTGCATTTCTAACATATACATAAAAATTTCTATATTTACATTAAAATTTATATTAATAATAACAACAATGATCATAATTGACTGTTTTAAAATCATAACATTAAATTTTAAATTCTTCCCCCTTTCCCGTGAATGTATTTCAAAAGTATATTGTATTAAATTGGGTATCCTATTTGTTAAAATGTTCCATCCACAAGAAAAGTATTTCATATAAAAAAATATACACTCATTGGCACACATACATTATAATCTAACATGTAAGAAGAATGTTAAAAAAAATGTTAGTAGAATTGAAAGAGCAAGTTTTACCGAACAAGATTTAAATCATTTTCTCCCCCTCCCTTCTACCTCTGAAATGCTATACTTTCTTAAAACAAAATAATTTAATATTTTAACACTGCTTATCATTTCACATTCGCACACAATTATACACATGTAAAAATATTATTATGTAGGTGTGTGTTTTATCCCATAATAGCAAAATATTATTTAAAACCAAAATAATAATACAAAAAATTATTTTACACATTAATATTTCATAACTGTAAATTAATAAACAAATAATTTTGATACATTCAAAACCACTTATGAATTTCAAGGTTATTATTGGTAAGAAATTACTGGTTTTAATCGATCTGAATTGTCTTTAAAAGTTCTTTAAATAAAATATACCACTTTATTGCTCAAATTTTATTAAGACTCTGCTATCATAAAGAAAATATAACAAAATATTTTTTTTATACTACCAGTTCTTTATAGCGACTTCTAATGAGTCAAATTTCTTTTGTTTAATGTCTATTTTTGGCAGCAACAATTTCCGTGTTTCTTTGGAACAATCTCTTTCTTAAAGTGTATAATTATTTGATGATGATGATCCTATTGAGGTTATTTCCTTTAGTAGACAATTTGGAAATCTTTATATTAATTTTTCTTCTCTTCCTGTCAAGCATGATTCTTTTAGTGGATGAAATACAGCAGTTGTTTTCATGTTTATAAATTTCCTGCATTTTAAACTCAGTTGCTGGAACAATTAATTGGACTTGATGATTAATACTTATCAGTAGATTAATTCATCTTTCTGATCTCCTTCGAGTGCAGGTGAATGTTTTTTTCTTTCTATTTAAAAACATCTTATTTCTCTGGTCAGTTGAAAGGTGTAGAATATTATTTTTCAGACAAGTCATCTTTTTATTCCTATATGATCTGTAGCTCCACGATGGTCAGGTCTTGATGGGACACATATCTAATTTTTCTACCCCATCATTTCTTATATTTTCAACATTCAAAACTTCATAAAAAATGATTTAAAAAAAACTATATAGCAGAACAAAAAATGTTTGTCTGCTTAAGTTTCAATAATTTTTAAAAAGTCTCTCTCTCACAATAATAATATAATAATACTCTAATAGCTCAACTGATTTTCCAGACTGCTTCTATATCTGATTTTTGAGTCAACTCACCCAATTAGAGTGATAGAGTGAATTACTATTTTTGACCAACTCAAAAAATCACACACCTGGTTTTCAGACACTTTTGTCTTAAAAAAAATAGACTTAATCCTTTTTCCTTTTTCACGTATATCTGTAATATCTAACTTTGGAGTTTCTTTTCTTTAGTCTTAAGATGAGACAATTTTAAAATTAGAGTTGCCACCAAGCTTAATCTCCCAAAGTGATAAACAATCATTTACAAAAACAAAATTGCTACAAAAATAGATATCTGATTCAATGGATTTTTTCCCCTAACACAAAATTGTAAAAAAAAATAATTTGACACATTTAACCCTTCTTTTTCTTTCAATATTTAATAAATGTAAATTTCTGTATGTAATGTACACACATACTTTATCATTTCAAATCATTTATAAACTGACATTAAATAATATAATTGCTAGCTTAGTAAATTATAACTCTAATATTAAAAATCAAAACCTTAGCTTTTAAATCCCAATTACAATTATAGAAAAGTAAAATAGAGGTATAGATTAAGACATTAGAATTGATCAAGCATAGATTAGTTTTAAAGAAAGTTAAATATCTGAAATATAAAACAATCAATAGCTTACATATACACTGCCTATACATATGCATTATAACTTTGCTTTTTAACAGAAAAATTAAAAATTGAATAGTTTAAATGTGTGTATTACCTTTCTATCAACACACAAACAATATTAATTGTTGACCCACTCTCTTTCTATCTAAAGCTTTTAGAACTGGATCTTGTAGGGTTTGAACTTGGATGCCCTACAGCTTCTTTTTTATATAAAAAATGTGATGATGATTTTTGTTCATTTTCTCTCATGCACAATACTATCAATTTAGCTAATGACTGAACTGTAATGGTCACAACCTCCCCCTTCAGATAAAATCATCAGCACTTTTGTTTTAACTACATCTAATAAAAAAATTCTAACTAATAAAATAACACCAATAATAATAATAAACATACTAATAATATATATATATATATATATATATATATATATATATATATATATATATATATATATATATATATATATATATATATATATATATATATATATATATATATATATATATATATAATTTCTAACTACTGGTAAATATCATACTTTTCATTAGAAAACTTGCCAAGCTACTCTTCTGAAGTATAATGGATCAAACTCATAGTATTATAGGTTCCCTTATTCCCATCAAGAGTAGCAAGCATAAAAGCATTCTCTCCTATATTCTTGGTAATTTGGAATGGCTTTTTCTTTTTAAATCATATGGTGGTCTGCATAAAAATGCACACATACATCCATTCCTTTTTTAATATTTCCATTTTTCATCTTGACTGGATATTTATAAAACATATCTGGCGGATTTATTTTATATAACCTCCTATTACAAACTCCATTTAGAAATATGGAATCTTGGTACCATATGTAATATGCCTTGAAGTTTTTCAGAGAGATTGACTTTCTATAACATACATACTTTATTTTTAAACTTTCTAGAAAGATTGACTCCTGTACCATATATAAGGCACTTTGAAGTTTTCCAGAGAGATTGACTTTCTATATCTGATATCATTCATCCTTAAATCTTACAGAGAGGTTGATTCTCTGGGCCATATACAATTTATTTTTAAATTTTCTAGAAAGTTTGACTCTTTGTACTAGACATAATTTATTTTTAACTTTTTCATATTCTTTAAATTTTTCAGAGAGGTTTGGACATTTACATTTTTCAGAGAGATAGATTCTCTTAGTTTATCACCTCATCTGGTGCATGGACTTTTTCCTCCCACTCTCTTTTCCTTCTTTTCACTTTACGATCTACCCCAATCGGCTCTCTGGCCATCTCCTCATGTACTCTCTTTACTGGGAGACTTGATTTTGCAGCTACTATCGGCCTTTCTACTTCTGGGAACTTATCCTTTATCAGTGTATCTAACATTATATTATTTTTCCCCATTATCAGTAGTCTGACTATTCTCTATTATACTTTCTGTAGTTTTCTCTATATGGGGTTTTTTGATCTTTGTTTCCCAGGCCATGATTATTCGGTTATTGCTTTCAATAGAGTTATCTATCTTTGCTTTAAGATCTTCTCTCAAACTCTCTATACCTTGCTTACTATCTTCTCTTAGACTCTCTATACTTTTCTCCATCTTTTCTTCTAGATTTACCATCCCTTGCTTACTATCTTCTCTTAGACTTTCTATATTTTGCTTACTATTTTCACTTAGACTTTCTATATTTTTCTCCATCTTCTGTTCAAAACTTTTACGACCTTCTTCCATACCTTTAAACATCTGCATTATCATTATTTTCATCCCTGATGGTGCGATCTTTGCAATCTGTGTCTGGCCCATTTCATCTACTTCCACACTTGAGGCCATATTACTGCTAACTTTAGAAGCATCTTCCTCTAATTCCTCTCTTCCTTTTTGTTTTTTAAGAAAAACCTCCTTATCATCTTCATCAGTATAAAACTATGACTGATCCCTGGGATTGGGACACCATCCTCATCCATAACGTCTGTAGTTGTATTATTTAGTTCACTCAAATTTTTCAAAACTATATATATATCCCATCTGTGCTTCCCTGACCACCAAAAACCTACACATCCTTTCTTTGTCTGACACCCATCTTTGACTAACTGACTGATTGCTTTTCACATTATCATGCATTATAAATACAAAAAAACTATTTAATATCCTTATTTGATGAATCACACAACAATAATCTATATAGTGCATGTCTGTCTGCAATAGCCCAAATTATACATTCATTCACTCTCCTAGAAATCTGACAGATATTGACAGTCCACAGAATGGCTAGCAGTTCACAATCATGAGATAAATAAAAGAATTCAGTCACAGCACTAGAATCACACAATGCATCACAAGCACTCAGAAGATCATGCCAATTCGATCACTATTAACTACCACAACCCTTGATTGAATGATGCAAACTCTGTTGCAATAAAAGAAGTATTAAGTCTTAGGGGCTAAAATGGATAAACTATGCCTTGCTCTCTCTCTTGGAGTCTTATGTGGCAAGTATCAAGGAATGCCCTGCTTATTATAGGCTACAGAAAACTAAGCCTTGCTCTCTGTCTTGGAGACTTATAGGCTGATATCATGGCAGGACTACTGTTAACTGCTTCATGTTAAAATAAGAATAACATATAAACTGGATTGGAAAACTATGCCATGCTCTCTCTTTTGGAGACTTATAGGCTGATATTATGGCAGGACTGCTGTTAACTGCTTCATGATAAAATAAAGAAAACTTATAAATTGGGTTGAAGCAGTGACTGGGTTTGATCATTCATGAGTTACACAAACACATAACATTCTCAAGGCAATGACAAAAACTCCCCACTCATCATCAAAACTGCAATCTAACCAATGAAACTCCAATGATCAAATATCCAATCCAACCTTCAAAATCATAGACTTTTTACAAAATGAACTCCCCAAACACACATGAGACTACCATTCCACAATTCATCACTATTACTATGCCTATCCTATCTGGCAATAAATTATTCTAATGTTTCAAAAAAAATTCTATTATTTATTTCACCTTTGTCTTAAGTTGTGATATTCATCTATTTTCAAAAACCAAGCTGTTTTATGGCTGTACCCATTTTATCATCAACAATGAAAAATTAAATCATATTAAACATCATCACACATAAATTTAAACAATACTATATGGCCAAGAAAATTTTGTATGTCAAAAAAAAATTTTACTGAAAAAAAAAATGTACTAAAAAAAATTTTCTCTCTTTTTAACCACACATCTCCTATCATTTTATAGACTCTCTTTTTCAGGTATATGGTAAAATAGCAAGCCCCAGTTGGGCGTCCACTGTAACATATTAAAGAGAAATTCAATTGTATATTCAAATAATTAAGAAAAGATTCAAATATAAATATTGTAACTAATAAACGAAAAGAAATTGAGAGAGTTGTAGCTTTTATTTTATATCAAAAAGCAAAGAATTATTATGCAACTTGCTGAGCATAAGCCACTAAACAATTAAATGGAATCAACATTGTTAGTAAATAAACATGTTCAATAAGTAGTCTTTAGAAATATTCAAGTTGTAAATAAACTTAATGAAACTGATCAGAATTTATTTAAACTTATATTAACATGAGCATAAGCTATTTAGCAAAAGATCAGTCTGAGTTATCAATCATATTAAGGGTCACTGGATTAAATGAAACATACTTCTATAATTAGATTCCTCAAGATATCACAAATCAATAATTATAAACAACTTATTAAGAATGACTACTATAACTCAGGTATATGAAAATCAAGTGAGTGAGTGCTTTTATGCTTGCTACTCTTGATGGGAATAAGGGAACCTATGATGCTAGGAGTTTATCCCTTATACTTCAGCAGAGTAGCTTGGCAAAGATCTCCAAACAAATCAAATTCAAGTTTTCTAATGAAAAGTATGATATTTACCAGTAGTTATAATTTTTTTATATGTATTATTAGTGTGTTTATTATTATTAGTGTTATTTTATTAGTTAGAATTTGTTTATTAGATGTAGTTAAAATAAAAGTGCTGATGATTTTATCTGAAGGGGGAAAGTTGTGGCCATTACAATTTAGTCATTAGCTAAATTGATAGTAATGTGCATAAGAGAAAATGAACAAAAATCAACACATTTTTTATATAAAAAGGAATCTGTAGGGCATCCAAGTTCAAACCCTACAAGATCCAGTTCTAAAAGCTTTAGATAGAAAGAGATTGGGTCAACAATTAATATTGTTTGTGTGTTGATAGAAAGGTAATACACACATTTAAACTATTCAATTTTTTATTTTTTCTGTTAAAAAGCAAAGTTATAATGCATATGTATAGGCAGTGTATGTGTAAGCTATTGATTGTTTTATATTTCAGATATATTACTTTCTTTAAAACTAACCTATGCTTGATCAATTCTAATGTCTTATTCTATACCTCTATTTTGCTTTTCTATAATTGCAATTGGGGTTTAAAAGCTAAGGATTTGATTTTAAATTTTAGGGTTATAATTACTAAGCTAGCAATTATATTATTTAATGTCAGTTTATGAATGATTTGAAATGATAAAGTATGTGTGTACATTACATATAGAAATTAACATTTATTAAATATTGAAAGAAAAAGAAGGGTTAAATCTGTCAAATTATTTTTTTTACAAATTTGTGTTAGGGAAAAAAAAATCTGTTGAATCAGATATCTATTTTTGTAGCATTTTTGTTTTTGGAAATGATTGTTTGTCACTTTGGGAGCTTAAGCTTGGTGGGAACTCTGATTTTGAAATTGTCTCATCTTAAGATTAAAATAAAGAAACTCCAATTTTAGATATTACAGATATACGTAAAAAAGGAAAAAGGATTAAAAGGAAGAAACTCCAATTTTAGATATTACAGATATACGTGAAAAAGGAAAAAGGATTAAGTCTATTTTTTAAGACAAAAGTGTCTGAAAACCAGGTGTGTGATTTTTTGAGTTGGTCAAAAATAGCAATTCACACTATCACTCTAATTGGGTGAGTTGACTCAAAAATCGAATATAAAAGCAGTCTGGAAAATCAGTTGAGCTATTAGACAATTATTATATTATTATTGGGAGAGAGATACTTTTTAAAAATTATTGAAACTAAAGCAGACAAACATTTTTAGTTCTTCTAGATAGTTTTTTTTTTAAAATCATTTTTTATGAAGTTTTGAATGTTGAAAATATAAGAAATGATGGGGTAGTAAAATTAGATATGTGTCCCATCAAGACCTGACCATTGTGGAGCTGCAGATATGTCCCATCAAGACCTGACCATTGTGGAGCTGCATATCATATAGAAAAGAAAATATGTCTTGTCTGAAAAATAATATTCTACACCTTTCAACTGACAAGAGAAATAAGATGTTTTTAAATAGAAAGAAGAAAACATTCACCTGCATTCGAAGGAGATCAGAAAGATGAATTAATCTACTGATAAATATTAATCATCAAGTCCAATTAATTGTTCCAGCAACTGAGTTTAAAACCCAGGAACTTTATAAACATGAAAACAACTGCTGTATTTCATCCACTAAAAGAATCATGCTTGACAGGAAGAGAAGAAAAAAAGTGATATAAATATTTCCAAATTGTCCACTAAAGCAAATAACCTCAATAGGATCATCATCATCAAATAATTATACACTTTAAGAAAGAGCTTGTTTCAAAGAAACACGGAAATTGTTTCTGCCAAAGATAGACATTAAACAAGAGAAATTTGACTCATTTGAAGTTGCTACAAAGAACTGGTAGTATAATTTTTTTTTGATATATTTTCTTTATGATAGCAGAATCTTAATAAAATTTTAGCAATAAAGTGGTATATTTTATTTAAAGAACTTTTAAAGACAATTCAGATCGATTAAAAACAATAATTTCTTACCAATAATAACCTTGAGCTTCGTAAGTGGTTTTGAATGTATCAAAATTATTTGTTTATTAATTTACAGTTATGAAATATTAATGTGTAAAATATTTTTTTGTATTATTATTTTGGTTTTAAATAATATTTTGCTATTATGGGATAAAACACACACCTACATAATAGTATTTTTACATGTGTATAATTGTGTGCGAATGTGAAGTGATAAGCAGTGTTAAAATATTAAATTATTTTGCTTTAAGAAAGTATAGCATTTCAGAGGTAGAAGGAAGGGGGAGAAAATGATTTAAAACTTGTTCGGTAAAACTTGCTCTTTCAATTCTACTAACATTTTTTTTAACATTCTGCTTATATGTTAGATTATAAGGTATGTGTGCCAATGAGTTAATATTTTTTTTTATATGAAATACTTTTCTTGTGGATGGAACATTTAAAAAATCGGTTACCCAATTTAATGCAATATACTTTTGAAATACATTTACAGGAAAGGGGGAAAAATTTCGAAATTTAATGTTATGATTTTAAAACAGTCGATTATGATTATTGTTGTTATTGTTAATATAAATTTTCATGTAAATATAAAAATTTTTATGTATATGTTAGAAATGAAGTAATAAATATTAGTTTATGTTATTAAACGAGGCATATATAGTTCATTAAGTGTAGTCTTTATCAAGTGTGATCATTCATCATCAATGGTTGAATATTAGTTGTTTAAGATATGATTAAATGTGCTAAGATTAAAAATAATTATGAATTTCTTTATAAATATTAGGTTTTATGATTAAGCTTAGTCCTAAAGCTGTGGTTGATACCATTGTCATTATCATTATCATTATCATCATCATCATCATCATCAACATTTTAATAATTATGTTAAATGGCCATAAATAAATATTGATTTCATAGTATTTAGTGATTTCTTAGTATTATTATAACCACCGTCCCATCATCTATTTCATGCAAGGATGTGTGAATTGCCATCCTATATATATATATATATATATATATATATATATATATATATATATATATATATATATATATATATATATATATATATATATATATATATATATATATATATATATATATATATATATATATAACATGTTAAAAATATTCATTATTTTATGTGTAATTACGATTAAACAGTTCGATGTAAAGTTTTTTTTTTAAAAAATAAAACATGTAATCACAAATATTATATATAACCTAAGGGATTGATTTCACTGTAAAGCTATAACCGTATCATTTCCTTTCATAGAGAAATAATGAAGATAACATTTATCATAAAGCAATTCCACTGCAAGAATATAAAAGTCGTTTTAGATTTTGTTTTGTCTTCTAGCTAATGTAATATAGTATAGATAACAGTTTATTGATTAACAATAGGATGTCTAACTCAGTTGTCTAAACGTTTGTTTTCGGTACAAAAACTGAGAAATAATTTTGAAATTTCCTAAATATCTATTTTTATATTTTGTTTATGCAAATTTGAATTTTAGATCAAAGTGAAGTTGTACCACAGAGTAAGGTTAAAATTTGTTGTTACTCAGAAAGCACATATTAAATAAAAATATATAATAGAAAATTTCCACATGAATCACTTTAGTAAACGATTCTTTAATAATAAAAAGAATTAGCCATCTCACCAGTGAAATAATGATACTAATTGACTTTATCCAGTATATCTCTGCCTTAAATATGGAAACAAGATGTAGGATTGAGTTTATAACTCTATCCACACTTCTCTTATAATTATATAATTCTTCAAGACTCGAAATAATTAATATCATATAATTGTTTAAACATATATAGATATATTTATCTAGCATTTATATAAGGCATATTATTGTTAACATACTTGTATTATTTATAATTACTAGTTGAATGTAAAATTCATTTTAATTTATTTTAATCTGGAGGTTATTATTTATTTTATGCAACTTTCAAATTCAATCACATTATCGGGCACCGTTTAATAGCTGAATTTTGAAAGAAATATAACAGTTGATGAAATCATCAGGATCTAAAACTCCATTGCCAGGACAATTAGTACAGTCATTCATTCTGTATTTATAGATATTATAATTTAAATGGATAATAATAATTGAGAGTATTAAACCACTTTAACAAAATGAGATGTTAGTTTAAAACAAGATCTTAACAAGATAAAAATTCCAGAAAAATTACAAAAAAAAAAAGAATTCAAAATGGACTGATGGATCTGTGGATGTAGAAAGTATATATATATATATATATTATATATATATATATATATATATATATATTGTTGTTATGATAAGAATTTCATAAGAATGTGAAATAATTATGATTGAGATAAAAGGTTTTTAGAATGTTTTACTATCTTATGTTTCAAAATTTAAAAAAAATGTTATCATTGATTAATGGTTGTACTAAAACCAATTAATTATATACAAGTTTTATTGATTATTATCTTAGAATGAATTCATTATGAATTTTGTTATCTAAATCCTTAAATAAATTAATTTCAAGTGCGATTATTTTTTATCCTGTAATAATGGGGGAAAAAAATTTGTTTATCCCAGACAGAAGAATTTGGTCGAGTGGTCAGCATAGCAGCCTTACAAGCAGTTGTACCAGGTTTTCAAGTTCACTTCCCAGACAATGCTTTGATACATGATAATAATAAAACCTTTGTAAGCTGAGATTAATTAAATATTTCATTCTCAGGAGTAAGTGAGTCTTTTTTTAGAATATAGATGATAAGTTTGACTGCAAGAGATATGAGTCAGCATTTTATTTTTTTAGAAAAAGTAAGGAATGGGAGTTTGCTTTTCAATTTCTAATCATGCTAGAGTTTTTTGAAGAAATTGTTTTTGGTTAAGACAAAGTGAAAACTGGTAAAAAATGTCAAATATCATCCAGAGATCCAGAATTTAATCACTTAAAATAAGATTTGATTTTTTTTTAAAAAAAAAACTCTAAATTAGTTGGAGAAAATTAGAACAATTTTAACAGAATGAAATAAAAGAATTGCTGATATGAATATGGATGAAATGTTTAGTATTAATTATATAATGATATATCCAATAGAGTAGAGAAACTATACATATGCACTAACCATACAATTTTCCTTCTACATTTGTTTTCTGCCAAAAATCTAGTGAAAGATTTGTTTAAAAAACGCTAAAAGTAGCATATAAAAAAGTCCTGTTTATCATAGATATGGAACATTTTTGGATTTTTTGTCCAATGAAATTTCATGCTTGCAGTAAATGACAAATGTAACATAATATAAGAAGTATTAACATTATATCATTTAGAAGAAAAGAGAAATCAAATAAATTATTTAGGTCAGCTTATCAATTTTATACATTGTAATCCCAGGAATAAGGTTAAACCTTATATATTATGCTGGGTATTATCAAATGTCCATGCACAAAGTCTGCTGTAAAAAACATTATAGCAGGTACACATGTAAATTTGTATGTATTAAGCATAATGACTTTATAATTGTGCTACATTAATAATGGAAGTTGGATCTGAGCATTAGAATACCCACAAACACCAATTTAAAGTAAACATTCAATTGACAGAGAAATATTGTACACAAAAAATACACCTATAATAAACTCAAGTATTTTTTTTATTATTATTTTTTATTTTATTTTTTTTGTATATTTTCATTATATGTCATTTTATGGTTATGTACTTTGATTTTCTCTGAAAAAAACTCAATTGGAGAAAATCAAACTTTATTGATTAAATGTATCATGTGCTTAAACATATTCAAAATAATTTTTCCAACATACTTTTTATTTTATTTGTAATTTTAATTACTTCTCTAAAAACTGTAATTTTATGTTAATCAAAAATGTTAATTGTTTTGCAAAAATCTAATCAAAAACCAAAATGTTTGATAATGAATGTTATAATTAAAATGATATATATATATATATATTGTACTGGGTTCGCTCCACAGAAGAACTTACTTACACTACAAAGGTTTTGGCTGGTTTCAAACTTCTTTATAACACATTTATAATCTTATGTAATTATAAATGTTACATGAATGAAACGGCATGTTCGAGCAAAGTGGGAAATATTATTGATAGCTTTAACTATAAACAATACCCATGATCAGATCATGGCCCACCTCAGCTTCTAGATTCAAACCCCTACCATCCAAACACTTTATTTGTTTCAGAATAAACCCTGGGTGCCAGCTAGTCTAAGACTAATATATTCGACAGTAGGCTCATAATCCAGTGCTCAAAACAATCCTTAAAACTTGCTCCATCTAATTTTAATTCAATAACAAAATATTATTTAATTAGTGGTGAAAGAATTGATAAAAGATTGGTAAAAGAATTGGTAAAAAGAATTGACCAACAAAATAAGGCTTAAGTTTAAAGACAATTTATTAACATTAATGATACTAAATTTAAATACTTTTACAGATTTTTAACCAACATAATATTGGCATTTTTAATCATGCACACACTTACATATATAATAAGGCATTAAATAATATTTGATATTTAGAACACACAAATTAATAGTTCATTTTTATGTGCTATAGAGTTCATATAATTTGGCTCTTGGAGGATTCACGAATGTGAGGGCTACTTAGGAAAGAATATAAGAAAGAAATTTATTTACCTAGGATTTTGAACTTGCTGTTTTCTGCTTCTAATGAGATATCTCCAACTGGTTAGATTCGAAATTTCTTGGGGAGGTTTCATTCTTATTCATCGGTATTATTTCTGGAGACAGTTGAACATTGATGGAGGATTTCTAAGCTGTTATGAAGACATTATTTCACAGGCATATCTTTTTGATCTTATTGGACTAAAGGCTGATGTAAGATCATATGTTCCCAAAAGCTGCTCAGCACTGCATTTCTGTTTTTGTATACATAATAAACTGCACTGTTATCTCTAGACTAGACTGACTGAATGTTTTTCTGAATTGATTGTCTGATAAAAATTTGGCTATTTATATGTGGCACCTATATTTATTTTCATGTCCACTGGCAATATCTGTTGTCAAAATTCCTTTGATATAAGCTTATAATCCTGTTGTTGAAATTCCTTAGGTAGCTAATTCTTTTTAATCTTGTTGTTGGGTATTTTAATTAGAAGCCATCACAAACGTGTTGTTTTTTATTTTTAATTAGTAGCCTGCAAAAATGTTTTTTTAATTTTTTAACCTTCATGATTTTATTCTAATATCAAAACTAGTTTTAAGATTACTTTTTTTTCTTTAATTTAAATAAAGATATTTATATTTTTAGACTTTTGAATTATATTTCAAATAATAATAATAATAATATGACAAACTCTTTAAACTTAAAACTTCTAGTTTGATGTTTCGGAAACGAACTCCCTCATCCCCCTTTTAATTACTTAATTGTAACTTTTATTTCAAACTCTTTAACTTTTAGCTTTCTCAAAAACAAACTGTAATAAAAATCTTAAACTTTTACCTATTATTTCTTTTAATGAAACATTTTTGTTTTACTAATTTTTTTAGATAAAATTATTATGTACCAACTTTGATCTTGGTACAATATATATTCTAACCTTGACTTGTGCATCCTCACTTCAGAATAGTATATGGTATAAAATAAAATGGGTTCTAGCTCAGTTAATAATTAATAAATAAAATATTCAGCATTAAAATTAAAATATTTCACTAGTTCAATATTAAAATACGAATAAGGTTCAGTTTATAAAAATAAATTAAATAAATATTTAATACTTTCATGAGACTTGAAGTAAAAATACAGGTAACAAGATAGATTACATTGAGCCAATATCCCACAAGGATACTACCTCAATGGCATAAGAACACTATCCCCCCTTATTACTATTTCAAATAACAAACTCATAGTATTCTTACGACTTTAATAACTTCTACTCACTAAGATTAAACTAATAATTAAATCTTAATCTTCTATTTAATAATAATCTAGCTCAAATAAAATAATCTCAGGTTCATAAAGTTTATTCTAAGTTAATTTAAAAATACGGTAGTAAAATATGAGAAGGGATTTTATGCCATAATCTACTACACTGAAACTAATAATAATAAATAATAATAATAATATTCTTCATTGTTTAACTACTACTGGATATCTTTTCTTTTTGTTATATTTTTATTACCATAAAAATAATAAAATAATTTTATATAATATTTTACCTTCATGTAATAATATAATAAATACTGGTAGCATATGATAATCTGATAAACAAAGGATGTGTGGCAACTGATAGCATATAATTCAGTATACTATTGTGATAACTGATTTATGACCAATAAAACAATGTAAAATTATAATTATTTAATTAAAAAAATACCAATAAAATATTTAAATTCTTAAATGTAACTCTCTATTTATCTTTTTGTGCAAAATTATATTTTTGTTTCAATTGTTATGAATGTATCGTCATTTCATGCAGTGAAGTGGAGAAATAAACAATCAAGACACAAAAATTTTGAAAAAACAAATTTTAACAAAGTTTATTAACAACAACAATAAAATAAACAATTTATGTACACTATTTACAATGGATATCCTTATTTTAACCTTACATTTTTATCTACTAAGTTATAAAAAATAGTTTATAGTTTAGTTATATCTTTATTTATACTTAAGACAAAATAAAAAATGTTACCATTTGGTTTCTCATTATGGTTAACTTATTATAAATATATTTACTTATTAGCAAAATATTTCATCCTTAATATTATTAAACTATCTTATTTTTCAAAAAAAATCATAGGAAAACATTCTACAGAAAAAAAAAAAATTAACTTTATAATGAGTATGGATTTCTCAAAATATTAAAAAAAAAATTTCATCTTGCAAAGTCAAAGATGTTACATAAAATATTTATACAAAATTCAATACTAGATTTTAGTGTTTTATCACACAATGTTTACTAATCATAATACATTCTTATTTAGCCTTACTTTAGTATGATATAAGTGTAATAGTAAATATATTCCTGTTATTCAATAAACAAAAAAAATATACTATGCATATTGTTTATATAATTTACTTTGTACTATTGTATTTTAAAAATATGCAATACTTATTTTTATTCAAAAAAAATAAAGCATTCAAAAATAATCAACATTCTAAAGAAAATATCTTGTTTAGATACTCTATTTTAAAAATTTATATTTCAATTCCGTAAATAAATTCAAAGTATATTCTATGATTCTTTCCTTTCCTTAGGATACTTTGGACCTTCAATTTCAAGTTATAAATTCTATTCCTTCTAAGTAATTAAACCAATCTTATACAAAACGATAGCATAACCTATGTTCTAAATTATTTATCATTTCGTTTCAAAATATCTTACTGAACAATGCAGTTACATGAAATAAAGATAGCAAAATAGATGTTTAGTATTTAAGGAAGAAAGCTAGAGTATTAATATATCTCAAAAATCATGGCACAGTGCAAAGAGGTATGACCTTTACCTGTCTAATAACCTCTAATACATGAACGATGTTAAAGCTACTTTTTCAGCTTTATTTATAACATCAAATATTTAAAGACATATAAAACACTGTCCAAATAAAATGTGTATCAGTCCTAGGGCTTTGTTAACTATGCTGATAACCACATAAAGACTAAATATTATTTCTATTCCTTATCATATCCTATTTTTTTAAAAAATACATCATCTTGGTTTCCTGCTAACTATAGTACTTCCAAACCACTATCTCAACATTATTTCTCAAGATTTTTCTACATCTTACATCGATAAATAACTATCTGCATTTACAAAACAATAAATAAAATTCATTGATAGTTTAAAACAATTTCACTGTTCAATAAGAAAATTTTGCTTACTTCATTATTCTATATATTTAATCATATACAATCTACTTAGACAATATTTGAATATCCAATAACATGAAAGTTCTAAAAGAATCACATAATTATTTATTATTATGTTGGATTATATCACTAATATATAAAAAAAAAAATTGTCATATGCATATTTTCAAATCAATCCTACCTCATAATGTTTTTTTAAAATGTTGTATGAAAATGCTTTACATATAATTAAAACTTTTACACTTCATTCTTAGATTCATAGATGATCTAAAGAAAACAAAATATACATTATAAATTATTAATAGTTATTATTATTACTACCAAATAACCCTTTTTATCTGGTCATCATTTTTAGTAGGCTTCTTCCATCCACTGGATATACAAAAACATTGCATACATAAATGAAAAGACACATCCATACATTTTATTTAAAAATATTCTTATCTAAATTATTAAATTATATTATAAATTTTATGTTATTAACAAATTAATGTTTTATGTTTTCCTAATCTTATAAATGGAAAAATTTACATTTAACTAAGTTAGTAAAATAAAAATTTAAAACTATAATTACGTCTTCACTTGACCATAGTTCATGATAAAATCCAAAAATGTTTATTATTTTCTCTAGAGTTTTAAAATGTTCTCCTCCAAGCGTGTTAAAGTTTAAAAATAAAAAAAATAATTATTAATCCATTTAGTAAAATTTATAGAAAATAATCCTGGGTCTTTACTGTTCAGAATAAAAATTATTAAACTGTAATATTAAAGAATTATTCCCACAAAGTTCATTCAATATTCTGTGATGCATCACTCTGTTCAATTTAACTTAAGTTATCCGGTAAACTTTTACACAATATTTGTATTTTCATGGATCCATCCTTTATTAATCTACTTTATGTTCATTTTTGTTAATATAGGTTTTATTTCTTAATAAGTCCTTTTTAATTCTTGTAATATATATATATATATATATATATATATATATATATATATATATATATATATATATATATATATATATATATATATATATATATATATATATATATATATAAATGTTTCTTTCAAAAAGGACTAAACATTCTATTTCTTTCATTATATTTTATGATAACTTATATGATATAAATATCTTATTCTTTTTAAAAAAAAAAAAAATCCTGGATAAGCTTATAAATAATGCTTTTTAGATGGCAAATAGTTTTCTGTTTAAGCTTCCAGCATAATGCCTGAATTATTTTTATATTAGTTAGAATAATCCTCCTGTTGAGCATAAACAAAGCTGTATTATAATTTAAACATATTTTATTTCATAGTATATCCATCTCTATTGCATAGTTTAGGTTAAACTTCAGATAAAATATTCCTGGCAAGTAACTTTTAAAAATTAGAAAATCATTTTCATGAAGTTCCAAAGATATATATTTTTAAACTCTCTTTTGCAAAATACTTTTAAAAATATCAATTAGTTTTTTGCAAATAAAACTATAAGAAAGTATTTAAAAAAAATTGACTAAAATAAAAATTTTAAAGTACTATCTCTTCGATAGCTACTAATATACCTTTCTCTGGTTTCAATACATTATTCATCTCCCCTTATACCCCCATGCAATTCATATTTATAGTCTGTAAGAATACCTCATTTGATTGGTTGATTCTTTCTTTAACTTGAGAACAAATTTACATATTTTCAGTTTATAGCAGAATTATATTTGAAAATAAAAAACTATGATGTAATGAACTTAAAACATTATTTAAAATATTACTTTTAAATCAATTATTATTTTATTAAAATTATTTAAACATTTAAAATAACTTTTAAAACAATTTTAGTAACTTATTCCATTTATCTATTTTTATTTAAACAAAATATTTAATTTTTTTATTAACTGTATTCGTCTTTATTACATTATTTAAAACATTATATACGATAGTTAACTTAATATTTATTATTATTTGCTAGGTGACAATTCCATCCAATTCTATAATATAACTTTTAAAATATTTTAAACTTTGTTATTAATTCAAACAGGCATGTGTGTGAAAGTATATAGTATACAAGTCACATGATTAATAACTTTGACAGACGATTTTCAATCTATTTCTCTGCCCAGATTTATAAAATTGATACACTTATTATATTATATAAAATAATTATAAAAAAAATTGGAAGAACAATTTAGAAAATATACAATTAAATACAATTTTAACCATCATAAAGTTTATATTTAAAATGTACTATATTAATTTTGACTATTAAATATGATTATAAATTTAAACATAGCATTTATTAACTATACGTTTTAAACTATTAAATCGAATTTTTTAAATATACTTTTAATAATTATAGCTGTGTTATTTAATATGGCCAGCTTTTACAACCATATGCAACAATATTTAAAGCTTTACATAACTATTTTTAAATGATTCGTTATAATTTTATATACTACATATTTTCTTTAGCTTCAAATTGTACTTTATATTATAATTGACAAACTATAATTAACATATTAAAAGAACATATTCTAAAATTTAAAATTTTTAGTAATTGACTGTTATGAACTATTACTGACCTATAGAAAAGGGCACTATATATATATATATATATATAATGTACGTTAATTAAAAACAAAATTGTAATTATAATTGAAATAATAAATTTAATGGTTTACAAACTATTATAAACAATCCTTAAATCCACAGAACTACTTTTGGTTAATTTCTTAAACCTGCCTCAACTGTCATTAAATTCAAAAAAAAAAGTGGAAGCAAACATCAACAATTCAAATCCCATGAATCTCGTATTTTAATGTTAGCAGCTTGTCGATTTATTAAATTCAATTTATTCCTGTTTATAAAAATTGCCTCTTTAATTTTTCTTTCACTATGGTTTCTTTCTTCATGAAGAATTTTCACATTTTCAAAATTAAATTTAAATTTATATTTACACGATTTTTCATGATCAAAAAAAACTGAAGGAGACATTAAATCATCATTATTTTTACTTTTTACATGTTTATATAACAATTCATACTCCCTCAATCTCTTCTCAATACTGTACCTAGATTCACTTATATATGATAACATACAATCACAAAAATTTGATATACAACATTACTTTTCTGCTTAACAGGTATGACATCCTTAGAAGTATTGACTAATTTATTAATATTGTTTGCTTCCACTTTTTTTTTGAATTTGGAATAAAATTATATGCAAAAAGCTCTGAACATCATATCATTTAAAAGAAAAAGGAATGAAAATTATTTATTTGGGTAATCTTATCAATTTTGATAACTGTAATCTTGGGATGAATGTACACGTCTACAGACATAGATATAAATTAATTATTGGGTGAAGAAAAAGGAAGTGTGTTTTTGTTTCATCAATTATAAAAATGTGTATCTTTTTCATTTTTATGATATATTTTGATGAATAGGAATTCATGGTATATATTTACATGGACATTTTATTATTTTTCATTTGTTCAAAAATGAAATGTATTTAGTCTTGTTACATAAATTATTTGATTTATTAAAGTCTCTATTTTGCCATTTAATCATATCCTTATCCTATTCTTTGTTAGTACAATTTGAATATTACTAAATTCAATGTTATATGTTCACACCTTGGAATGTTACCCTAAGAAGTAAAGTGTAATACTGAGATAGCATAAAGGGTTACAGTATTGGGAGTAACATCTGCTTCTGTTGTATATTTTATTCATAGAATAATTTCTTCGGAAATTGGCGTTTCACAATGATGAAATTCATTTCTTCTAAATATGCTACAAAGAAAACAAAATAGGCTTTGCAGTTTTAATACATAGATTATTACATAGAAGATGACCAAGGAAATATAACTAATCATTATTAGTTTGTTCTTTTTTGTGTGAATTACAGATTTATTTTGTAATGGTAATGAACTTGAGATAATTTCATTTGAAGTGTATATAGATTGTAATTATCATATTCCTTATGGGAGCTTCATGTTTAGAATTGACAAACAAGTGTGGTGCTGTATGTAAGGGGATAGATATGTCTGGTAAAATATGTAAAATATTTAAAGAAAAAAATTGTTATCAATTCTCTAAAAGACACAACGATCCCAGAGTTACAGTAATAGTGAATGTACTTTGCATATCTGATGAGCCTGAAATTATTCCTTGTACAGATTTATTTTTTTTAAAAAAAAAAAAACCTTCAGATCACTTTAACCTTGAACATTTCAAATAGTTATCTCATTCTAACTTATATAATAAAGGCCAATACAGAGGAAAGAATTGCAAAGGTTATTAAATTGCATTAAGATAATTAGAAAGTAAATGGTTATATGGTTAATATATTAATAACGTTTATTGGAACAATTCTAACCAAGCTTGTCTGCTATAAATTTACATAAAAAAGAATCATAGTGCATGAATTAGACCAGAACAATGTCACAAATTATGTATAAGTAATATTAGTAACAAACAACAGTCAGATCAGCATCCATATATGAGATTTGTCAAAAAAAAGTAGAACAATTATAGTTATTGGAATTCAGAACATCTAGCTGAAACTGTAATTGAAATAGTACAAACTTTAAAAGTTGTAATAAATCAGGCTACCTAGAAGAAATTTGTCATACTGACAAAAGTGGAAATTTCCCATAAAATTAATATGTACTAACTAAAACCAACATTGGAATAAACAAAGCAATTGTGATAATCTTCTGAAGGTAATTATAACAGTTAAAATTTTGTAATAATTCAATTTCTGTGGATATTGTGACTGGGATGTCATATGTTTTACATTAAAACTGTCCAAATATAATGAAATATATATATATATATATATATATATATATATATATATGATATTTTTTAGAGAGCAAACAGAAAACATATAAAAATAATATTGTTAGTTGAAGTGTCAATTATTGGTTAACTAATTCCATAAACAATTCTTATTATAAAAAAAACCTAACATTGTAACCATTACTCAATGAGGTAAAGTTTAAACTTACTGGCTAAAACTTTTCTTGATAAATGAAATTGAAGTGGATAAATAAAGCTATACTCTTTATTTAAAATTATTCAAGACACGAAGAAGTCAAAATTAAAACATATTTAATCGTTATTTAATTGCAAGAAGGTACAAAATTCCAGCACTCTAAAGCATACTACATACCATATCTACTAAGAACAGAAATTGAAAATGTTTTGAGGTGACTTTGTTTACAACTATTTATTATTATTTGTATAAAAGTCATAATGGACTGTTTCCATAATTGTCAACCTATATCTTATTGCCAAATAACAATATTGGTGCCTATCAAGTTACTGTCAGTTAATGTTGTGGCCTAAAAGTATTTTTTCATTTCCCTATATAAAAGAGATAGTAGACCGTTTAGAAAGTGAAAAAAATATTTGCAAAATTAGAACTTAATGCAACATTTCCAAGAAAGCCAGGGTCTGAAAAAATAGCTAAGATCTCAATTATCATTGCATCTAAAGACTTATTTTTACAGAGTCAACATCCTTTTAGATTAAATCCAATTTCAACATTTTCCAAGTGTATATTTGCATACTTTTAAGAGGAATAGATGGAGTTACATTATATTTTGATGATACTAATAACTGCTATTTTAGAAGAGGTAATATAGAAAAAATTATGAAGGCAGCATAGTAAATGTTGAGCTACCTTAAACTCTGATAAATATAAATGTTGTACTAAAGAAATAAAATGGTGGACAACATTAATTTAAGTGAATGAATAAAACGTAAACAATAAAAAATTAAAGCAGTTAAAAATACACAGAGACTCAAAAATATCAAACCATTTCAGATATTTATTGGACTTGTAATGTTTATTTAAAGTTATTTCCACAAAAAAACTATGTTAGTACATCTCCATATGAGCTATCTTATAAATTAAAATGTTGGATTTGGGATAAACTACAAGAAGACACATTTCAAATATTGAAAGATATTTTAATATTGAATAGACTATTAATACATTTTAATCTTAGATACAACCAAAGCATCAGATTCTGAAATTGGAGCTGTACATTGTACATAGTCATCACTTTCATAATAGTTATTATTCAATAACTTATTATATGACAAGAACAATTTCAAAAGCTGGAAAAATATAAAAAATTACATATAGAAACCCTAGCTGTTGAAAATAAAGTACTAGCATTTTTACTGTAAGGCATGCATTCAAGTAATAACATATTATCACCAATGATTATAATATTTTCCAATAAAAACATTCATAAATGGTAGGCTGATATAATAAATTGACTTCATATAATTATACATTAGGAAATTAAACCAGAGAATCAAATAAAGCATGCAGATCTCTCATAACTATCAGACTCAACCTGAAAAGCAGGAAAAACATAATAGTAAGCCTTATTTTATAGCTAGAAGTCAAATTAAATAAACAATTACACTCTAGTAGCATGGATAAAATATATTACTGGTTAACAAATGCTACAAAATTAAACAAAAAGTGGTTGGTCCAGAAAACAGACAAAATTATCTACCAATGAGGTATATATTTTAGCAGTAAATTATTAATACCATTTTAAGCCATACTCTAACTTATTGGATTTACTGCACCATAACCACAGACATAGTAATAGCTAACACTGGCTTACTGTTTTATGTGTTGGTCTGAGTTTGGTTCAGATATTATAATTCTATTATTAACAATGCAGAGAGCACCAAAAACCTATGTCACAGAAGCCTCAATAAATAAAAGGAATCAGCAGATATGGCAATCTCCCAGGAATTTAGAAAACTATAAGTGGGGAAATCGAAAACGTAGTGCAATGCATGTTTAACAATATTTGTTATTTAGATAGCACACATTAAGCAAGGAATACAATAATGGAAGTCGTCACAAATGAAAATTATTTAGAAAACTATACATTAAAATAGTAAAATAATTCCAATAAACTAAAAAAAATACTATAGGATGACTATTTAGTTGTATTCACCAGCATATCTTCATTGAATGTGTGAAAAAAATTGACAAAACAATTTAGGCTTTATTGCAAGATATATAAGCCTTCAAGGCTCATAATAATAAACGTTATACCGCTTTATAAACGTATGTACAAATATGTATCTACACTCGCCGATTTATATACTGCTCACTGTTTATAATTACTAATTGAAAGTAAAATTCATTTTAATTTATTTTATTCTCCAGTTTGTTATTTACATTATACAAAGTTTGAATCCCATCAAATTAGCTGCCGGGTTTCGAACAAGACATAACATACACATGAATGCGCACACATATATAAGTTAACCATATAAATATATAGTTTTGTAATTATAATATTAGAACATATATTTATTAAAAATTTTGAAATAATCGAATTGATATAAATTTAAATAAAACTGTTATCTGAATATTAAAATACCATTTAAATGATATTCAAGTGAAAAAAAAACTGTTTTTAGTTTTATAAAATAAATATAAAAAAATGTTTATTAAATAATTTAGAATGTCTGGTAAAAAAAAAAAAAAAAATATTATTAAGCATTAAACTTATTATATTTTTTACAATAGAAATAATGGACTTAAGTAAAAATTTAATTTAATATATTTTCTAATCATGTTAGCTTCAAGTTTTGAAAGAGCTAATTTTGAAGTTAATTTTCAAGAATAATAATAAATTGAGATGTATAATTTATTTTTACATCAACAGTAAAATGAATATTTATAATAATATTCATGTCAATATTTATTAATTAAGAACTGTTTCTATTATTATTATTAATTTAAATTATATATATATATTGTAATGGTACAGGCTCATGGAGTGAACCTGTCATGATGAGAAGCCATGATTATTTCCAAATAAACAAAAATGTAAAATTTGATATAAAAGTGATGAGCATTAGAGCTTAACAATGAACTATAAATAAGTACCCATAATCTCACCAGAATTATAAAAAAAACAATAGTCATTCACTATCATGAGTGATCAAAAATAAAAATAAATCAACTATCAATCTCATGACTTGATTTGAAATGGGTCTACTATAGCCTAGGCTAATTATTTAGTCTTTGATGCTTGGGACACATGATTTAAACATTAATTTGTAAGTACAAATTTAAATGCTAATCAATCACAATATATAACAATAAAAGTAATAATGCTGGGATAATAAAATATACTGATCATCATCAATGTTCTGTTCATTTTGTACTTTTAATGTTCTACCAACTATATATTCAATTTTTAATCAATACTACTCTAAACAAAATGCAGTGCATGGAATTTAAAGGATATCCACTTTGCACAAATTCAGAATCATCATCAACTAGATACCTATAAATACTGAATATTAATTTATTTTATATAACAGACTGTTATTCAGGAATCTAGCTCATGACACAAAACCTCTAAAACTATTACTGTGAGCAAAAATATATAAATCTAACATACAATATTCATAAAATATTTAGGATTGAGTAAACTCACTGGAATAACTTTAATAATGAAATAACAATGTATTAATACCAATAAAAATGAAATGGTTTACTGAATGCAGACATACATATAAACTAAGCTCCTGGTTGTTATTAATGCAGTTTAGTTATTACATTGTGATTTAAAAATATTTGAATAGGTTTACATAAAACACACACACATATAAGCACACAGACATGTGCTATAATAATTTATGAACATATATTAATTGTCATATAATAATAAAAATATTATTATGATATATGTATCTATCAGATATGCATCTATATAAGCATACAAGCATGCCATAACACATGGGAATTATCATATAATGATGATAATAATAATAATAATAATAATAATAATAATAATAATAATAATAATAATAATAATAATAATAATAATAATAATAATAATAATAATAATAATAATAATAATAATAATAATAATAATAATAATAATAATAATAATAATAATAATAAATAAGTTATCACAATTTAGTGATACATAAATAATGACTGTTTACACATTTATGTGAGTATTCATGGACATGTTTGTGCACACATTTATATCATATGATAATTTAATTTGTCAACATAATAAAATTATTAAAAATATATTTTTCACAATTAATTTCATGTTGAAAGTATACATAAAATTTATACATAGATGTGTATATATAAAAACCTAATATGAATCAATTATTAATTAATTCACTTTTTTTTAAAAAAAGTAATATTAATTCTTTGACAGTCCTTCAAAAAAGTTTTCTTTCTTAACAAATTACTCTTGATTAATTATGAATGTTTTTTTTAAATGTACCAGCAATTTTTGTTTACTCTAGAAATGTTTTTGGTGGTTTTCCTTTGTTAATATAATGTACTGAAAACACATCTTACTTTTTGTTTAAAAAAAGTTTTTTTTTTTGTAATTTAAAAAATTACCAGTGTAATATTTACTAAAGAAATTATTTATAATAAATCACTAGCTATATGATGCAGCACCCATTCTTCTCTGCTTTACTGGATATAGATAAACAGCATATATATAAACTTTTTATAGCTAGCTGATGGAATCTCTGGGTAAGCTGGTCCACTAGAACTTGTAGACTAGCTTTTTGTCAACATTGGGAAAGGTATAATTCAGATAATTGTTAAACTGCAGTAATCTTCTTTCAGTCTTTATGCTGTCTAAGACACCCATATATCTGGGCTATTCCAAAACAGAAAAACTTGGTCTTGCTTCGATATAAATCCAAACATTACCATTGTTAAATTAGTAGCAGCAACTGGATTCATTTTCTTGTCTTTAGTTATAATTTCATAATTGTTCTTCTGTCACGATTTATAAAACTGTAATACAAACTTGCTTCTAATTTTTTTCAACTTTTATTGTCAGGATGTGAAAAAAATACAATCAATAAAATAAGTTTATTTTATCATGATTGAAAAAAGTTAATAACACATTTTCAATTAACTTAATCTTTTGAAAAACAACTTTGTGGACTTTTATGAAATATGTTATACAAGCATTAATTACAAAAAATAGTTAATCAAATTAGATAATGAATTTTTGTACTTTACCAGTATATCTATTGTAACATAAAAACATGCCTGTTTTAATTTCAAAATCACAATTAATAATATATTAATTAGACCTATTTGAATATTTAATTTATAATATTTTTTAAATAAAATTTATTTAACCCTTAACTATTATTCCAGTTTAATATAAAAAAAATACCTACACAATTTTTGTCTGTGTTTATTTCTACTTTCCCTTTCAACTTTATATATATATATTGTACCGAAGTACATTGTTATTGAATATGTAGTATTATTTAAAAGTAGTAATATTTCATAAATCTCACCTTATAAAAATAAAGTGGGAAAATAAAAGTTAAAGGTTGAAGGAAAAGAAAATTAAAAACAAAAGAGTAGGGAAGGGGGGTTATTGTTAAAGAAAAATAAATAATAAATGCTTTTAAAGAGAGTAAGATTTTTTTTTTTGAAATAAAAATGATTTAATATTATTTTTGATTTATTCATAATAAAAAGTAATAAAAAAATGTTTTGTATTATAATAAAATAATGAAATGTGTGCATGTGTGTAAAAGTTTTGAACAAAAGAATAAAATAGAAGCCCAATCAGAATGAAGTAAAAGACAGTAATTTTACGTGATAATAAACACTAGACATAACAAAATGTGGTCATTATTAAGATGGTTTAAAAATTCAACATTTCATTATTATTTATGGCATTTTAATAAAAATATTTTAAAATATTTCTTAAAACTACAGAATCAAAAATTACAAAGATTGTTATATCTACCAAAATGATGCATTGTTAAATTTACCATATTGTGCAGCTATCTGAAGCCTTCACTGTGAATAACATCAGAAGATTGTTTGGAAAGCAAACCATGTTCTGATAAATCCAATAAAGTAGTGGAGTATTTATACTGAAAATCCACAAAGGATATATAATATCATGAATTTAAGAAGAATTTACTGGAGGTTAGTGCTATCCAGTCATAGATAACATTTTTAGAAATTGCATTGTGCTGCATGTATGTCATTTCAGATTTCCAAATCCTAGGTAACATTTGGTTTTAATATTCTCTAATTCTTGATTTTCTTTTTAAAAAAAACTGTGAAAAATAAATACAAATGATATTGGCTTATGTGTTTAACTTTATTCAAAGACATTGTGTGCATGTATGTGTGAATTTTAATTTAGTATACCATGTATATTTTAGTTATTATAATGTATTAAAACATTTATTTGAAATGAAAAGAAGGTATGTGTTTGAATTATAAAACAAAATAATTGTTTTTTTGAAAAAAATATATTTAAACTGTCATTTAAATATTTATATTTGAATACACATATTTATGCTAAGATAATATTTTAATAAAGTGGGAATGGAAAGATTTAATTATTATTAAGAAATAGTTGAATTAAAACTTAAAGAATAAGAATTTGTTTTTAAGACCACCAAAGTTTAGTGTATGGTAAATCAACATTATTATTTAAAGTAGAATGTTTAGATTTGGCGGAGATTCATTTTCCTTTAAAGCAGCTGCAATTCGATGAGCTAGCTGGGGTCTCAGGTACTGGATTCTTTACTGATCAGGTAAACATTTAATTACTATGTGATTAACTGGTGCCTAAAGGTTTACTTTAAATAAATAAAGTGTTTATTTGGTCAGTATTTGTCTAGTAGCTGAATGTTTATATTATTGATAGCTTGCTGCAAATGATATATGGCACTCCACCTGAGGACCAAGCACTTTCAAAGATTGGGTAGTTTAGCAAGGGAGGAAGAATAATTTTAGATTTCTATTTGGTGTTATTAATTGAAATAAAGAAGGTGGGTGGTTTTATATATATATATATATATATATATATATATATATATATATATATATATATATATATATATATATATATATATATATATATATATATATATATATATATATATATATATATATATATATATATGTAATTGTCTGAGAACTATGTTTCACTGAACCATGTAGTGGTCAGCACAATTCTACCAGGCCAGGGAAGAGAGAAATTCACATCTAACTAAGGTTGGACATTGAGTATTTGGGTATGATGATGATGAAAACTTGGTGAAATACCTACCCAATAATTGCATATACCTTTAATTGACTAGCTTTATATCCATTTAATAATATCAGATACAATTTAGGTTAGTTCATCTACCTGTCCCCCATTCCAGTTCTGCTATGCCCTAGTATTTGAAACCAGGGAGAATATTGCTTTTGACTCTCTTAACATGTATGATCAAATACATGAACCATCTTACACACCTCTATATGGGCTACAATTACCATTTTAAATGCTTAATTTATCATAAACTATTATATAAAAAAATATATAGGTGTGTGTGTGTGCATATTATGATTAATTGTTGTCTGTCAATTGCAATGATAATTCAATAAACCAGAGACAGGAATAATGTAAACTATTTAACATTTATTAATGATGATAAAATAAATTAAAAATAAAATATTTATACAATAATATATATATGTCTGTGTGCTTGTGTCAAATATGAACCTTTAACATTCTATCAGTTGACAATTTTATAGTTCCATACACCTTACCCTATGGTAAAAATACATTACGGTACTCATTACTTATAAAATCAAGAAATATACAAAAAATAAAATAAATATTAATGATTTAAAATGGACACAATTCTAAATAACTAAGTTAATTAACCATTGTCTCATTTGTAATAATATTGTGATTTATTCCAGCTAAAAACAATCTATTTGATTTAAGTCCCCCAATCTAAGTATAAATACATATGATATATAAAAGAATTTGTACTAGTTAATTAGTCATTCACACTGAAATAACATATGACAATTGCTAATCAACAATATATACAATATAACATAAATGCTGTAATCCACCAAGTGTTGTAATTTAATTTGAGTAAAATAGATGGAAATCTTACCTCATTATAGATAGATAGATAGATAAATAGATAGATAGATAGATAGATAGATAGATAGATAGATAGATAGATAGATAGATAGATAGATAGATAGATAGATAGATAGATAGATAGATAGATAGATAGATGGATGGATGGATGGATGGATAGATGGATAGATGGATAGATAGATAGATAGATAGATAGATAGATAGATAGATAGATAGATAGATAGATAGATAGATAGATAGATAGATAGATAGATAGATAGATAGATAGATAGATAGATAGATAGATAGATAGATAGATAGATAGATAGATAGATAGATAGATATTATAGAAACTAGAAATTCGATAAGTTAAGTTACATTTTATTTGCACTTGTAAAAATAACTAAGTTAATCATGCCCTCTTTTTTTTACTAACACTTAAAATAAAATTTTTCACAACAAAAACAGTGTTCACACTTCTGAGTATGAAAATAAACAACAAATATAAAAAAAAAAAAAAAAGAAAATTTTACAATATTAATCACTTGATGAAAATTAATGTTTGTAATAACCTTCATCAAATCATCCTGGAAATAGTTCATGATGTATAGGTATGGAGATCTCCAATAAGTAGTTTAGTGATCCATATCACTTTTCTGGCAAAGAATTGATTCTGCAGTGATTTTTCCTGGCATCATTTAAAAATTTAAAAAAAAAAAAACATATCAATTCTTTGCAGATCCACTCTTAATACTTCTGTGTACACTTCTTCTTGTACAGTAGGCATTTTCATGGGCGTAATGATAAAGCAGAAATAATGGAAGTTTTATGCAAGAAAGCAATCACACCACAATATGACATTTTCCCCCTCTGCATCTCAAAGTAATATTAAATAACTATTTGTAATCATAAATTACATTTTTATATTGAATAATTATATATATATATATATATATTGTGACGACCACGTAAAGTCGTCGACACACATATATAGTTATTAATAAAATTAGAAAGTAATAAAGGTGAAATAAATTAGCTAATATTTTTTTTTTTTAAAAAAGAAAGGAAGGAAAAGAAAAATTGAAATTCTAATGTCAAAATTACTGTGGATTTTTGTAATAATAAGAGAAGGGGAGGGGGGCTGCATAAACAAAGAAATGTATCTCTTTCTCTCTGGTAAATCAAATGCTAGAAAGTTATTTTGTTTATTGTGGTAGAGGGGGAAAGAAATCATAAAGAAATGCGTGTCTTCTCTCTCATTAAAAAAAAAATATTATAACAAATTAAAATAAATGTAAAACGAAATGGAAAAATGAATGAATGTAAACTTAAATAAAATAAATGTAAGATGTGATATATATAAAAGAAACAATATGGGTAGGTGTGAAACTCTGTTGGACAAATTGAATTCAGGAAAAGAAATGTTATCAATGGAAGATCTTTGTGATCTGTTAAATTAATTGGGACTTCATTCCACACTAATTAAATAAAGAAGCATAATGATAAGAATTGGTTGGAAATCTAAGTCTTAATTAAAAATTTGAAAAAAACAACAAAGAAAGAGATTAATAAAATTAAATTTTGTCTGGATTGTAGTAGAGATTTAGAGAACAACAGTAAAAGAAAATGGAAGAAGTGATGGTAGTGGGTAAGGGAATAGGTTCGGATTCGAGCATTCATCACTAACTGAATGTAAGATCTTTGTGACTTAGAGGGACGTGTAGTGTGATTGAAACTCAAAAGAATCAAGAAACTGGATGAAAATCCAATTTGAGGAAGTTAGCAAGAGGTGAAAAATACATGGAACAATTAATAAACTAGGTAACATGATGATTTTATTTATCTACTATTCATAACTAAATATAAAAGTAATGATTCGATAAAATAGAACTATATCTAAGGTTTAAGAACTTTAATATTTGTTTGTTTCATATGTTACTATAACCATGTATTTATAAGTGTGTTTTTGTTATTATTATTATAATGTATTTTTTATATCAAGTGTGAGTATTATTATTAAACATATTTATCATTAAATTTCTATCTTGTTTATTCTCCTATCACCAAGCTATGACAGGGGGAAACTGTAAGTAGTGATTAAAGGGGTTGTTGTTTAAGATATTCATGTTCTGTTTTGTGAAAATCCCAATTCTAAAAAATAAATAGCAAGGTGGAATTAGTTAAGTTTCTTTAAATAGTTTGGTTGTTCAGAGCGAGGGTTCTTGGTGGGAAAAATAATGGTTATGTAGTATTGTTGGGGTTCGATAAGGTTAGATATGAATTAGTTGTATTGTTAGTTCTGTTGTATTGTGGTGTGGTTAAATAATGAATAGTAAAGAATCTAAGTTGAAAAATAAATGGATAGGAATATAAGTTTGGAATTAAAATATAATAAATAAGTATAATATAGATAAAATATGAAATAAATATAATTGATAAATAATTCAGTATATATATATATATATGAAAAAACACAAGTTAAAAAATAGCTTGAAATCATGATCTGAAAGTGGAATTAAAGTTAGAGATAGTGAATGCTCGCTCTGACATTTATGTAAACAATAAACTACACTTGACAGTGTTTTTGATAGAACGCCATCTGTTATCGTAAATACAAGCGTTAGCAAGTTTTGTAACTTGTGTTTTTTTGTTTTTCATAAATGTACCTTTGAGGTCTTTCTTGCAATGATGTATATTGCAGAGGCTTCTACTATGTGGTGATACTGAACTGAGATCAGACCCATGTAGCTATCTGGCTTGCTATGCTGAGTTTGAAGACATTAACGTGTCTAAAAGATTCACGCTTGCAAGCTGAAAAGAAACTGTTTCATAAATGCTCAGAGTTTGTGTTTAGATCTAGTTTCTTATTCCTGTCTTTCACTGATGATAGCAAATAGCTTGAAATCATGATCTGAAAGTGGAATTAAAGTTAGAGATAGTGAATGCTCGCTCTGACGTTTATGTAAATAGAAAACTATGCTTGACGGTGTTTTTGGTAGAATACCATCTGTTATCATAAATACAAGCGTTAGCAAGTTTTTAACTTGTGTTTTTTTTGTTTTTCATAAATGTACCTTTGAGGTCTTTCTTGCAATGATGTATATTGCAGAGGCTTCTACTATGTGGGGATGTTGAACTGAGATCAGACCCATGTAGCTATCTGGCTTGCTATGCTGAGTTTTAAGACATTAACGTGTCTAAAAGATTCATGCTTGCAAGCTGAATAGAAACTGTTTCATAAATGCTCAGAGTTTGTGTTTAGATGTAGTTTCTTATTCCTGTCTTTGACTGATGATAGCAAATAGCTTGAAATAATGATCTGAAAGTGGAATTAAAGTTAGAGATAGTGAATGCTCGCTCTGACGTTTATGTAAACAGAAAACTACGCTTGACGGTGTTTTTGGTAGAACGCCATCTGTTATCATATATATATGTTAAATAAATTATTCCATATTTTGCTTTAACTATTAGCAGAAACAGTGTTCTTTATCTGAAGAGATTTTAAAAATACCAAATTTCTTCCACTCACAATCAGAAAATATTCTAATTATCACAAAAATTTATAAATTCTTAAGTCATAATCTTAAAGAGAATAAAAAAGTAAAGACCACTGCTTAATATGTGTTTGCAATATTTGGCACTAACATTAATTACTATCCATTAATTACTCCAACTCATTTTCATTTCATAACACTTTCCACTAAATTTGATAAAGTTTAAATTACAATAATTGATTCTCAACTTTTGTAATTCAAACAAAAGAATCCATGTTACAGCATTCAAAATTTTTAATTTCAGTTGATTTTATCTCATTTTAGCACACATATTATGTTCATGAAAGATTTTTAAAAGATTTTGCTTTTATACTGCCTGTGATTTACATCCGCAGTACACTGTAATCTTCATTTCCTATTACATCAATATAACTGCCTATTGTTATATATATTTCATTAATAAAAATAGTATAATCATAGTTTTATTTAAGAATTTATTTTAGGTCCATTATTTTTTCTAAATGATAAAAGTGTATCATTAAATGGGGCAAGATAATCAAGAGTAACTTCATTTATATAATTGTTACTGGTTTTATTTTACATATTGAACCCCAAAAAATTCCTAATGTAATTTATAAGGTGCTTTTTGTTTTAAATCCTTTCAGCAATGGAAGATAAACTTCTATGGATTACAAACCATTTCTGTTATTTCCAGTAGTCAAATTAAAAGTAGCTCTGTTTTCAATTTATTTATAACAGTTTTACCTGAAGCACAGTCTTATTATATACCTGTATTAATATAGGTAATATATAGGGTCACATGATCCACCACTCACCACTCTGTCTCATATCACTGATACACTTGAACACATATATCTTGAAAAGATAAATATGCACCAATATTCATACTTCATCTTAAACTAGCAATCATCAATTGGTCCAGATTATCACCTCTAAGCAATATATGCAATAAGTGCTTTGATATATATTAAGATTACCAACCATCATACGTAAATGAACAGATTTCAATCCACTACATGCTTCAACTGTTCAACCATCCAATTGAGAATTGTAATATATTTTGAAAATGGTAATTACTAATTTATTTATAGCTAGTTTTACCTCACGGATGTAAGTATAAAAGTAAACAGAAATTCATGGGATCTTGCAAAGATTTTTTTTTCTTCAATGGCTATTTTTCATTATTTTGGATGGTATCATCAATAAAGTGTTAATATTTATTAGTACATTTTAAAAATATTAGCTATAAAATTAATACTTCATCTAAAATAGAGCCATGTATTTTTATATCTCCACATTATGTATCCATTGGTAACTAGAGATTAGTTGTTGTTTTTTTTTTTTTTAATTAGATCTTGCAAGAAGACAGAAAATGATTTTTTATAATATTTGTATCAATATACAATGCATGAAACATAGTTAGTAGTTAGCTTTTAAAAAAACTTGTTATAAATCTGGATGTCAGTAACATATGAAAACATTATCTCAGAGTGAAAAAACCTTGGGTCTTGCTGATTATGAGAAAATAATAGAATGTCAGTACATCATTACCCAATGGTAAAACATTTATTGTTAAAATCATTTATATATGGGTATTTGCTTCTAATATTATTTACTCAAATGTACTATTTTTAATATATATTTGCTTCTTTGTGAGATGAAATCATATTTGCAGGCACTAAAATAAGATGAAATTCGTATATGTTTTCAAACATTTAAAAAGTATATGTCAAAACTTCAATCCATATATCAACTTGGGTTTAAAACAAAATAGGATTTTTTTTATTTTGAAGTATGGTTGGCTGTCAATAATAATTGACAGTTACAAATTTCCTTAGTATCTATATTAAAATAATTTCATTTATTCTGTAATTAACCATATAATTAATCAATGATTTAAAAAAAAATTAAGATGCATAGCTCTATGGAGTAAGAAAGTAATATTTTCAGGATATAACAAAAAGGCACTTTGTTTTTGTTTTTTTTAATTTTAAAATTTATAAAGATATGTATCTGGTATTAAATTCACGTATTTTGGGTAAAGCAAACCAAATTCAAAACTACTCTTGTGAACTACTTAGGTAAAATGTATTACATTAATCGGTAAATAATAATTTATAAATATTTAGGAGTAGCATTGGTAACAAATATATCCGGTCATTACATGATAAATATTCCCACTGCTTCTTTTGTTTTACAATTGTTAATATACCAACATATAAATAAATAACATAACCACCTTATACCATAGTTATCACTTTCATTACAATCTAAATACAAATCTTATTAAAATATCATAATATTACCATCTACTCATGAATGATCAACTTTCTATACCTTCTGCATATTTTTACATTTAATTACTCATTGAAAAAAATAATCATTTTCATTTATAGATTATATCTCTTTGATTCTTATTTTCATAATTAGTTTCTATATTTAAGAAAAAAAAAAAAACATTGTCAAAATAAAAAATAAAATAAAAACTTAAAATTGCCAATAATGAGTGTTAAGCAAAGAGATGTTTAATTATATTTAACATAATAATATTTTTATACATTAGTTTATGGATAGTTTTTAAAGGCACATCGTGATAAATAGTATGCACTGACCAATACTTCCATATTATATTATTATCAATAGCAACATTTCCCATTATAATTGACCTATTAATATATGATGGTGAATTATTTACAAATAAAATAACAGAAAATGTAAATAAATTTACGATTCATACTTTTATTTATTTATAATAAATAAATATAGTGTTATTTTTAACACATTTCATTCTCTACCTATATATAAATTAATGTAGTATTTATGGTATCTATTCTTCTTTTTATTGTTAATAATTCATTAATATATATGACAATGATGTTGCTACTCACTTCAAAATTTATATAATATTTCTGTTTCTAAATAAAAATGTTCTAAATACAGTTACTTTGAGAATAACAGTAATTTTTGACAAGAGCATATAAATCATTCAGATAATAAAAGTTTATAAAATTTTACAATTGGTATCATTTTTTCTCTGCAATTTGAATTCAAGTTATTTAGTACTATATAAATTGTGTCCAAATGTAGAAAATTTTAATCTAAAATTAGGGATCGATCACTAAACACATAAAAAAAACATACATAATGTAATTGAGGAAAAAATGGTCTAAAATATTTTATTTAAATTATACTAACAACTTATCAAATTAACATATCTATATGCCAGCCTTCATTAATTTTACACAGGTGATTTTCAACAAATGTTATCAAATTACCATCAGTAAATATAATACATTCTTATCTGCAACTTTATTTCATTTTTAGTGCTGATTATCTTTGTCATTAAAAATATAGAAATAAATGATATAAAGTTAATGTGGAAAGATTACCACTTTATATCAAATTGTAGCAATTTAATGTTTTCAATTTTTTATATGTAGAACAGATATTATTTTGTTTTAAATTTATTATATTTCAGTGATAAGGTCATCATAGGTTGTATCATTTTAATAATATTATTAGTAAAATTATTATTATTATTTTTGTTCTAGAAATATTTGTTTTATCTTCTTTTTTCTTCTTCTTAAAGTTAGAATGGCCACCATACTTGTTTGTGATTAACTGTTGTTACTGATTTAGTGAGATAGTTTTTAAGATAGATATAATAATTGTATAATAATCTATAGAACATGTATTTTTCAGAAGCCAAAAATATTGACTTGTGTACTTTTGAATTATTATTTTTCAGCAATGTAAAATTATAGGTAAATACAGGATTATCTCATATAAAAGTATATAAGCAATACCAATTAAATGTTTGTTTTATAAAATCATCTTTTCTTTAGTTTTGTTTTTACAATCAACACATCAAACTCATTTTAATAATCCAGATTAAATTGGAATATTTTCATTCTATCATTATACCTTTTAATTCTAGATAGATGGCTAGATTTCATAAAAAACAAATCCTAAATACTGTTTAATTATTAGTAACTTTGATTTAATTATATTTTCGTAATATATAGAGTGTTACATGTAAATATGAGGACATATTATTTAAATAAATAAGAAATTAAAAACTAAATTGTTTTAGTGGGGAAATGGTACATTTTTAAATATTTGGGAAAAATAAAGTAACATTTTATACATGTAGTTTTTTTTGTCAGAATAATAAATATGAAGTATATCTCGTTACATTCATGGTGTTTTTGCTACTCGTTAAGCAGACAGATTAAGTGTTAATATATATGGTGTTTCATTATTTCCTACTTTGTCTGTTTATATATTGCGAATAATAATCCCAGCTGTGCAATACCATTTGCATGAATATAAAATTCATTACGGGGTAGTTTAAACGTCTCCGATATTTAAATTATTAAGTGAAATTTGATTTTCAGTGTTTTATCTTTTCTAAAATTAAATTTACACAGTGAGCTTTAAAAATGCATTGCCATAAAATACTTTAAGACTTATTAAAATGTTGTAAAGATAAAGATAATTTAAAAGTCATTTATTATTGAAATGAATTCGTAAATATTTTGTTTAAAAAAAATAGAGATTAAATAAGTACTCGACATTTACTAATAAAGAATCAAAAACGAAATTAAAAGATAATACAAAAAAATATAATAAATAATTTTAACAAAAATATTTTTTTTTTTTTTAAAGAATAAATCGTATATAGCATATATATAAAATTTAAAAGAGAATGTGTGGCTGAAAGAGAATCAGGTGGCATTAATATTATTAAAAGAATTAAAAAGAGTGAAATTGGAATTGATGTCGCCAGTTTTAAGAATGCGCGTATAATTAAAGTCGGATGGTTTACCATTACCCCGAAAATAAATAGGTAATTTAAAAAAATGGAACTGCATATTTACATTTGTATTCTGTAATTGTCGTCAACGTAACGTAGTATTATTTGATTATTACAAGTATTAGTAGATTGTCATCATGATTCATTGTCAGGGCAATTGGGGTGTTACTTACATATTTTCTGTGGGTGTAAAACCAAAAATTACTCGTTTTGTTTTGTTTGAAATAGAAGGAAGGAGTATATGAGAATGCGTGTTTATTATCTTTTATAATTAAACTCTAATGTGCGAAGCTAAATTATTGCAATAATCTAAGGCAATAATATTTTCATTAGAAAATACAGTGCAGTTATTGAAAAATGAAAATTCTATATTTAACCGCTACCTTGTGGATTAATATCGAGTGAAAATAATTACAATAGTTGTAGAAATTGTCTTATAATAAATGAAACATATACTGACCTGTATAAAATTGCATTAATGGGTAAAGAAACAATTTTTTTAAAGAATGGTATATAATATATTATAAATTACAATTAAATGAAAGAAAGTCCAATAAAAGTAATTATAAATGAGATTTAAACGAATAAGATCTGGGCATTAGTGATACAACTGCTAATCTAAAGAGATAATAATAAAGCACATTATTTGGTGTATTGTTTTTATAAACTATGACATTGATATAGATATAAAGGTTGTTTACTCTATTTTTATTCAGACTTGAGTAATGTTTTAAAATTGGTATAGAAGAATTTAATTCTAATATTGAAAAATTGTACAAAGATAAAAATGCTTAATGGAAACATAAAATTAAGAAAGTATATATTGATTTGTATATTATGAATTTCTACATTGGTAAAAATGTTAAGCAGAAACACACTAAGACTCATCTAATTAGATATAGAATTCGATTATATTTTGACAATAAAAATGTGAATTTTAAAATTAATGGATGATATAGATTAGTGAAATAATCAGTCATATTAACAAAAAGTTAGTAAATGAATACATATTAAAGATATAATGCTAAATGAAAATCATTAATTTTCTGAAATACTTCAGTGAATTTAAACTTAAACTTCCAGATCATTTAAAAATTTAACAAAGACTTGAATATTATTTATTTGTAAATAAATCTGTATTGTACATTATGTAATAATTAGGAACTTAGTACACCTGGGTCTCATTTTACGCGATAGATAGGTTCCTCACAAAACACACGCAAATGAAAATGCACAAAAATAGACGTAACTTACCTTGAAAAAGAGGGGATGTGGACTATGATTTTTCAAATAGCACGTAAAAGCAAAGGACCAACTTAAAATTATTTGAAATTCGTGCAAAAAAAAATAAGGAAATAAAATATGACTAATAAAAAATTTCAAATTTAAAAAAGTCAAACTTTTTTTAACTATAATATTTAATTTTATTCAAAACAATATATTTTATGCATAATTTACAGTAATTTACATTTTTATACATGTTTTAATTATTGTTATTTGCCGATAAACAGGTTCGTTTGCAAACTGG
>JAQFVV010000243.1:227915-365512 GCA_028023455.1 Epiperipatus broadwayi | reverse complement strand
ATCTTTATTCACGATCAACTGAAAATTCTTTTATACAAAACATTTTCTTCGGTTGAAAGTAGATTGTAATTAGCAAAAAGGTTTTTTCCTTTTACAAATTTAATTAATTAATTTCAAACCTTCTCATTCTAACAATTAGAAAAGCTAAATTCCAATAAATGCAAAAATTTTTAACTATTTAGAATTTTCTTTTCTTTTTTTAGGAAAAATAATAAAAAATAAAAATACATTTCTATATATGTGTGTTCGAACATTTATAAGTAGTAAAATACAACAAAAAAAAAACTGTTCTACACATAAACAAATATTACAACTTATTTTCCCCTTTTTTTTTAGACAGGTTTGCTAGTCGAATAAATTATTAAAACATATATACACTGCATACACTTGTACTGTGGGTATAATAAGAATATAATATAGCCCAAACCCATTTATTTATGTACTATATCCGTACCTCCCACTTCCCCTCTGAATTATAATTTAATAAATCGTATTAAAATTATAATTTTCATGTGATACATGTAAGCTGTGCTGAATCTTCAGCAAACAGCCATTTTGTGCATGGCCGTTATACACGGACTGGCACAATATATTGTAACGGGCACATACACCGTTTCATTATTTTTAAAAAAATTAAACATGATATATATATATATATTGTAACCCCTCATCACCGATCACCATCAACCACAAATACCTGGGGGCGCCAATTCTGTGGATCATAGAATAAACTATTAATCTAAAATTACTCTAAATTTATTTATGATGCTTTTAAATAAAGTTGCACCTTAGCCTAGATCAGTTGAGGAAACAGAGGTCTATGAGATGTAAAATGTACATTAGATGTGGGAGAAAATATTATAACTAATAGGCAATAAAACATCTATCAAATTCTAAAATAAATAAGAATTAAATTGGTAAAATTCTACCATCTAAAATTAACAAGTTATAGTCTATACTTCACCTCCTCCCATCATCCACATGCATTAAACAACCTCTACCATATTAGAAAATTAAATTAATAACTAAATGTAATATTTAAAAACTATCATATGTAACAAGTTGGATCTGAACTTAAAATAAACCTATCATTACTCAATTTTAATTACACACTAATCTAATCTAATTAACTGAATTAATATTTAATCTGAATTAAAAATTGATTATCTCAGGGAATTATTTTGTTGCATGGCTTAATCTAAAATCTTTACCTCTCAACTACTATTATTTAATATTATGAAAGTATAGAATAATTTAAGCACTATCCTAACAAAATAATGGTAATTAGATAATGAAAGAAATTGGGCACATTTTGTTTTTACTTCATCATCTTAACAATTACTAAATAATAAAACCTTTTTAGAAAATCAGTAAATAATTGATGTCTCATACAGTGTTTGGATCAAGGAAATCAACATCATCATATCTGGATGTTTATCCTTAAATTAAATGAAAAGTACAATCATATCATATTAAATAAAATAAATATGTGAGCATGAGAGGAAATATGAAATACGAATGTATGTTAAAGAAGAATTGCAAATACAATTTTGAATAATAAAATATTTATTAAAAAATAGTTAAACAAACATTAATTTCTTTACAATTTGTACAGATATAAGTTCTGGATGTATTAACATCAGTGGTTGAAAAACCTACATAAGAGCAGAAATCACAATTTTTTTTAATTTCTCATCTGATACATTTCATCTATCAAGTCACTTTGATATACTTATGGCAACACATCATATTTTTAACCCTAAAATAATAAACTAAAATGCAATCCATATATTTTATTGCAAGAATGGTTTTTAGTTATCAGTTACTTCTGATAAACATATAGAACTGAAGTAATATAACCTCACACTTCTGGTATCAAGTACAAAATTGATCTTATATTCAACATCTGGTTTTATAACACTCTGTTATAAATTAATCTAATAGGTCTATAACAAACAACATAGTTAAATATTTCAATTACATTATAAAATAAAACTAAAAATCTTGGCATTTTACTTTGAATACACGTTAACTAAAATAAAAGGTTTGAACCTAAGAATAAACACAAAATAAGATCAAATTATACATTGCAAAATGGAAATAATTCTATCAATTAGTTATATTTTATCTTTGCAAAATAGAAAAATATATAATGCTATTAATTAACTATGATTTGTGTTCTTTTGCTTGCTTATTCCAGTGATGATTAAATGTTATGGAAGCTAATGATATGAAATTTATATATGAAATGCAAAATGATAGAAGTTAGGCATTAATTATGTATTTTTTTCATAATTTTTAAATTAGTACTTTACACATGTGTCTGCATTATGATGTGTGTCATACAACAAATAAATAATACTAATCACTCCAATCAGTTTATTTATGACTGTGTAAATAAATCATAATATGGACAATGACAATGGACCAAAAAAGCTTCAGCACTAATTCTAACACAGCTGTTTTTATGAGAAAATTAATTCTACTTTTATTCTTCTTCTTATCAATAAATGGTCTTGCACATGGCTATGAGTAAGATGAAACATTCTATAAGCACATGGGATTAAAGATTTCCACAATTCTAATTTTATAACAAACAAGACAATAACTCCTTAGTCTACTTCTGAGACTACATAAACTGGTTGGGAATAAATCTCATGACCAAAATTGTCAGGGAAATCAAATACATGGATTCATATATTCTAATTCACAATATCAAATATCAATATTGGAGGATTCAATCTACTCCTATCAAATACTTCAATAACAAAGGGATTTTACTCTATCCCATAAGATACACTAGGCTATCTATCATATCAAATAGGCAAATAACAGAAAGAGAGAGATTGTTCAATCCCATATGACACAATAAAACACCCCTATTGTCACTGTACATAGCCTCTCAATACGTTTTATTTCAAACATAATAAAGAACAATAAGTAGTCCATTCCCTTCCTCCAAAACTGGTAGGCTTTATATCATTTTATTTGCAATCTACACTCTATTATGGTTGAAGATAATAATATACACACATATACAAGCATAATAATACACAGACAATGCAAATACCAGTATGTAAAGATCTACTGTAAAAGTAGCAATTATTAACTGTAAAAGCAATAAGAGGATACATTTTATATATGATATAATATTTATAACTTGAAAACATCTTAATTATCATTGAAGAACAAGTCAATAATTTCTATTGTCAAGGCAAGACAAAATAATTTTTATAGTGCATTTACATGAACACAAATCTAAAGCAAAAGTTTGGCTTAGATAAATAATAAAGATTTATACTCTAGGTTAAATAAATATTGAAAATAATTATTTTCTAATCTATTGAAAAATGCAAAGATATACTGTAAGATTTTATGTAATGAAACTCTTTTAAAATAATTGTTCACTCTTTAACATTAAATGGATGTCTCTCTTTTACCATGCATGTCTGTTTATATTAGAACACACAATAAACCTTATACTAAAATAATAATAAAAAATACCTTGTTTAATATTTCCCATATTATACATTTCATGAGATGTTCTAGTAGAAAACAATAATAAATATAATAATAAAAATAGTAAAACAACCTGTAAACTATCTATCTGCTAAATACCAAACAATAATAATAACTAAAGTTCTTTTTTACTTTCTTCTTTTCTTGAGTGAGAAATGAAAAGTTTATTACAGTTTATAAATGAGATCTCTTGGTCATATCTTAAATAATAATAATTATCAGACAGATATAAATATTGACAAAAACATAACACATTTCTGCAGGAGAACAAAACATTATTTGGGATCCTGAATAGCGCATTCAATGTTGTTTTTTTTTTTTAGCAAGGCTAATAAACTGCTAGTAATATCATGTAGAATAATTTTTTTATTAATTAAGCAATAAACATTTTTTATCATGATGCAAGTAAAGTAATAAATCATATTTCACACCTGGGATATATTCAAACATTCATTTTATATTTTTAGAGCCATTCAGAATGTATATAATTATTTAACTGATAATATTCATTTAGATGAGTTTGTTGGCAATTTTCTAGATAGGGAAATTCCATAGCAAATGAGGAGTGCAATTAATAAAGTAAAGTCATATGAAATTTTATCCATTTTATAAATTCATTTCTCACATTAATTGGGAAAGGTAGATCAATATTAACAGTGCATTCAATTGCACATTTAGTCTTAATTCTTTTTATAGACAAAATAGAAAACAATTAAGCAAATGTTTCAATAAAAATGACAATGAAATTAAATGATTCATATGCATCTTTCTTAATCTTCTTTTATAACTAACACAAAATTTATCAAAAAGAGTTCTTAAAATGTCTAATAAAAGTTCACATATTTTCCCAACATAATAAAGATATATACTTGCTTCAGTTGTTTTCTTAATACTATAATTAAAATTAAAAAAAAATAATTTTGAAAAATAAACATACATTCTGCTTTCTTCTTCACAAGGAGAATTAAAGTTTAAATAAAATAATTTTAAAGTATAATTACATCCTTAATTTCTTTTCCACATATTAATAATTAATTTTAAATACTTCATAATGTAGATACACTTATACATTTAAAATAATGATTTGAGAATTCTGAAACTGTCAATTAAAAATAAAGATCAAAGTACCTTTAGAGTTGTTCATGCTATCATGGTAGAAGAAACTTGTAGTACCCTTCAACTTTCAACTTTGTTTTTCTTGGAAGAATATGCTTTTAATAAAAATTGTATTATTAAACTTTGTTTAGAAAATAATTTGTAGTTCTATCAGTAAAGAATTTTAGCTAGTAGTCTTCTTCATTTGGTAGTCTTAGTTGGTAGTTTTAGTTGTTAGTATTTTTTGATAGACTTCATTGGTAATCTTCTTAGAATTATAATTAACCCTTTTTATAGCCTTCAAAAAACTACCCAGCATTTATTCTTCCAATCCAAGGTTATTTTAAAGTTCAAAGGTCATCAGACAGAGTCTATTTGCTCCTCCCATCATAATAAACCTTAACTTATGCAAGAAACTTTCTTGTCTTGAAAAAAAAAGTTGAAAAAATCACTTTGTCTATTAGAATAAAAATAAAGATTAAAAATTAAATTGAACTAAGAATTTACATTTTTAAAGCAACAGAATAAAATCGATAACAATTATTTTAATAAATAAAATATTTTCTTGTATAATTATTGTTCAATAATTCACCAGTCCAATAATCCATTAATTCACTTAAAATGTAATTAAGCTGGTTTTTATCACTATTAGTTATGAAATTAAATATTTGGATATGAGATATGATACTTGATGGTTTAATGAAAGATATGAATAAAAATGAAGTTGGATAATGCATGAATATTTACAAATAATATACAATAGGTATTAAACTGACATGACTGAAATGACAATTTTAATGATGATGAGTGAAATATATTTTACTGTTTATACTATAGAATAAAATATGAAAAGCAAATGAACTAGAGCATCATTAAAACAAATCTTCATACTGTTTTGTGAACAAATGAAACAAATTAGCATCAACTCAATCAAAACATTATTGTATATGATATATTGATAATATTTACATTACTTATCATAAATATAATCTTACAAATAAAATACTTGTTAAAAGTAATTTTTGAATATTGTATAATAAATGTACTTAACTGAATTCTTAAATTTAACAATGGAGCTTTTTGGAATTGGATCATAATTGTATTTTTTCATAAAAGTTATACAATGAAGTATTTATTTGTATTTCAATTTTAAAATAGAAACACATTTAAGATGACATATTATAAAAGTATGAAAATATGTTTTCTAAGTAAAAATTAGACTTCTACTAAAACTTCAGGAATATATTTCTTTTGAAGAATTTATGGAACAATGTCTTTTTAACAGTAAAAACAATTTTCTCTTTGTCATCAATATATTTTTACAACTTATCAGCTTAAAAAAAAAAAACAACTAGTATGTAATTGTCATCACATAGTTTTTTGATTTAAAATAAATATGAAAAAAAATTGTTGTCATAAATAAGCTTAAATATATAAATAACTGAAAATTGCATTCTATTTCCTGAAATACTTAAATTAAACACATACTCAGAATTACCTTGAAGCCAAATAATTCACCAATTTGTGATTTCCATGGATTGTTAGCTTACTTTTATATTCAATTATTGTATGGGGCTCAGTATTATATTGACATCTTAATATTTATTTAATAATTAATAATTATAATTAATAGGTTGTAAGTAAAAATAAATACACATGGCAAAGTAAGGTTGCAATTTTTTTCTTATGTCATAGCATCGACCGGGAGCTGGCTGCAATGACCTTTTAGCTAACAATGATTGACAAGTAAGGTTGTAGTTATCCATAAAATAGAAGAGAAAAACATTGCATAATAGTAGCACCATTATAACATACCAAAATTTCAAAATAAATGATTTGGTAGCAATGATTTATCTGTTTTTCATGATCTTATGTTCTTCTTTTCAAAATGTGTTTAATTGTTCACTTGATTTATTTCTGCCACTCACTGAATAATAAAAAAAAAACAAAAAAAACATTTTTTTTTACTTTTTTGTACTCTATTTGTTGTTACATTTACAATATATGCAATTATGATTTTATATATATAAAAAAAAAACGTGTTCTTATCTAATATTTCTAACCAATTAAAATCTAAATTATTCAATTCTAATATGGAATAAAGGTTTTATCTTAAACTTAAGTGTTGAATAATGATAGAATATTGTGGCCAGGCCTAACAAGAAAAAAAAATATTAATACGTTAAAGGATAAATATAGGTTTTTAATTTTTTTAGAAAACAAAAACAAACTGTAGTGAAATAATGAAAGATAGTTAATTATTGTTAATATTTTGTATATTATTGAGAAGTTGATGATGTTTTTCTATGAGGCAAGCCAAATACAATTAATAAGTTGTTTAAATAATTAAATGGTTTAAAAGATCTAAAATGGATAAAATCAAACAATAATTTAATGTGTGTTCACTTTCTTGATTATAAAATAACTATAAATTAATGTATCCTGGATTGAACCAATAGTAAAAATAAATTATATTCCATATAAATCAAAAGTTCCAATGCCAGACAAAATGGCAAGTTTGAAGTCCTTCTTATTTAGAAATAATAGACTTTGCAAATATTCATCAGATGAAGGCAAAAATATTAAAATATATTCCAATGAATTGTTAAATAATGGGTACAATTATATATATATATATTTATGTGTGTGTGTGTGTTAATTGATTATAGAATTCTAGAAGTGAATGAAAGATTTCCACTATATATTTAATATCAATTGATTAAAGATCAATTTACATTAAAATATATAAAGACTGTTTTAAATTGGAACTCTGGCTGGTAATAGTTCTGGATGGCGGTACATAAAAAGATCTAAAAGACAGTAAGAGGTGGTCACTCTCTTATTGTAAAATGCTACCGAACTTTGCAGCTAGAGGGCAGTTCAATTATTATTTAAATACGTTTGTAAAAATTTTCACGTGTTGTTATAGTTATTCGTTATTAAAATATTATTTATCATTATGTATATACCATGTGATAATTCATTATAGAGTTCTAGAAGTGAATGAAATATTTTCACTTTATACATTTAATATCAGTTGATTAAAGATCAATTTACATTAAAAGATATAAATACTGATTTAAATTGGAACTCTGGCAGGTAATAGTTCTGGATGGCTGTACATAAAAAGATCTAAAAGAGAGTAGGAGATGGTCACTATCTTATTGTAAAATGCTATCGAACTATGCAGCTAGAGGGCAGTTCAATTATTATTTAAATGCTTTTGTAAAAATTTTCACCTGTTGTTATAATTATTCATTATTAAAATATTATTTATCATTATATATATATAATGTTATTAGAGATTTTAAAGCAAAATATAAAAATTAAAATGTTAATAATGATATTGATTCTCCTGCTAATAAAAATGTGGATATAAATATCCATATATTTAAAATGATCAAGTAAATGTTATAAGGAAAATTTATAAAGGTATATGTTGTATTGCATATTTCTACATTAAACAAATCAATAAATAACTCCAAAGATAAAACCTCATTTATAAATTAAAAAAATGTGTAATTTATAAAAGGAAATGTATTGTTAAGATGGTGTAATTGTGCATGTTGACATTGGCGAGTCATATATATTTGGAAGTTATTTTGTGATTATTTAAGAAACCAAATAAAAAAAGTTTGTTTTGAAACCATCTTAAGGAAACTTTAGGTTCTAAAGTTAAATACTGAATGTAGGAATCAATCTCAGGAATTAAGTTTTATTATTATTTGGAGTTTTAATTATTTCTTAGTCACAATTCAGATGAATACATTGATCAAAGAAAATGATATGGAAAGATGTGTTATAGTGTGACGTTCTTTTCTCTCATCATTATTAACATACAACCATATTACTAAATGCCTTTTAAAACATACTTATCTATTAGAATAAATGATGGAAAAAGGAGTTTAAATAAAATATTTAGACACTTAGAAGCCTGACTTTCTGTAATGCATGTGAAAATGTTTGGAAGCCTAAAGTCTGTTTGCAATGAAAAGAAAATAGTAAAAGAAATAGGATGGAATATGTTTATTTATTCATTCATTATTTTTCTCTTCTACAATATATTAACTCCAGATGTTTATACCCTGCTGTAATTTATGTGTAAAAAAAACCCATAAATCTGGGAGGTATGATTGTTTATTTATTTATCATTATTATTTTTTTATACTTCTATAAAAATCAAATTTGATTTAACATAGGTTTATAAGTATATATGTACATTTTATTCCAAATATGCTTTGTGTTATTTGGTGGGTTAGATTTTTGATACTTAAAACATTTAATCTTTTCTTTTTTGTTCTTTCTTTTTTAAAAAAAAATGTGTTAACAAATAAGTGTATACAAATATTGGGAAACATATATTTTCGTATAGTCAAACAAAAATGGAAAGGGGTATCTTATTTATATTATATGTATACATAATTTGTGTTTATTCATGTATCAATTTAATTTTCTTTCCCCTTTTAAATATTAACAGTGGAATGTAGCTTTATTAATGTAATGTATTTGGGGTTAATAAATTGTATTAAATAATAAATTATTTTAATAAGTTTTTACTTATTTCCATATATCACTCCACACAAATTTAAATTATTCATTCTAGTTTCTACTGAGGAAAACTTATATTGATTATTCAGATTACAATATTGGGAATTTATAGTCAATATTTCTATGTGATCTGTAGTTGAGCATTCTTCCTTAGAAAGTGGTGTGAAAAGACAAATTTGAATTAGGCCTATCAAAAATAATCTATTTAAAATATAATTTGAAAAGTATTATAAAGATAGACATAGAAAGAGATAAGAAAATATTGCTAATAACCATTAGTTTCACCTTTTTCATAATAATACAGAAAATTTTTATTTTGGTTTGAAGTAGTTCCATATGTGGTTGATATTATTTTGAAATTATACATAACATGTGTGGGACTCAGAATAATCAAAACCATTTAAAGTGAAATTAAAAGGTGGCTTTTATTATATAATAGATTGTTATATTAAAAGAAATGAACCTCATTAGTAAATATCAATGATCCAAATGTGATCCAGTAAATGGAACGTAGAAGGATTCCCATAAAATGTATTAAATAATATTTAAATAATATTTGGGTGATAGTAGACATGTCCTTTGTTTTTTCTGTTGTTTATCACAATCAAAATTTTAACAGCAATGAATATAAACAATAAAAGCTGAATCTTTTTAACAAATTTTTCAATTGCCTTATGAATGATCAATATTTCCTTTCTTATTAATCAGTATAAAAAATTATTTAAAATAATTAATTTTGTTTTGGAATAATAATACAAAATTGTATCTTAATCTCTTTTATATTACATAAAATATTCTTATTTTTTAATAAAAATCATGACAAAACTTATTATAAAACTCATATTTAGGATTAAATTTCTCATTAGTTTCACTTTATTTTTCTAATCCTTTGTTTATCTAAGTAATATTTTTATCTAAATATCTTTCTATTTTAAAAATAAATCAAATTAATCTTTTTTAAGTTTTACATTTTAATTTTTTTGTTCAATTAGGAATGAACAATCGAAATGATATTTTTATCAAAATTTAAATAATTATAATTTTCTGATTTCTTTTTAATTATTTTAGTGTACATAAATAAATTTGAAATGTTTATCAACATGTAGCAATTTTTTTTAAAATTAATTAATGTTTAATTAAAACTTTCATTCAACCATCTCTACAATTTTATATTTATATGTTACAGGGTTATATATTTAACCAACCACAGAGAGGTTCAACTGTGTTCACATAACTCTGTCAAGGCTGAATAGAGCTCTATAGGATATTTACCCTATATTCCCAAGAAGTATCCTAGATGATACAGAAATATGGATGAAAGGTTGCTAAATCAAATGATTAGTTAGTTAGTCCTATTGTTGTCATGGCTGTTTGATATTATTAATTAACAATAATGTCAACAGAAAATCATCAATGGACAAAAACAGTGTATCAATGAAGAAAAATTACATAGCTATTAAACTATTAGCTGATATTCCCATTAGTCAAGTAAGCTAAAAATACATAAAGTCATAACAGAAAAAAAACTTTAGTTATGTCAGAAGTAGAGACCACTTTAACAATTGCATAGAAATATTAACACTCTAAATGAATACTGACCTCAACAGAACAAGATAATTTCACTTGGTTCATATTGAATAAGTACTAATTTTGCTAATAATTACAAAATTGTTTTAATTTTGTGAAAATACTTTTTTCTTTAAATTGTATTTTAATATTTAAATTCTGTTTTTAATGTTAATGTAACTCAATTTATTTAAAAAAAAACACACACACATTTGTTTATAGGCATTATGCAAATGAAAATTCATCAAGTTGAGAGGGATTAAAAGAATTAAGTAAAATCAATTAAGTCATTATATAATTGAACATTTTTTAGAAACATTCTGGAATCAGTTTTTAAAGAATATATACATTTGTAAATGCAAAGAGCTAAATAAAGTTGATTTTTAAGTTTTTGTATTAAAAAAAAATTAATAATAAATTAATTGCTATTCGTAAAAAAAAAATTATATCTCATTAATTTTTCTCTCATCAGACAAGTATTTGATGTGTGTTTAATATTTAGGATACATAATGATATATAGCTATTCTGATAGGTCTCATTGTGACAGGTATTTTATTAGTAACATGTGTGATGCAGATGAAAATCAGCAAATATGATCAATGTTTGATTTAAACTTTAGTGTAATCATTGTCAGTGGCTATGATTGGATAGGTTACAATTTAAAGTTGTAATTAAGATACCTAATAAACAATCACCTGCTGAAGATTGAATGGATATATAATAATTGTCTATCCATGTAAGGTATAATATAAACACCAGTAGAAAGAATTATGTTGCAGTATATTGAGATACATTAGTCTCACGATGGAAAACATTTATAAAATTTAACTTAAGTATTAATGAATTAATTAAAAATATTTTCTTTTTGAAATACTATAAATTATTTGAAACTAAATTTGAATAAGGAATTTTATTTGATACAAATAGTTTTTTTCTTTTAGATTATTACAATTTTGACAAAAATATAAAATGTTATTGTAGGATAGAAACAAAACTATTATCTATAAACCAAAAATTTAATTTAATGAAAATAGAAACAATTATAAAATTCTAATTTAGTTTATCCTTAAACTATATTATTAAACAAATAGATTTTTTTAAGTGTCATAGCATCGGCCGGGACGCGAACCCGCAACCCAGGCAACTGCCTGCAAGTGCAAGGCAGTCGCGCTGACCTCTCGACCACCAATGCAAGACTTAAACAAATAGTTAAAAAAATAATTTTGAGTATATTTTTGTTTTTGATATGTCAGATAAAAAAGTAAAACAGTCACATATCATTAATAAAAAAATGTTGTTTTTTTATTTAATTAAGAAGGGAAAAAAATCCTGTCTTGCGTTGTTAGCCGAGAGGTATCGCAGCTGCCAAGCAAGTAAGTAGTTGGTTGCAGACGGTTGTGGGTTCGCGTCCAGGCCGATGCTATGATACATGGAAAAAAAAAAATCCTCAATTTTTAATTTTTTGTTTATTTTCTTGAAAATAAAAATAAATACTGAAAGGGGTTTACTAAAATAATAGACATTTTTGTGAAGAGTGTGGGGGGGGGGGTTAGAAAATATAAAGATTTGAAAACTCACTATCCTTTTATAAATTAAAATAAGTTAAAAAAATGAAATGTCTAAAAATAAATCTTAGTGAATAATCTAAATTGAAATAAAAAATTAATTAATTAGTGAAATAAAATTTTGAAATGCCAGCAAAATTCCTGGCTGATAACAAAATTGAAATGGATATTTGAATTAATTACAAACTAGGCCCACCATTTCATTGACATAAATATAATAAGACAATAGATCAATGTACAAAAAGATTAGATTAAAGAAAATGATAAAAGTTAATTAAAATAAATTTAAATAATGATAAAAATTAAAACTATGATAAGGAAAAGAACAATGGGAGAGAAAAGCATAAAAGTTGCAGCTTTCTATTATTATAATAGTTCTTTTTTTTTTTTTTTTTTCATTTTTTATTCTGTTATTAATTCATTCCATTATCCATTGCTTGGTTCATTCAGTTATACAGAGATTCAGAAATTTAAGTGCAATATAGAGCCAGTGATTATTGATGCGGACAATATTATAACAGAATCCACATAATTAGCAATATACATTTCTAGAAAGCAATAGGAGTATTTGACTGGGCTTCATGTGCCAAAGTCTTCAGAAAAATCAACTGTCCATGTCTGAAACAATGCTGAACCTAATATATCAATGGTAAAATAGACACTGCCACATATTATCTCTCTCCCAATGTCAAGCAAAGAATGGAAGACAAGCCTTGAAACCATCAATGGAGACAAAATGGCCAACCAGTTGGAAAATAACACTACTGAAACTCAAAGCAATGGAATTGTCTTCATGTTAATATCACAAAAAACCTAGGTAAATATATTTTCAGTAATAATTGTCTAGACTATTTTTTTAAATAAAAAAAAAACTCTAATAGATGTTCATAGATGTTAGCATGAAAGTAACCATTTATATATTTTTCTATGTAAGCTTTATTGTGTTATGTTATATTAAAATGTGTGCTCATGAATAAATACTGTTTGCTTAATTATTATTTGGTCTCTTCTTTCTCTTTTGTCACTATAATAACTAATGTGTCAAGTTAAATGTGCTGGACACCATTATTAAGATTAGGAGTGAATGTGGAATATTTCAAGTGCTGGATTGGTGTTCCTGTTATCTGAGCATACCAGCTATATAATATATGGTCAGCTGACCCCTGAGTTTGATTTCCAAAACAAATAAAATGTGTTGGATGACAGAGTTTTTGATACAGCAGATATGATGGGCTATGGTCTGGAAATGTGGTCATGGTTATGGTTTTCATGTTTTCCATCCTCTTGATGGTTAAGCCATCAATGATATTCTCCTCTCTGCTTGAAGTACCAGTCCATTTTCATAAGTATTAATGATAATTAAGTAATTTCATAAAATATATGATACTAAATGAGAGGCTTTGATAAATATAATAGATATTAAATAAATAATACTCTGATAATAATAAAGTTCTAATCCATCAAGAATAAACAATAGTTTGATAAAATAAATAATACAAATGCTGTCAAAGTGTGGTCAAAGTTGTACAAAAAGTTATTTAATATATATATATATATATATATATATATATATATATATATATATATATATATATATATATATATATATATATAAAAACAAAAAAACCAGTCCTCTGGTTGAAATATTATATTATTTATTGGATTTATAAGTCTTTGTTTTTTTGTTTTTATATGTATTTCCTTTGGTTAGTTTGTTATATATTAATATTTTGATATATATATATATATGTTAAAACGAAGATTTGCACGGGTTAAATATATAAAATACATATTTTGTGGGTTCATCCATGTTAAAAACTTTTAATATCAATATACTGACGTTTCGACTTGGTCACACAAGCCATCCACAGAGTTATAAAAAGGTAGAAAGACGGTTGTAGAGGCGCCACAATCACTGGTTTAAATAAAACATTAAAAATCCCACCAATAGCAAAAATGTTAAATTTAAGAATGTTTTTTAAAGAAATCTTTCCAAATAGGAGGAAGTTTGCACGTATCATCTCGCTTATTGATACAATCCGGCCTTTTAAGTATCTCAATGGCTTCTCTGATTTTGCATTGGTAGAGATTATCACATCTGGATATGATCATCTCTACCAATGCAAAATCAGAGAAGCCATTGAGATACTTAAAAGGCCGGATTGTATCAATAAGCGAGATGATACGTGCAAACTTCCTCCTATTTGGAAAGATTTCTTTAAAAAACATTCTTAAATTTAACATTTTTGCTATTGGTGGGATTTTTAATGTTTTATTCAAACCAGTGATTGTGGCGCCTCTACAACCGTCTTTCTACCTTTTTATAACTCTGTGGATGGCTTGTGTGACCAAGTCGAAACGTCAGTCTATTGATATTAAAAGTTTTTAACACGGATGAACCCGCAAAATATGTATTTTATATATATATATATATATATAAACCTATTAAAAGATGTTGTAAATAGAAGAAAAAAAAGTATAATAAAAATAAATATGCATTGAGCTTGATAATAAGCTTGTCAAAGCAAAAGTTTAGAAAAGTTAATAAAGTTAAAAATATAATAAGTAAGCAAGTTAAGATAAAATAAAGTATTTTAGAGGATACCATTTCATTAAGCAGTATAAGTTAAGCTTATTGTTGATTTTAAACATATTAAAGTAAATAAAATTAAAACTTAGTTAAAGTAAGTGATAAAACTTATTAAACTTTAGAAAAAAATACAGCTAGTAAAGAATAAACAATGAAAAATAGTCAAAAATAAAATAAATTTGAAGGGACCTGGATCAAATGCCATCCAAAGTGGGAGCCAAAGAACCATAAACGTCCCAGGAAAATTAAAGTTAAAAAACAAAAAAAAAAAAACAATCAAAACTAAAATTTAAAATAAACACTAAACTGCATAGGGATTATAAATGAAATCGGTGAGCAGTGTTTGAGGAGAAATAGACCAAGGCAAACAAATTACAATACTAAAAATATAAAATAATTAAAATATAAAATTCAAGCACGAGTGCATGTGCAGTGCAACTGCTCCCAAAAGCTCTTAATACAAAAGTAAAATTATTTGACTTAAAATATAAAATATAAATAATAAGTTATGTAATGTAAATAATAAGAAAAGAGGAGAAAATAAACTGTCATATATATATATATATATACTGTTGGGGTTTATTTATACAGGGGGAACTAAAGATGACTGAGGGTTCTGAGTTAGTCAAAAACTTCGTTTGATTTAAGATAGGTAAAATATTGAAAATAGAGAAAAAGAAAGAAAGTAAAATAAAAGAAAATAAGATCATGAAGTAGTTTGAGGAAATATATGAAAAACAAATAGTATAGTTAATACAGGAAATGTTGATTGTCTGACTAGAAAATAAAAAAAAAAATAATAAAAAAGGATGAAACTAGATATAAAGGAGTTAAAGGATAAATTAGATAAAAAGAAAATAATCACGAAAGCGCAAATAAGTACACACAATTAAATAGCTTGAATATGATAAATAAATCTGAACGAAAAAATATTTCTGATTCAAATTATAACCTTGAATCTAAAAATAAAGATGTGTTAGAATTACAACATAATGAAAAGTGAGTAGAAAAATAAGTTATAAGTAAAGCAATAGAAAAAATAGAAATAGTAAAATTAAATGGCAAGGAAGAGAAGTGTAAATTAGAAATTAATAGCATAAATATTGATAGTATAAAACAGAAAAAAAGCAGGTATGCATGCACATTTAAAGAATAGCCCTGAAACGTAAAAAAATGTGTAACAATAAAAATATGTGCTGAAAAGAAAGCAGTCAAAATGGCCCAGCTATTTAGTGCATTCAACAGCAGGACACCAGACTATGAAGTCAAAGAAAATGAATTTAATCTCTTTGTAAAAGGGGGGAATATAAATATTGTGAATTACAGCTTGTATAAAAATGATTGGGATAAAGTTATAGATATAAGGAATCATATAATTTTAGGGGTGATAAATATATTAGAGATGATCTGGAAAACAACCACCCAGAACAAAAGTAGGTGAATATTTTTTGGTCTGAGAGGATATATAAGAAACCTAAAATAACCAATTGACAAATATTAAAAGTGTTAAGGGTTATAATAATTGGACAGGTAAAGTAAAAAAAAAAATATTGTAAATGGATTATAGGAATAATGAAAATAAATTTGTATAAATATGATAAAATGTTTTTTTTTTTTTTTTTGAGAATTATAAGAATCAAAATAAGATTAAACAAATAAAATATAACTTTTTTTTTATTCTGAGAATTAATAACATAAAGAAAATAGAGGGAAAAATATTTTAGTGAATCAATACCCTATAATGTAGATAAAAAAGTATATAAATGGCAGTATAATGAGAATGTTTTATTTAGAGTAAAGTAAAATAATAATATTTAGAGTAAATATAGGAGAATAAATTAAAACTTTTTTGTAGAAAATCACAATATTAAAAATGAAAATAAATAAATTAAATAAAGTCTATAACAAATATAATGAAATCTATAAAAAAATTAATGAAATAAAATGTTGCAAAATAATCATTCAAGTAAGTGTTGATTATTTGAGTTAATAGAGTAATGAAGTGGAAAGAAAGGTGTAGATAAAGGTTAAAAAGTGTGTTAAGTGTAGGCTACTGTTGTGAGATTGTAAGATCCATAATGGGCATGAAATGAAGGGGATAGTTTTGTAGAATGAGGATCTAGTGAAAAAGTCTTGGGCCCATCTGACCACTGGGGGATGTCATCCCAATCCATTTCTAAAATAAATGTTATCCCAGTCCATATCTAAAATAAATGTGCAGAATGGAAAGAGAATTTTGGAATAATCCCCAAATCAGTTTTGTTGGAAAAAAATTCCAACAAGAAACAATGCCATTTTAGGGTTGTCAAATGGTCAGTAGATTAATACTGACATTTACAGAAATCCTGTATTTTCTGGGATGCAGATCCAAGTGAGTAAGTCTTGTGATCATTCAGCCATTAGTATAGAAATGTCCAGAATAATACAACACTATTGTTTGTCGCATAAGTCAGATATAAGCAGATGTGTTATACCATTCACAGCACTCAACCTCCTACAACAAATTGAAAAGATGCATGTTGTCCTTGGTGGTCACCACTTATAACATAATTTTTGCAAGTCAATGTACATTATGACTTGTGATATAGAACAGCAAAGGAAAGATTACCCACTGCAGTTGGTTAGTCTGTATGTAATTCAACACTTAGGTTAAAAATAATAAATAAATAAAAACTAAAAGTGAAAAATCAAACAGTAAAGAAAAGTTAAATGTCAGTGGTAAAATGGGGCAAATGGAAAATCATCATCATAGCCAGTAAATACAATTTAAAATAAAATAATAATTTACAAAAGTTTCTATAAGTAGTATATTTAAAGATATAAGGGCATGATATTAGAGAATCTCTGATAGCATTGTGAGATCAGCTGCTATCTCAGAAGAACAATTAAAATATAATTATCCATCAGCATTATAATAAGTCAAAATAAATATAAGTAATTATGAGTAATACTCAAAATAAACCACCCATCATCATTATCAATGGGAATAAACAAATTAGTACAATAAATCAGAATAAAATCAACAGTCCATCTTATGACTGGATTGGAAATGTGTCTTCTGATGACCAGGCTAAATATTTAGCCTTTGCCACTTGGGCAATTATTTAAACATAACTTGGAGGTCAAACTAAGTTCTAAACCATTAGAATACATAGGCAAAAAATCTAAACAACAATGCTGGGACATTAAAACATGCTGATCATCATCAATGCTCAGGCCACTTGTATTGACAAACTATACACTTAACCCATAATAAGGCTAAACTAAAATAAAAGATAGTCCATTGTCTTTAAAAAGTATCCTCTTTTATGCCAACACAGATGATGATTGATCATCACTGGATGCCCAAAGCACTAAATACACATCCCCATTTATATATTCATCCTGTGCATAAATCTAGCTCAGATAACATAAGCTCTATTACTGTATGTGACCAAAAGATGATGGAAAAAAAAATTTAACAATTAAATATAAGTTTATTAATAACAAAAAAAAAATAAATGATTAAGGTCTTATAAGGGTTCTGATTTTGAGAAATATAAATAATTAAATACACACTAAAATTTTTACATTGATTTACATGATTAATACATTAGGTTTATTTAATACCCATTCAGCACATAAACATGTGGCTTGATACAAAATAAACATGTTTGAATTTACATTTAATTTTTAAAAAATGATCAAAATTTCTCAGACCCCCAAAGTGTTTTGGGGTTCCTATATACAAGTCACCACAAGCCATGTTAATACAAATGCAGAATTCCATCATTGAAGCTGCCACCAAACACAATAAAAAAATATTGCCAGAGTTTATTTATCACTACAAGGGAAAATATGTCTCCTCAATATCAAGGTAATAGTAAAGATTAGCTACTATCTACCTGTCATAAACATGACAAAGATTTTCAACACCAAAATCAACTGAATCTCTGTGTGGCTTTTATGGAATGGTAAAACAGTGGCCATAGGAATCGAACGCATGCAGCGACATAAGAAAAATAATGGTATGTCATTGCATGGAACCTTTTCAATATAATACCAAAAGTGCCACTCTCTCATGCACATTCTCCAAAAAAAACTTCCCCAGATTGTAACGGATCAACCAGTCATTCTATCGAACAGCCCTCCACCTTCAAAAATAAGCTGGCTAAATCAGATACTTGGCTACCTTCTCACTCACAATGGTCAATCAACCCTAGTATTCAGACAAAAAATCTCTATTTGGGATGCTAATGACCTGATATTTTCCACTCAAAACTCTACCATTCCTTACCTTGGATGTAACAATCAGGTGGTCACTAGTTTTTTCAAGCATCTCAAGCTGGAACCAAGGTTCCTTTGATTTTCTAGTGAAAATCAACCTGCATTCACTCCAGATGATTTGGTTCCTGCACTATGGCAGATAGTTCAATGACATACATTCTATGTGTCACAACTGTCACAAAACCTCAGAAACCTTTGATCATATGATTGATGATTGCCCAGCATATGACAAAATCAGAATATTCATTACTCACAACTGCCACATCCCCCTGAACAAAATATTAAATATCAAGGGCTGATTCCTGTCCAGGGAATATGTCACCTCAAGACACTTGACCTTTGTCACTTATGCCATCTGGATAGCCAGATGTCACAACAAATTTACCATTCCTCATCCTGAGCCTGAAGACACATTCATTTCCAAGCTGAAAGAATTTCGCCATAAGGACAGAATCATCTCATCCAGATTTTTATTTGACAACACATGGAGCCTGATCAATCTGTATTAAACAACCCTAGTGACCACATCAGACCATCTTGTTGCCTGAGAACCATGGATACCTATTATTTTTTATTTACAAATGTATCATTCTTACATATGTTTTTTAATAAGTTTATTTATAAAAGTTTCTATCTGACACACATTGTTATCTACAATACAATTGACATATATATGCACAGATATGTGCATGTGCATGGATTTTCTGAACCTATTTGACTTGTTACAAAATAATTATCAAAATCATAAATTATAGAAAATGCAATAAGTGATTGAAGTTTCAATTAAATGAAATACATTTTACATACTAGGTTTACTGAAACACGTATATAATTTGTACAGACATGCAAAACAATAATTTATATACATAACATTTGTATTTATCACAATAAAATTATGAAATATTATTTTTGCAATTCAATCTCTTTGCTGAATATAGTCTGTTTCCTTAAAATAAGTACTATCAAATTTGTGACAGTTAATTGATTTAAAATGTCTTTCTTTCTAGTCTAAAATATTTTTGGAAACTTTTTCTAGACTATTAATTATAACTTTGTTTGTACTTTCTTTTTTCTAAATTATAAATATAACTTTAAACAGTTTTTTCTTCTTTAATAAATGATTTTAAAGTAATACCATTTTATAGAATAAAAAAGTATAAATTTTAAAATTAAATGCTGATGAAGTAGGAAAGGTGAGGTAGGAAAAGTAAATATGTGAGCAGTGGCACTCCATGCCATTATAAGTAGATAGCCAAGCAATGACTATCAAGTACCCAATGCTCCATGGTATCACAAAAATAACTCATTTTTAAACACTGCCTCTTGTAAGTACTTGGACAGATCATCCTCAAAAAGTAGTATCCAGAAAAAAAGACATTGAACCAACCCTGCTCATCTCTGTGAGACATAGTGGTATAAATGATGTCTATTCATGAGACCAAGGCATATTTATGAGGCCTCTATATATTCACCACTGGACTACTCTAGGAGTTCAACATTTAGGTCTAGACAGTGCCAAGCCTAGATTTCAGAGCATCATGAACACTCTACCTCCAGACAGCCTTGTTCAACTATACACCCACCATAGACATAAAAAGTACAAATTCATGCATCACTTTGAATATGTAATTTTACAAAAGAAATTATTTAAAATTTCATTATCATATATAACTTTACTCACCACAGCTGTATATATTTTTACCCATTCTTCGCAGACTTTTTATACATCACCTTTTTTTTTTTTTTTTTATATATATATATATATATATATATATATATATATATATATATATATATATATATATATATATATATATATATATATATATATTGTGACCTTCTGAATGGGCACAAGTAATTAAGCTGTGTTATATCAGTAACAAATAAATGCATTGTACTAAAAAAAAAATGAAATCGCCTTAAAATTTTAAAATTTTTCCATTAATGGATCAAAAACTCATATGTGGGCCAACTGTGCATTTTGGTTAGCAACTCTTCAAGCATTTAGTGTTGTTATTATATTTTGATAGTGTTTAATGCAAGGAAAAGGTGTGGATTATTACAGAAAGTGTTATGATAGTAGTTGGATTGATGCAAGGTTTGTTTTATTTATTTATAAGATAATATTAGTGTGTTGAATGGTTTTCTGATTTATTATTCATTGATATCTATTTATTTACTAATGTTATAGTCGGTTGTAACCCATAGACATATTAGGTATGTTTTAGTTAGTATAATTTAATATTCACATAGCAGCGTATATGTATGAATGTATCATTATCTCATTTCCAATTCATATCAAAATTACAATAAACAATATATTCAAACTTACAATAAAACATTTAAATTACAATAATTATCTTTAATAATATTGCAAAAAAATATCTTCTTTAATGATTAATGCATATGTGAATTAGTAAATTATTTGGCCAACTTAAATAATATTATAAACCATTTTATGTAATAGATAATTGATATTCATTTGTTTTAAGTTTGCAAAAAGCTATTTTTTTTTATTATTTGATGAAGGTCAAAGTATTTTTTTTTTTTTTTTAGAAAATATTATTTTTGTTGAATATTAATTAAGGTTAAAAAAACATGGGAGTCAAACTTCTGATGATAAGGTGACCTTTTTTTGATTGGTGGGGAGATATTTTTTTTAACAGATAGCTAATAATAGTTAATAATAATAATAATAATAAAAAAGGGACATTATCATTTGTAATTTCAACAAGTGTAATTTTCATTTTCTGCTGCTATAGATTATATATCTCTTTTCCAAAACAGTTTAAAGAGAAGCTTTAAAACAGCCTTTTCATGAAGCTTATTATTAAACTCCAGACGTTTGAGCTTTATTGGGGGATGTCTGAATAAAGAATATAAAGGTATCAATCTTGCTTTTGTTGTCTAATTAAAACATTTAAATTAACACTTTTATTTTGTTTAAGGATGTGCTTTTCTGATAGTAAACTTACATTAGTTCATTTACTTTTGTTTATCTCCATTAAAAAGAATATGAAAATGCAAGAACTTTATAATTTTTTAAGTCCCATGTGGGATGTTTATAATATTTTGTCATCATAGATGTATATTCAGAACTGTTTAACAAAATTTACTTTGATAAGCTCTCCATTTAACTTATATTTTACTTATACAAAAGTGAAGTTAAAAGTTAAAAGGATACTTAATAATTATTGCAGAATATTAACCTTATATCTTGTTTTATGTTTATAAAATAATATATGTTTTATTAAAAAAATAGAAATATGACTTAACCAGGATAGTTTATTACTACTACTTACCAAATATAGATGTCTAAATTGAATAGAAGTACTTTAATATTACATAATTTTGTTCTCTTTGATACACTGATATATGTGTTATTTTTTAAGGAAATGCAAATTGCCTGTGGACAATTACCAGCAATTTGTTAAAGTTAATAATGCAAATACCAATCTATAAATTATAAAGGTGAATATTTTCTGCAGAAAAATATGTTAAGTTATTATTGAATTAAATAACCTAAATGTTCTTAAAAATAAATAACAGAATATACCAATTAATAGCTGAAACTGTCTTTCCACATATTTATTATTATAAATATTTATCATTATGGATGATATATAAGTAAACTCTATTGGCTTATGGCTGAAGGACATTGGATGTTTACTAAATTAATTGTGAATTATAACTGTTTTGTCCTACAAGAACTTGTTTTATGTTTCATATTCATATTTAAACATGCACTCATTTTGGAATTCATCTCTGGATCATTTATTAAGCTTGAAAAGGAACTTTGCAAGTGAATATATTTTTTTTCCTCAAGTTAAAAAAAGAATGACTCTATTATTTTTTTATTATTATTATTTATTGTCAATAGTATATATATATCATAAATAGTTAGACAGATTTAGTGTTGTATGTATTTAATATTATATGTTTATTTAATTTGCAAGCATCTAGAATGTCTCAGGATGCAATACCCATGAAAATGATGGATGTGCTGGTAAAATCTTATTACGTAAGTGTGATTTGCTTTCTTTTATTTGAAAATGAAACATATATATTTTGGGTATATTATTAAAGAGGATTTAATCTTATATATCTCTTTTTTACCTTGAAAAGAGTGTTAATTTCAAGAGTAGCTAGAAAAAAAAAAGAAAGAAAGAATATTGTGTTAGAGGTAACAAAACTTAAGTTATTAGACTATTACTGTTTAAAGTATAAAACCCGTTCATATTAATTTAATATTATTTAAATTTGAAGCAATTCAATGTCTCATTTGAGATAAATATTTATATTTAAATATGTTATTTATCTTCATAACTTTCGCATATTATATAACTTAGAATTATTTTTCATACTCATATTTATGCTTGTGTGTTTTTATTTTGTGCAATTATTATATTTACTTAATAAACATTTAGTTTTAGCTATTTCTCAATATAAATTTCAGAGGTTGTCATATTCTCAAGAATTGAAGGAATGAGTGATTTATCTGTGCGTATTTATCTGCCAGCGTATAATGCCAGATATATAGAAGAGCTGTGAAAAGGAAGTTATTCTTGATACATTCTATGTTTGTAGGGATGAAAAATTTTTCCCCTTAGTATATTTATAAGTATTTTGCCATGAGTGGAGCCTATTTTAGATTGCATGCGTACGTATTATGAAATGATATTTATGAAGTCAAGTGACATTTTCCCATAGTTTGTTTGGTGATGAGAAAAATTCCACCAATAGTGTATTTCAGATTCAAATAAGTTATTGTTGATATATTAGTTAAAGAGTTTGTTCACTCCTCATGTGTTGGACTCCTCTTGAATGTATAGTTTGTATTATTATAAAATATAGCTCTATGTAATTCAGTCAGTGGTCAGATAAATAGTTAATTTAAATTCTTTATTGAATATTAGAATAGATATAGTGTTCTATTTGCTGGTAGGTGCATGACAGTGTCCGGAATTAAATAATTATTTAATAATTCCTGAATAAATTGATCATGTATAGAAATATTGTTTTCTGTTATTATTGCATGGGACGTAACACACACGCATAATTTAGATAAATTGTGTATATAAAAAAAAATATAATATTGTAAAATTTAAAATAGGAAATAAATTATTTGAAACATCTCATATTAATTTGCCACACGTTAGAGGTCATCAAAATCATCAGAATGAACATGATTTTATTGCTATGACTGAAAAGTGTACTTATTTAAAGCTATTGTTTAATTAAGATTATTTAAAGCTGCTCTCTTGATGGTTAAGTGTATATCGTGCCCAATAATATAATGTATTATTTATTCAGTGTTGTATAGTAATAAAAATTATTTAGGTAGCCTGGATATTCAAAGTCAGAAAATTAACGTATATTTTGTTAGCTAAGTTAGGTTTATAAATATGTCAAAATAAAATTGTGTAATTAAGTAATGGGGATAATCCTAAATTTCAATTAATAAATTTGCTCGTAAATTTTAAAATTGTGACAAAAGTCTTATTCTTATATTATTTACTTTTAACTAAACCTTAATTTAAAACTGTGTTTCAAGTTGTTCTTATATGCATTTTGGTTTCCACATATCCATATTTCATACATCTATTACAAAATTAAGTATATTATTTTATGGCTTTGATATTAAATGTGCTAAGATCTGATAATATTGTTTCCTAGATCCAAACATTACATGAAATATTTTACCACATGATAAACTTATAAAGGTGTTGCCAATTTAAAGTATTATTTGGATGATGATGTGAGATTAAAAGATATCCCATCTCTTTCACTATCTAATCGCTAGCCCAGTAATCATTATTTAATTTATTTCCTTATACCTTATTATAATTTAGAGTTATAAATTACTGGCTAATATAGTTCTTAATCTGTAACTGTGTTATAGATTCCCTGAGATCTATTTTTTGTGTTCCTAGATCAACATTGATTCATCTAATTAGATTAAGATGTGCTGGACAATAGAGTTATTTAGTGTTGTGCTTTTTTATTCTGTCAGAGTTATATTGAGCTATTATAGAGTATAACTGGATGATGGAAGAGATCAAATTGAAATTTCATTTTGTTAAATGGAATAAATAAAATTATGCTAGCCTGTATCATTTGGTTAATTAATAAATAAAGTTTATATTTTATTTGATAGCTTATAGTATTTCTTCCTTCATTTATTTCTATTCTCTATATGTTATAAACTTTTTGTAACCCCCAAGAAACATAATAAAAATTAAAAAATAAGAGCGGATCATATATATATATATATATATATATATATATATATATATATATATATATATATATATATATATATATATATATATATATATATATATATATATATATATATATATATATAATTGCTTCTTCAGCAAGCATGGGTTACCTGGTAAGTTTCATTTAGAGATTATCATCATCAGGAAAACATATAATCCTTGTATAATGTTGTCCTAAGTTGGTCTCCCATCTTATAGAACTGTTGCAGGCAAGCAGCTGTCTTGGTTTAATAGATTTCAGGCAAGCAACTGTCCTCTATAGTTTAATGCTATGAATTACAGCACAAAGAAGAGGGTCATTTTCTCAATAAAAATTCAAATTCCTGAAAAAGAAAACAGTCTACTATCTTGCTTTCAGCTACATCAGTTTTTGGTAGCTATTCTGCAAATTCTATGGTCAGCTAAAACCAACTGCTGCACTTCATCAAGTTGCAACAAAATATCGTAACCAACTTTTCAGCTGGCCATTCTTACAAAAATTATTATCCAGAATGCTCTTTTAAAAATTATTACTCAGACTGGAACTAATTTTGTTATCAGCCTTTTTATAGAAACATCTAAAGTGATAATAACACCTTGATGGAAAACAGTTTTTATTTTTATCTCTCTAATCCCTTTGAAAACATACATGTTTTAATTAATTAAAAAATTTCAAAAACAAGTTGTTATAGTCCTCCCTTCTCTCAGAAATGGACTATTCCAGATGCCACTATATCTGATTGGATTAAGCATTGATGGCCACAGGCCAATAGTCTGATGTATAGATAAAATCATAGCCAATGATTATTACAGGCCAATGAGCAATGATGCTTTCTGAATCCGAAGGTTTTCAATAAGGTCAGGGATCTGGGTATAAATAGTCAGCCTTTTGTGAGAATCAGGGAAGAATGTGTCTAACCTAAACAGATGCTTTGTGTTCTTCCAAGGAAACTCTGCTAACATAAACAGCAGCAAGTATTCCCATTTATAGCACTACACTATTTAGATCTATGCAGTTAGGCAAGTCCCACAAAGACCGGACACTGCTAAGATCACACTCAGCTTGAGGCAATATAACTACATAGCTGGAAGAGTCATAGACCTTACCCATGAGGCAAGCCATAAGGTGTGGCAGGAAGTGGCAGGCAAAACCCAGAGTTCATGTTAAATTCCAAGATCACCTTATAAATATGTATTTGTATACTGTATATTGTTTGAATACATATGTACATAATAAATATATTAAATTATAATACTTGTGTCAGTATTATTTTATATTATTTACTGTTAGTTGGGTCTGTAATCCAGACCAAACACAACACAAGTATTGGGTTTTTTTACATTTTACAATCAGAATAATAAAAATACAATATATATTTTTATTTAGACCTAATAAAAGTTTAATTTTTAAAGCAATATTTTAAATCAGAGTTATTATTTAGTATTCATTTATTTTTTATTTCAATGAATGTAGAAAATATGTACTATAATTTTTGTCTGTGTTTGTTTCTAGTTGTTTTTTTCAAGTTTATTTTATATATATATATATATATATATATATATATATATATATATATATATATATATATATATATATATATATATATATATATATATATATATATATATATATATATATATATATATAATTGAAATAATATTTTTAATGGTTTATAAATAATTACAAACAATCTTAAAATCCACAGAAGTACTTTCGGTTACTTTCTAACCTGCCTCAGCTGCCATTAAATTCAAAAAACAAAAGCAGAAGCAAACGTCATCAATTCAAAATCCACAAATCTCATATTTTAATGTTAGAAGCTTGTCTATTTATTAAATGCATTTTATTCCTGTTTATAAAAATTGCCTCTCTAATTTTTCTTTTACTATGGTTTCTCTCTTCATGACGAATTTTCACATTTTCAAAATTAAATTTTAATTTATATTTACATGTTTTTTCGTGATCAAAGAAAACTGAAGAAGATATTAAATCACCATTATTTTTATTTTTTACACGCTTATATAATAATTCATGTTCCTTCAATCTTTTATCAATACTGCACCTAGATTCACCTATATATGATAGCATACAATCACAAAAAATTTGATATACGACATTACTTTTTTGCTTGAAAGGTATGACATCCTTAGAATTATTGACTAATTTATTAATATTGTTTGGAATGTAGAATGAAACATTAAACACATTCTTATATAAATCCTTAAAAAAAATTATTTGTGGATTTGAAATAAATGGAATAGATATCCATTTTTTATTTTTAATCTTCATTACTTTTAAATTATCATAATTTTTTTTAAATTGACATAAATCATTGTTTATTTGTTCCATTTTATAACCAACATCAATCAATTCATTGGCAAATATCTCAATATTTTTTGATGTCGGTTATAAAATGGAACAAATAAACAATGCTTTATGGCAATTTAAAAAAATATATAATTTAAAAAAAATGAAGATTAATAATAAAAAATGGATATCTATTCCATTTATTTCAAATCCACAAGTAAAATTTTTTAAAGATTTATATAAGAATGGGTTTAATGTTTCATTCTACGTTCCAAACAATATTAATAAATTAGTCAATAATTCTAAGGATGTCATACCTTTCAAGCAAAAAAGTAATGTCATATATCAAATTTTTTGTGATTGTATGCTATCATATATAGGTGAATCTAGGTGCAGTATTGATAAAAGATTGAAGGAACATGAATTATTATATAAGCGTGTAAAAAATAAAAATAATGGTGATTTAATATCTTCTTCAGTTTTCTTTGATCATGAAATAACATGTAAATATAAATTTAAATTTAAATTTGAAAATGTGAAAATTCTTCATGAAAAGAGAATCCATAGTAAAAGAAAAATTAAAGAGGCAATTTTTGTAAACAGGAATAAAACGCATTTAATAAATCGACAAGCTTCTAACACTAAAATACGAGATTCGTGGATTTTGAATTGATGACGTTTGCTTTTGCTTTTAGTTTTTGAATTTAATGGCAGTTGAGGCAGGTTAGAAAGTAACCGAAAGTACTTCTGTGGATTTTAAGATTGTTTGTAATTATTTATAAACCGTTAAAAATATTATTTCAATTATAATTACAATATTGTTTTTAATTAACGAATATTTTATTTATTTTACATATATATATATATATATATATATATATATATAAATAAATATAAATACACACATATATATATATATATATATATATATATGCACACACACTATATTAGTGTGTGCTATGTTCTCTTAGTATCTCATGAGAATCTACAGCCTTTCTCTTTTTAATATTACAAAAATTGATTTGATTTAAATAATTGCGAATATTTAAAGGAATAGATAAAATTAGATATATCAAGGAAAATAATTATATCGATTTTTGCTTATACTATTAATATAAAGACGGTAAGCCATTTTTGTTGGCATGTAAGAAAGAGACATTGATGGAATTTATAGATTTAAATAAGGATGGCTAATTCATTTTTATTACTTTATAAGATCTATCAAATTGATTAAAATGTACTCCTTAAGCTTAGTTAACTCTAAATTTGTGACTGGTAGTGCTACAATTTAGGGACAATATAGATCTTAAACTCGAGAATCTAGCATACCACTGCACTAAATCAAGCGGAGCTACATGCTTATTTTAAGTTACATTCATTAAAATTCTATTTTAGTAATTTTATTATTTTCAAACGACCAAAATATTAACTCTTATAAATGAACGACGTGTATTGCGAGGTTTCATGTGCAAGAATCAAAATTAATTATTAAGCATATTTAATTAAAAAATTGAATTACTCTCGCAGTTAATTGTCAAATATACGATCTTGATTTATTTTTTTTTTTGACAACAGTGTAATGTATGTAAAACTTACTAACCTTTTTCATTTAGAAATAATTTACTAACTTTTTATTTATGAAGGCTGATGGAGAAAAAAAATGTTTTGAATGTAGCTGATAAAATTGTTATAAATAGGCAAAACATAAAATTACCAAGATATCCCCACCCCACATCCATTTACTAAAAGGTTTATAAAAGTCTACATTTCTATAAATTTTACTTTTAGTTTATCCGTCAAGAGGAAACTATAAATTGTCAAATGCGTTGACACGGATTTTTCTTTTTTACACGTAATTATAGTGACTTTTTCTATTTCATTTTTTTTCTTCTAAAATTGGTTATAAAATCTAGCTTATACATACATCCTACATGAGAACCAGGTGTTATTCAACGTTTATTTTTAGCTAAATTATTATTTTTTATTTTTAATTAATTATTATATGACAAATTTGTAATCGTCTTTGAATTGCGTCTCAATTAGTTTATATATATATATATATCTTTATTCAAATTCTTATAAAATGAAAAGTAACAAAGTAATAAATAATGAATTTACTTATGTTTTTTTTTTTTTTTTTTTAAATAATTGTTTCAAATTTAAAACAAATTAAGTCATTTACTTTTACAAAAGTAATGCATGTGTGTGTGTAAATCTTTTAGGAAAACGAAGATTTCAAATAGAAAGATGTTAGTACATTTATTATAAGGTGTTAACATACATGCGTCAATTATTAAAGTTTAATTAGTTCATATCTTTCATTGTTTTTTATGATGTGGGTGTTATTATAACTCTTTGATAGAGTAATGATAACAATATTCTTAAAGTTCCAGCAGCTTATAAAAATTAAAACTTTAATAAATAACAAACGATTTTATTTTTCCTCTTGACTCATTTTTTTAAAAAAATTATATACAAGAGACAGATATTGTGAACGACTCAAAATGTGGTCTGATATTGTTTTAATAGTAAGTATGTATTGGATTATTTCCATGAAATTATTGCTATCAGATAGAGATTATTCAGATATTTATGTATAAAATTTGATGTTTCATTGTAAAATTATTTCTATGAAAAGAAATTGATGTTATTATTTTAGCATGAGTAATTTAACTGAATTAGTAAGAAATAAATTATAATCAGACAGTGACTACCAAGATAAACCTCAAATAATTAGTATTATCTTCTAAGAACAAACTAATTTCCTGTGATGAATTACATTGTAGTAAGGATCGTTTTTGACAGCTTCATTTTTTTTTTTGCTGAAAATTTAGATAAAAAGCAAACATATTTAAGCAATATAGTCTATCTAGAAATTTAAAAATTTTTCTAACTTTACTTATATATTTTTAAAATAATAAATAAAAGTTTATCAAGTTTAGAATTAAAAGCAGATGAAAGGTCAATCATCCATGTCTCTTTTTATCTCTCTCTGTCAATATATAATAATAAATTTAACGGTTTATAAACTATTACAATCAATCTTTAAATCTGAAAAAGTACTTTCCGTTAATTTCTTAAACCTGCCTCAACTGCCATTAAATTAAAAAAAAAAAGCGGAAGCAAAGTCATCAATTCAAATTCCATGAAACTCGTATTTTAATGTTAGCAGCTTGTCCATCTGTTAAATGCATTTTATTCCTGTTTATAAAAATTACCTCTTTAATTTTTATTTTACTATGATTTCTCTCTTCATGAAGAATTTTCACATTTTCAAAATCAAATTTAAATTTATATTTACATGTTTTTTCATGATCAAAGAAAACTGAAGAAAACATTAAATCACCATTATTTTTACTTTTTACATACTTATATAACAATTCATGCTCCCTCAATCTCTTCACAATACTGCACCTAGATTCACCTTTATATGATAGCATACAATCACAAAAAATTGATATATGACATTACTTTTTTGCTTGACAGGTATGACATCCTTAGAATTATTGACTAATTTATTAATATTGTTTGGAACATAAAATAAAACATTAAACACGTTGTTTTTTTTATATATATATATATATATATATATATATATATATATATATATATATATATATATATATATATATATATCCTAAAAAAATTTCATTTGTGTATTTGATGTTGATTATAAAATGGAACAAATAAACAATACTATATATCAATTAAAAAAAAAAAAAGTTATAATGATTTAAAGGAAATGTAGAATAATAGTAAACATTTTAAGAATATATATAAGAATTTGTTTAATGTTTCATTCTATGTTCCAAACAATATTAATAAATTAGTCAATAATTCTAAGAATGTCATACATGTCAAGCAAAAAAGTAATGTCATATATCAATTTTTTGTGATTGTATGCTATCATATAAAGGTGAATCTAGGTGTAGTATTGAGAAGAGATTGAGGGAGCATGAATTTTTATAAAAGTGTGTAAAAGTAAAAATAATGCTGATTTAAGGTCTCCTTCAGTTTTCTTTGATCATGAAAAAAACATGTAAATATAAATTTGATTTTTAAAATGTGAAAATTCTTCATGAAGAGAAAAACCAAAAAAAAAAAAGAGAGAGAGAGAAAGAGAAACCATAGTAAAAGAAAAATTAAAGAGACTATTTTTATAAACAGGAATAAAATGCATTTAATAAATTGACAAGCTGCTAACATTAAAATAAAAGATTCATGGGATTTGAATTGATGACATTTGCTTCTGCTTTTTTTTAATTTAATAGCAATTGTGGCAGGTTTAAGAAATTAACCAAAAGTACTTCTGCAGATTTAAGGATTGTTTGTAATAGTTTGTAAACTTTTAAATTTATTATTTCAATTTTAATTACAATTTTGTTTTTAATTAACAGACATTATATATATATATATATATATATATATATGTATATATATTATATATATATATATATATATATATATATATATATATATATATATATATATATATATATATATATATATATGAGAGTTTACAGTAGTAAATAATTTATTTAATATTTTGTATTAACTCACATTGACACGCTTTAAATGTAATTGAAGCTCCTTCCAACATCATCTCATGAAAGTTCATATTTAAATGCAAAATTATTGTCATGAACTGACACTGGAGGTCACAAGACTTATATATAAGTCTGATGGTCTTTGTTAGTTAAGTAATTGCTTTCTTTTGCAATTTAGTTTAGGTTTATACCTTGTTTTTTTTTTTTTTTTTGAAAATTATCTTCAGAGAACAGATTTTAAATGCTATACAAATTGTCTGTTGATGGTGTGAAAATGCAGAGAAAATGTGATTAAGATATATATTTAAAGCTTAGCATGTCTCTCAGTGGTGATGCAACTGTTAAAGTTTATATACATATATATTTGTGAATTATCTTCAGAGAACTGAGAATTTAATTGATACAAAAAGTGGTTTCAAAGTTGTAGATAGCTTACTGAGAAAGGGGAGATAGAGCAAAGTGTAGTCAAAGAAGATAAAATAGAGTGTGTTTGTAGTGGAATGACAAGTAATATGGATAAAAAATAGATAGTGCAGTGCAGATGGTTAGCCAAAGAATAAGCAAGATAGAGGAAGAGGTAAAGGTATGGAAGTAAAATTAAAATTATTGGAGACTAAATGTGTGATATAAATGCATTATTGAATAGAAATAATAAAGAAAAATTAGATAAGGAAGTCCAGAAGATGGTAAAGAATATTATGAATGAAGTAAGGAAAGTAAACAATGAAATAGTATTGATATGTGATTCACTAATTAGATGGTTTGAAGGAATAATTGCAATGTAAAATAGAAACAGGTATGTAAGAGTATGTCTGCTTGTAGCTAGAAATAGGGATTTTACAGTTAAAGTAAAGACACAAGAGAGTAAATATGTGCATGTTATGGTAGGGACAAATATTTTGTAAGAGCCATCAGAGAGAGTAATGGATGAGTCCATAAAATTGATAAGTAATTTTAGTAATATTATAGGAAGAGTAGGAATATTTGGATTATTATGAGGATTTAACAATAGGTATACGTTAGATATGACATGTTCTATAAGTGAGAGATTGTGTTTGTGGATGTGTGGGATTATTGGGATATATATATATATATATATATATATATATATATATATATATATATATATATATATATATATATATATATATATATATATATAATCAATATGTATACATTATATTTGCATTCTTGTTAAATTTATGAAAATAAATATACAATTTAGTAAGTTAGTAATTTTTATTTTTTAAAATGAAAAAAAGATGTTGTTGACAAAAAATGGTTTACATGGTTATGAACAACCTCTGGGTTTACATAGTTTATAGAATTAAAGGAAATGAAATTAACTTAGTGTTTTAATATCGAAGTGTTATTGCAACAATGTAGAATGTGTATGCTTCAGCAAGCTGATGAAGTGAGATATAATATATTAATTCTATTCCTTTTATTAGAAGACTAAGGATTCTATTTTTGTCAGCTATATCCTCATAAAAACTTATACTATGTTTGATTTCAAAGAACAGTGTAAGATAAAGGTTATATTTTGAACAATTTAATACTCATTAGAAGGAATTTCTAATATTTGTTTAAAGAAAGTAATCTGAATATATTTTTGTGTTCTATAAAAATTGTTTGAATTACATGTTCTAAAATGTAAACTGCATTTTAAAAAAAAGAACATGTTTATAAAAACGTCAATTAAATTTAATGTATGTTACATTATAAAGAAAATGCAAAGCAGGTAGAACACCAATTTATCATGGGATAGATAGAATGCACTTGCCTAATCAAACATATATGTGTAAATAACATCTTTTTTTGAATGCCTTAAAATTATAAAAAAAATAGATCTTTAAAATGGAATTATAATTGTTAATAAAGGTACTGTGTATTAAGAAGATGAAATCTACATATAAAGAGGAAACGAAATGTCAACTTAGGATAACCTATTTTTTCTTTAATGTCTAACAATGAAGGAATCAAAAACTGCGTTTTCAAAGAATTTTCATTCGCGAGGACCATCTGAGATTATTGTATTAACTTTTGTAAATACCATTTAATATTTTTGAAAGTTATAATTGGGAAAAGTTAATTTCATTTACTTTATCATCATATTCATTTCTTATGAATAATAAGAGAGAATTAATAATTTAGGATATTTTTATTTTTATTCATGATTAATAAAGATTTAAATATAGGTTAAGAAATGTTAATATGGAAAAGAGATAATGTGAACTTGGAGATAAGAGATTAAATTATTTTTAAATTCATATATTATTATTTTCTATGACATGACACTACATTGTTTATACTAATCCAAATAGTCTAATAACTGTAATGAATAAGTGAATAAATGATTAACATTGTTGTGAAGTATATATTTTTATATTAATACATATAAGTTACGGACAATCATTTTAACGAATGAAGGTATTATATACAAATGAATGGATTATTATTTGTATAATCTAATTATCGTAAAAAAGTATTAATAGAAAAGTCTTAATATTTGGATACTTATATTTTATATACATTGTAACATCAGAAAATATTTCTACCGTAATATAAATAGAATATTTATATTTTTAATATAAGGAAGTAGATATATAAATATTTTTTATATATTGTAAAATTTAAGTTATTTAATTGTTAAATAAATAATTATGTTTTTTATATTAAATTAAATGAAGTCTTCAATTTTGTTTTATTTAATTTCAAGAATTAGTTAGATTTGTTATTAATATTACTTTAGAATATAGATAGGAATCCCTGAAGAGAGTAAATTGTTAAACTTCATTGAGTTTGAAATCTGAGCATAACAATAAAGTTAATTAAGGTGAAAATTGATTTGATGTAGTTTATATATAATAACTTTTTTAATAATAAATTAGTTATTGGGAACAAATATAGTTTTATATCAAAATTAAATCACATCATCCGTGGCATCTTCTATGAAGACCTTAAATCTGACTATAGTGAGATGAATCTGCCTTAACTTATCTTGGTGAGAGGGTGCATACCGTTACATATAGCGCACACAACTATAGTCTTGAATCATAGATTTTATGTCATTATAATATTCAATCATAGATTTTATATTGTTTGTATAGCGATACAAAACATTGATGGATAAATATTATTAATAATAATCTCATATTTAATGTATTGTAAAATAGTAGGTAATAAAATAATGTAGACTTTGAAAATTAAATAGTTAAAATTTAAATGAATAGATCACTCGCTTAAAAATATAATTTTAAAATTAGGCATTAGAGTAAGAACACACACACACACACACACACATATATATATATATATATATATATATGTATATATATATATATATATATATATATATATCTTGAAAAGAGAAAGGCATCACATTAATATCCTATGATAAATAATATATTATTGTATAAATAAATTTATAGTTAAGATAAAGTTAGTTTTATGATTACGAGAAGCAAGTATAGAATATTTTCTTCTAATACTGATAATAATATAGAAAGCAAACTGAGGTACTTAGTTCAAATATAGCTGATGATACTATGAATAGTACCAGTGAAGAAATAGATATAGGTGTGTCTGAGAGTAATTCTATATTAGATACTCATGTTCCAGAAATTATGGATATTTTTGACAAATCTATACAAAGTAAAACCAGTGATAATCCATCATTAAATCAAATGATGTTAATGGTGCAACAAATGATTGGAGAATTTAAATATGAACATAGATACCAAAATGGAAAATATTCATATTCAGATAAAAAAATCTGAAAGTAGATTTATCTACAAATATAGATACCAAAATGGAAAATATGCATACTCAGATGAACAATATGAAAGTAGATTTCTCTATAAATATCTATAGAAAGATGGAAAGTATGAATAATAAGATGGAAAATCTGAAAGTAGATTTATCTACAAATATGGATACCAAGATGGAAAGTATGAATACCAAAATGGAAAATATGAAAGTAGATATTACAAATGAATTATCAATAAAATTAGATAATATAAAAATGGATTTGAAGGACGAGGTATCACAAATACAAACAAAGATGAAAAATGAAATTCAAAAAATTCAATTATTGAAGATATATATATATATATATATATATATATATATATATATATATATATATATATATATATATATATATATTATATATATATATATATATAATATATATATATATATATATATATATATATATATATATTCTAACAGTGTTGACTGTCCTGCAGACTTCATTAGAGCATATGCATAACCTTTCTCTTTCTTTTTATTTTTTAAAGGAGATATATATATAAAATTACATTAATGTCTATATGTGGAGATTTGTAAAAAGTAATATATATATATATATATATATATATATATATATATATATATATATATATATATATATATATATATATATATATATATATGAAGGAATGCAAAAAAGTAAAGAAGAAGATATAAGAAATAATAGCTCCTAATTAGATGTTATAGTATAAAAAGTATACATAATTTTATTGGATAAGAAAAAAAAAACTTAAGCTATAACAATGAACCTTATATTATTAAAAGAGGATATTTAATTTGTAGTTGTTGACAATTAAAATTAAGGGAAAATAAAAAAAGTTTGAATGTGTACATATGTTATTGAGTTATATTATTAAATTTATTTATTTATGATGTAATTTTTTAAAAATATTTATTAAATCAAATATAATTATTAAAATTTTTTGAGAATAATATGTTAATAAATTTAATGTTTATAAGTTGGATTAAGTACTTAGAATTGTCTTTCTGTGATCTGAATCATCATCATTGCACCATCTTTAGAGAGTGTTAACAATATTACACAAAATAATTTAATTAACCATTTACATTTTGAATAAGAATAAATGTAATAATAAGATACAGTATAGTAATTATTTGATAGTACCAGCTTGTAAAAGATATATAAATCTATAACAGACTATTATGGCAACATAAGTCATCAATGAATTATATATTCTGAATGTAGAAAAGTGTGTTTACTTTTTGTAAAATCTGATTTATAATTATTTGTTGTTAAGATTATTTATTATTATTTTGGGTAAGATAAAATTGTTTATTTATTATTAAGGTATTATAGATCATAAAAATAAAATAACATGAGCATTTTATTTAGAATTATATTTACTTACATCTTTGTTAATTATTACATTATGTATAGAATTAAGTAAAATACCTCCTTATATCTCATAGATGAAATAAATGGTTAATTAATAACCAGTGATAATCCTGAGATCTTGGTGGTGGTATTATTATTATTATTATTATTATTATTATTATTATTATTATTATTATTATTATTATTATTATTATTATTATTATTATTATTATTATTATTATTATTATTATTATTATTATTATTATTATTATTATTATTATTATTATTATTATTATTATTATTATTATTATTATTATTATTATTATTATTATTATTATTATTATTATTATTATTATTATTATTATTATTATTATTGTTGCTACTGCTGTTGTTGCTGCATAATTATTATTATTATTATTATTATTATTATTATTATTATTATTATTATTATTATTATTATTATTATTGTTGTTGTTGTTGTTGTTGTTGTTATTTTTATTGTTGCTACTGCTGTTGTTGCTGCTAATATTATTATTATTATTATTATTATTATTATTATTATTATTATTATTATTATTATTATTATTATTATTATTATTATTATTATTATTATTCTTACTACTACTACTACTACTATTACTACTACTACTATTACTACTACTTCTGATACTACTACTGCTACTGCTGCTGCTACTATTATTATTATTAATTATGGCTTTATAAGAATAGTAATGATTGAAAACAAACATACAATAAAGAGATTGTATAAACCTATTAATTAATTGACATTAAATATGTTTTATTATATTTATGTACATAATATTATTAGCCATAGAAATATCTAGATACTTAATAAGACACAGATACTTTGATATTCAATTAATGTTAAACAGTTTGGGATCTTGTTAGAAAGCATGTTTGAGTCTCAATATTGCTAAAATAAGTTAAAAATAATTTGGAAATCGTAAGTGTATAATATTGTACTGAATGAAAATAAAATTATAGCCTAATTTATGGACATGTAAAAATTTTAGCAATTATCATCCTGTTGTCAGGGTACAATATATATTGGTTGTGTTATATAACAGTGTCTGTGTTCACTTGTTCTAAACAATATCATTTACATTATCTCTCATTTTATTATGCAATAGATTATAAAGTAATAATTGAAATTTACTGGGAAATTTACTTATATTTTATTTCTGATAACCATGTAAAATATATTTTATACCAATGAAATAAGTGAATCTCACTTGTTAATTTAAAGCTCAAGGAACATAAATATTTGATGTATTCTGCTTTTCTAAAATTTACATATAGAAAAACATTATAAAGGTCATATATAAATGTATATTTAAACTAATCATGCATTTATTGTATTATCATTAGTTATTATCTTGTGTATTAACTGTTTAACTTCCTTGTCTGGTTGAAAATGATAACGGCTTCAAGTCACTTAAATTCTGTCATTTTTAAAACAACAGTAAAGAATTTACATCATTTTAAAGCTTAAAAACGTATCATAATTTTCTGCCCTCTCTTGAATTATTTTACAACTCAAAATAAATAATATTCAAATTTTAGTTTCAACAATGGAAGAAGGCAGTCCTTGCTTGGTGTTAATTGGTTCTTGACCATATTGTACAAAGATCACTTATTAATAATTTAACCACTCCAACTTTTTTCTTTAATTTTGAAAATGATAAACGAATGTTTAAATCATTTAAAAAGTATTATTTGAGATGTTATAAATTATTTTGATAAAATATGCTAAAAATAAAATTATTTTAGAAAAATAGTTAAGATTTTATCAAAAATTATATATTTTTACACAACATAAAATTGAGAAAGAAATCAGTGATGTTGGCAACACTTTTTAATGCATTAGGGGTGTTCTTTTTTTCAGATTCCCACTATCAAATATTTTTATAATTATAAATAAAAAATATTTTTGTTCACTTTCATAACCTGACAAATTATTAATATACTTTTTACAAACAAAACTAAAATGAATATAATATTAAAAGATGAATTAATATTTTACTTCTGATTCTGTAATAGACCAATCAAAAGTTTAGAGTTTTACCTCACTTGGCCAATAAAATTAAATGCAACTGAAGAAGTTAACATTTTCCAGGATTTCTCTGATCAAAAACAGTCATGGCTTCAAGTCACTCAAATACTGTCATTTTTAACACTACGGTAAAGAATTTATTTTAAAGCTTAAAAAAGGTACTGTGAGGTGCTGCCCTCTTTATAATTATTTTAAAGTAAAAAATGAATAATTTTGACATTTAAACATTAACAATGGTAGAAGATAGGCTTTCCTTGATACTGATTTCTTTGTTCTCATTTCAATAAAAGAAAAGGCCTGTCAATAATTTTTCATCACTCCAACTTTCTTGTTTCGAATTTCAAAATAAAAACAACTGTTTTAGAGTGTTTTTTTAGTATTTTTTTACATATTATAAATTATTTTCATAAAATATACAAAAAACATAATTATTTTAGAAAAATAATAACATTTAAGTAAAAAAAAAAATGTATATTTTTACAGGAATATAACCAGTGCTAAGAATAATTTTGACACCTGTCAACAGTTTACATTGTCACAGGCTCTTTATTTGATTTTCAAATAAAAAATAATGTTTTAGAATATTTTGCTGGTATTTATTTACATATTATAATGTATTTTGGTAAAATATGCTGAAAATATAAATTATTTTAGGAAAATAGTAAGATTTTAGTAAAACAATTATGTATTTTATACTAACATAAATTGAGAGGGAAATCAATGATGTCAGCAAAACTTTCTGTTTTGTTAGTAAGTTTCTTATTAGGTCTTTTGCTATCAGATATTTCAATAATTATAAATAGAAATTTATTTTTGAAAAACCTTTGGTTCACTTTCATAATCTGACAAATTATTAATACAATTTTTACAAAGCAAATTGAAATGAATATAATATTAAAAGATAAATATATATTTTACTGTTGATTCTGTAATTGACCAATCAAAAGTTTAGAATTTTAACTTACTCATGCAAACAAAATATTTGCCATTGAAAGATTAAAATATATAAATCTAATTCCTTATACTTAGTGACTTTAAATAAATGAATTTTGATAATATTTTAATTTACTTAAAAAACAAAATCCTATGTGAGATTTTAATATTTTGTATTTTAATTTGGTAATTAAATTTAAAGATAAATTCATTTTTAGACCATCTAAATTATTTTAGTTTAGAAACAAATAATTTCAGTAAAAGAATATATTTTAAGGGGATGATATTATTATTATTATTATTATTATTATTATTATTATTATTATTATTATTATTATTATTATTATTATTATTATTATTATTATTATTATTATTATTATTATTATTATTATTATTATTATTATTATTATTATTATTATTATTATTATTATTATTATTATTATTATTATTATTATTATTATTATTATTATTATTATTATTATTATTATTATTATTATTATTGTTGTTGTTGTTGTTGTTGTTGTTGTTGTTGTTGTTGTTGTTGTTATTATTATTATTATTATTATTATTATTATTATTATTATTATTATTATTATTATGCAAACTTATACTATGTTAATATAATTTACAGATATTAGAATAATCATTGATATGATACTATCTTAGCTAATGTATTTCATCAGGAAATACATATTTTAAATTATCTGAATTTAAATAATAGTTAAAGCACTATCTTGAATGAAAATAGGTTCAATAATTTATTATACATACAGGTTTGGCAACTGATCAATATTTTGATGATCATTTATAATAATATTTTTTTTATCTTTGAGCTAGTCTAACAATTTTAGAGCATAAATATTTTAGTACAATTAGAGCAGATAAGGGGCATTATAGTTAGATGTTAGTTATGATATTATTAGAGATGTATTATTACAATTTGTTATTTTATTAATGGGATAATAGCTTTATATTGTTATAAAGTTAATAGCTGGCTATGTTAAAATTATTTTGTCATATCAATTATTATAATTTAGTTTGTTCAAATTTGAGATTCATTGACATAGTTCATTTTAATATGAGAATTAATTTTCTGATATTCACACCTATTTAAGAATATATATTCTATAATATTTTGTATATTATAGTCATTTACAATTGGATATCCAATGCTTGGTTCTCTTGATTAAAATATAGTCTGTTGTAATTCACCTTCTGAATCAGTGAGCCTATTAAAGACGAGCCTTTTATTCCTTTTATACTGTTACAGTTGAAAGCAAAAAAAAAATACAAATGCTAATTAGAACACAATCACAAAACATTACATATCCAAATCAAAAAACCGTTTGTCATTTATCTAAGAAAGCCCTCTCTAAAGATGAAATTTCGGTTTTAGAAAAAGATTTCAATTTTGCTTTAACGTTTTCCCGATACTTTTGGGGAAAATTGTTTGTAATGTTGAATCAGATCTTAATAAAATAGATACTTCATCGGCTGATTTGGCTAGAGCTGAGATTTGCAATATTTTTTAAAAAGCTAAGCTTCCTAAAAATAATATATCAAAGAAAGAAAGCCAATATTAAATAATATACAATGGGACAAATCAATTGCTGTACTTCTAGCTGATAAAGCTTATGCCACTGTTGTTATGGATCATGACATTTACCATAATAAATTTTTAAATTTGCTTGATGATAAAACTTATAAACCATCAAAAAGAAATCATACTATGTATTTGGAAAAAAAACAACAAAAGCCGTTATTAATAAATCGCCTATTGAAACAGAGACAACAAATAAAATAATCCCTCATGAAAAATCATGTATCTGTCCAAAAATTTATGGATTTCCAAAAACTCACAAATCAGATACCCCCCCCCTTCATACTATAGTAAGCGCAATAGGATATCCACCTCATATTTTAGCTAGATATTTATCGGATTTCATTAGACCTAGAATCCCATCTATTAAATCATATATTAAAAACTCTCTTCATTTTATTTCCATTTTAAAAAAAATAAAAATTAAAGCTAATGACATTCTGGTCAGTTTTGATGTCATGTCTTTGTTTACAAACAGTCCAATTGATGAAGCTTCAAATATAATTTCACAACATTGCAATTTACCAGACCATATTGTTGCTTTGATTAAACATTGTCTTTTGAACATGTATTTTGTATACAATGGACAGCATTACAGACAAGTTTTTGTTATTCCTATGGACTCACCTATCTCAGAAGTAATAGCTAATTTATTCATGGAAAATATAGAAACTCATGCTTTAGAATCATCATATTTAAAAACATTCATTTGGCTTAGATACATAGATGACACTTTTGTCAATAGCAACATGGAAAAAATAAATTAGATGATTTTTTCTTACATTTAAATAATATGCATCATATTACATTTACAATGGAGACAGTCTGATGAAAAAATCCCTTTTCTTTATGTTCTAATCACCAGAACACTAAATAGTTTATCTTTTTCGACTTACAGAAAGAATACACACACAGACAGATATTTACATTTCCGTTCTCATTATCACCAACTTAGATAGCTTCTGTAGCTAAAACTATTTAAATAGAGCAATTAACCTTTCAGGTGAGTCACATCTGAAAAAAGTAATAAATCATATTACTAGTGTTTTATTAGCAAATATTTATAATTATAAATTTATAAAAAAAAAAAGCCTTATTTCAAGCCCCAAATGGACAAAAGAGGAAAAAGAAGATGATTAATGAGCTATTAGGATGTGTGTTCCAAATGGAAAACGAACTACAGACAGTATTGGATGCATATTAAAACACTATAATATAGATACAACATTTTCTATTCATCAAAAGATCACCAATATAATAACCAAACCTAAGGATTCAATCCCTTTTGAATCTCATGGTGTTTATCAAATGTCGTGTAAAAATTGTAAAGCTTTTTACATAGGTATGAGTAATCCTGGAATCAGTGTTAGGAGAGATGAGCATGCTAATGCAGTTAAAGTAAACTCATCATCATCAGCACTTTAACTTCATTCTATAGATTCAGATAATAAAATCGATTTTTATAATAACAGGATCATATCCAGATGTGATAATCTCTACCAGTGCAAAATTATAGAAGCTGTTGAGATACATAAAAGGCCAGATTGTATCAATAAGCGAGATGATACATGCAAACTTCCTCCTATTTGGACATTTAAAAAAAAAAAAAAAAAAACATTCTCAACTTAATATTTTTTATATTGGTCGAACTTTAACGGTTTTTTTTTTTTTTTTTCAAATCAGTGATTGTAGCCCCTCTACAACCAACGTTCTACTTTTTATTACCCAGTGGATGATTTATGCTTAACCAATAGTTAAATGTCAATATACAATAAAGAGAAAAATGATCTATTAATATTTAACTCTATTAACATCTAATTGAAGTGTATTGGTGTAGTTGTAAATCAGTGTTGAATTTGTATATTAATTTGTCTTATGACTAATATAAAAAAATCAAAATTGAGTATATAATTATTCAGAGGTCAAAACAAAGTCTTAGTTTTAACAGCTTTCAAATATCATCTGAAACCTAAAATAATCATTCATTTTTTTTATAGTTTATCAGCAAAGGTTTATTAATTAAGCATAACTGTATAGGAGTAGCAGTTAATTCTGATATCGTTAAGGTATGATTATTAAAACTTCATTTTTTAAACTGATGGGGAATTACTAAAATTAAGGCACTTCCTTAATCCTTCGAATAATTAAAGAGAGGTTTCGGAGCATCAACGCAATACATACATGAAACTAATATATAAATTTCACAAGTTAATTTACAATAACGTCGACAAACTAGATTTAAATATTGATATAGATAAAAAAAAGTGTGATATATTCTTTTTTATATAGTTAATTGACATATCTTATAGGGATAAAACTTGTGACCAATTATTTATACAAGCATTATCTAGCATTATACTTAACAGTTTAACTTACTGCATATAATTATGTATTTATAGTATACCTTTTTCGATTCATAATTGGATAGATAGACCTATAGATAAGATATATAGACAGATAGCGTATAATATATATATATATATATATATGGGTGTGTATGTGTGTGTAAATCATTTTTTAACTCATTTTTTTTTATCTCCACACAAAATAAATTACAGAAATTGTATATACAATTAACGCTAAATTTCTTAAATTATAAATTCTTTTAAGAGTCAACAATGCAGATGCTTAATGAAGTCCTAATGTAGCAACAACTCATACACAATAAAAAGAGAAGGAAATAATTAGTCATTCCTTTTAAAATATTCATAATCAAGGCAATCAAGTAAGTGCTTTGTTCTTGTTACATAAGCAAGTAACAAACTAGATTTCAAAAATAAGCAAGATAATTGAAATTAGATGGAAAACCTGTGTTTCTTTTTTAATGAATGTTTAAATCAAAGTTAATTTTTTTTAAAAGAACCATATTTTAATATAGCGTTATAACACACACCCAAAACATTTTAATTCTTAATCGAACACAAATTACTTCTGATTATTTGATATAATTGGTCTATTTATAATCAACACGAGCTACATTTAAAATTAATAAATTTAAAAATCATGACTGGATTTATTAATTATAAGGTCAATAGAAATAAATATAACATCAGTTAGCAAAAAAAAAAAACAACAACTACTGATTACACCAGAAATATTACTAAAAGTAATAATAAACTTTTTCTAAAAAAAATATTTAATCTTCTATATAATTAATATTTCAATTTTTGCCAGTGAAGCTAATTGGAATGCCGTTGAACAAATTCATATAACAATAATTTTCGTAAATTGAAAATAAATAATATGTACATATCATCTTTTTGGTTTTAATAACTGTTTCTCTCATTTCGTTTCGACCACATGACAACATTTCATCAGCTTGGAAATTCATACAAATCTTCTTCATCTCACAGGGCTTGAATTTTGGATGTGATGTGATGCACTGTGGTTTCTTTTTTATTGAAGAGAGTAATCCCTCAGCCATTATGCATAAATTAGATGATTTTTTCTTACATTTAAATAATATGCATCCTCATATTAAATTTACAATGGAGACAGAGTCTGATGGAAAACTCCCTTTTCTTGACGTTCTAGTCATCGGAACACCAAATAGTTTATCTTTTTCTATTTACAGAAATGATAGACACACAGACAGATATTTACATTTACATTCTCATCATCACCCAACTCAGATAGTTTCTGAAAACTCTTTTAAATAGAGCAATTAACCATTCAGATGAGACACATCTGAAAGAAGAAATAAATTATATTAATAGCGTTTTATTAGAAAATAGTTATAATTACAAATTTATATAAAAATGCCTTATTTCAAGCCCAAAATAGACAAAATAGGAAACAAAAAGATGATAAATCAGCTATTAGGAGTTGTGTTCCATATGTAAAAGAAACTACAGACAGTATCGGACGTATATTAAAATGCTATAATATAGATACAGCATTTTCTGCTCATCAAAAGATCAGCAATATAATAACCAAGCTTAAGGATTCAATCCCTCTTGAATCTGTTGGTGTCTATCAAATCTCATGTAAAAATTGTAAAGCTTCTTACATAGGTGTGAGTAATAATTGCATCAGTGTTAGGAGAGATGAGCATGCTAATGCAGTTAAACAATACTCATTATCATCAGCACTCTCACTCCATACTATAGATTCAGGTCATAAAATTGATTTTTCTAGTACCAGGATCATATCCAGAAGTGATAATCTCTACCAGTGCAAAATTAGAGAAGTCATTGAGATACTTAAAAGGCCAAATTGTATCAATAAGCAAGATGATACATGCAACCTTCCTCCCATTTGGAAAGATTTTTTTAAAAAAACATTCCTAAATTTAACATTTTTGCTATTGGTAGAATTTTAACGTTTTTATTCAAATCAGTGATTGTAGTGCCTCTACAACTGTCTTTCTACCTTTTATAACTATGTGGATGACTTGTGTGACCAAGTTGAAATGTCAGTATATTAATATTAAAAGTTTTTAATATGGATGAACCCGCAAAATATGTTATATATTTAACCCGTGCAATTCTTCGTTTTAACACACACACACACACATATATATATATAAGTGTGTGTGTGCGTGTTAGTATGTGTTCAGATTTGCTATCAATGAAAGTCAGAATATCAAAGAATAATTTTAATCATTCATTATTGAAACCAAGGATTTGCTCAATTGTTACCCAAATATTAAAATTAGATTTGCCTTGTGCTTCAAAATCAATGTTTTTATAACAATAGAGAAAATAAAATATTTGATAAATAATTATATTTATACTTTGAAAATAAATATTACTTACACTTTTAAATTAATGCAAACTAAAATAATTTAAATTACATTTCATAATATTGAGTTGGAAATATAAAATTAACACACACCCATATACATATATAATTCCAATGTAAACATCACATGTAATATAAAAATAAAAATATATACAATTACAATATTAAATATTTCGTTGTAGTGTTTATGTGATACTAATTACGATTGCAATAAATGAATAAAAATTAGAAAAAGCAAAAAAAAAATATTGATATATTTTATTAAAGTTATTAATTTTGTTATTTAATGTTTATTTTTTATTATTTATATGTATTTTAAAAGAAGATTAATTTATTAACTTATATTTTAATAACAATATGTTTCTTCCATTATCATTTTGTTGTCATTGTAACCATATTAACATTCTTTAAGTTAATGCATAAATTTTTAAATCAATTTGTGAAAAAAATATTTTTTATATGCCTGAACTTATATCATATAGTGATATTGAACTCAAATTCAGTAAATAGAAATATTTCTTCAAGATCAACAACAAAAAAATTTAAATTGAAAATAATAATAACTTTATTGTTATTTTCAATGTATGCTTTCTATTATATCTGTTAATCATAGGCAAACATCTATCCTTTTTCTCTTTCCTTTATATTAGCTAATGATTTTTTAATATAATTTGGAATACTCTATCAGTATTATTACTATTAATATAGGATAAAAAATCATGTGTCCAGTTTATTTGTATCTCCCTTGCATATTGTATTATTTTCTTCACTATATCCCTAATGACATTTACACTGGAAATATTATAACTGATAAAAAATTTCCTAATTGAGTATTCTACCAGTAATTTATTATAAAAAATAATTATAACTTCATATTCTTTCAATTTTCCTTTCACTTGCCAATCATAGTATAACTTGAGTAACAAGTTTGAAATGAATTATATTATCTATACTAATTTTAATAAAAATCTCACCCCCCTCCTATCTGTTTTTTTTTTTTTACATATTCCTGTTTTGTTTTTTTTTTAAATCGTCGAATAGTTTTCTCTTTGAAAAGAAAATCAGAAAATGTAACATTAGAAAGTCGTTTACTGAAATCTGATTGGTTGACTCTTTCATCATTTTGTCAAAGTTTTTTTTTTTTTTTTTTAACCAAATGTTTTTACTATTTCTGTTTAAAATATTATCGAAATATAAAAATATTTAATAAACGAAATTGATATTTAAATCAAAACTTATAAACCAAGTTTTATTGCAGATTGTATTTTGAATCTGTGATTTTATTAACTAAGTTAACTTATAAACTTTAGAATAAATAATTATATTTTATTTTAGCATAATTTTTAAAATTAATTATCATCTTGTGGTAAATAATTGTTCTTTATTTCATTGAATACAACTCTATTTTTCACTTTTAATTGAACACTGCGATAAATAATTCAAAATCAAACTTGTACACACAGTTACCACTCTTTTACATTATACAGCTAGAATATTAAAATTGATATTATTATAACTGATTATAATTAATAACAAATGTTAATCTCTACAGAATTATCATGAATAAAATTTACATATTAACTCAGTTATTGCTATTATATCCGCGTTTATATATTTAATATTATCTTAATTATAAATTTAAAATTTTGGAATTATAATTTACGTTTTATATGCTATTCTGATCATAGTTAATTTATAGGGTATATGAGCACAGACTTTCACACGACCCACCACTCTCCACTCTATATCATAACACTGATACACTTGAACACATATATGTTGAAAAGATAAATGATCACCAATAGAAGTATTTCATGCTAAACCAGCAATCATCAGTTGGTTCAGATTACTATATCCACTCATATATGCTATAAGTGCTCAGATATATATATATATATATATATATATATATATATATATATATATATCTATATATATATATATATTGGCTATCTTAATATATATATATATATATATATATTAAGATAGCCAATTTACGTACTTACTCCACACTCCAACTCTTCAATCGTCCAACCAATTGAAAATCTGATGCTGGAATGCTCAAAGGCCACCCTGAGGATGAGATTCTTGTCATAACCCAGGTTGACCTAAGGTCAATCTGACCCCTCATGTACAAGACATAATCCATTTAATGCATATACAAGGGATGGGCAGACATCTTTACTATGTAATAACTGCAACACAAGTTTATTATATACCTGTGTCTATATATGTAATATATAAAGTAAATTATCAATTAGGCCACCATATACATTGCCAAAACACACAAATTACAACCTCAAATAAACTGAAATAATGGCAATGAGTTCTATATAAGTCTAAATCTGGCACATATAACCAGAATACCATTAATATTTTACAATAAATCTAATTACTCTACATCTCAGGTTTAAATTATATAAAAATCTGTATCACAATATCCAATAAGAAATTATTCATTCTACTTATAATATCCTATTACAATTTATAAATAAATAATTGTAATTTCAATAATCAATAAATCTTCACCATAATCTTTTTAAAAACTTTTATTTTCATCATATATATTTAAAATCCTTTTATATTCTTCATATTCCAACGTTTCGATTGTTTTTAATTACAATCATTTTCGAAACGTTGGAATATGAAGAATATGAAAGGATTTTAAATATATATGATGAAAATAAAAGTTTTTAAAAAGATTATGGTGAAGATTTATTGATTAATGAATGATATGTATTGACTATATATTTTTAAAAAGAATGGTGGAAGATTTTTATTTGTTATGTTGTAATTTCAACTACTGAGAAACTCTTACATTTAAAGTGTCTCTTCATATTCAATAATCAATGGTATCACTCATGATGCTATGAATAAGACTCATATATATCATACAAAAAAGTTTCTTACTATCCAAATTAAAATAATAAAATAATCTTAACCATAGATGATAGTTTAACATCAAATAGTGTAAACTTTAACAAAGTGACTTTTAAGTATTATTGTACTCGTATATTTAAAGATTATATCATTTGTGTGCTTTAGATTTTCTGATGATGCTGATGATAATACAAATACAAAGTCAAAAATTGAAATATTCCAGAAAATATAAGAATTATAATTTATGATGACTTTAATTTGATTAAGATAATGTATTCATCACAATATTTGAATAATAAATTTAAATATGTAAAGAAAACATATTATCACCTATAAATACAGAAAGCTCTTTTATTTCTTTCAATTATGACCTAAACATAAAATGTATTCAATGTATTGACAAATAAATTTTGTAAAGGATAAAGTAACACTGAATTTGGAGAAGATGTAAAATTTCACAAGTTATAAAATAATTACATAGGTTTAACCATAGAATGATTTATCATGGTTTACCACATCAAATATGCATGCAATACATATTAAGAGCATGAAAATACTCAAACTAGTCTATTAATATCAAGAAGAAAATAAAGATATCGCTCAAATTATGCATGAGTTCAACATTTTCTTCTTAGATGGAATAATTTTAAAATACACATTCATAGGTGCAAATAATGAATTAGGGTTATAACATCATTTTTAGTAAACATAAAAAAAGTAAACTACCAAAAACAATTGTCAAAACAGCATCCTCAGTTGCATGTCACCTATGATATTCCATACTTCAAAAACATAATAAACAATGTATGAAAATAGCTCTGATAATTCTTATATTTATCTTATAACAAAATTAAATGCATAATGTAAAAAAAAAAGATAAAACATATTATAATTAAAATAAAATAACTAGACATAAAAATTATGACTGGGCAATTTAATAAGTAATAGGTTTAAACATGTATCTGACTACAATTAATTGGCACTGTAATATTTCAGAACTAAAAAAATTAATAAAGTTTATTATTGTTGAAACTTAATAATAATAATTATAATAATAATAATAATAATAATAATAATAATAATAATAATGATAATAATAATAATAATGATGATGATGATGATGATAATTATTTATTATTATTATTATTATTATTATTATTATTATTATTATTATTATTATTACGATTATGATTATTATTACTATTACATGCCATACTTTTTTATAAGATAAGTAACAATTTTTTTAAAATCTAAAGAAAAAATATTTTCATTAGTGAAATCATGATTATAGGTATTATGCAAACAAAACAAAGGTGAAAATTTTAATATGTTAGAACAACAAACTTTAATATAAAATAAAGTAAATGTATGTGTTTTATGTAAACAATTATTAAAAGTAGTATTTGGAAATTTTGTTAGTTAATATAATTTTTTGATTCACAAGGTTATATAAAATTTTTAGTTCACTCATTTTTCTTCTAATGGATTGGGATAGATAATGGTCTTTTAACTTAATGTACTTAGAAAATTTGTCATAAACCAATTGAATTTTAATAATATCTTGTTTGAATTTGGGATTCCAAACAACAGATCCATATTCTAAAATAGGCAAAACTAAAGAGAAAAATAATATATATTTTTTGTAAAACTACTAAATTGTCTGCCATGCCTTAAAATTGCACCGATAATTTTAAAAGCCTTATTTACTACATTTTCAATATGATGATGAAATGATGCATTGCTTACAAAAATAATTCCAAGGTCTGAATATCAACAAATTTTATATTAAGATCTTCAATATAATAAGGACAAATTATCATTTCAGATTTTTTGGAATATGAAACTGTTGAACACTTATCCATAGTAATATCCATTTTATTATCTCTACATCATTACACAAAATTATTAATATCTTTTTGTAATAATATGAAATCATTAATTGAGTTTATATTCCTAAAAAATTTACAATCATCTGCATAACAAAATATGTGAAGAATTCTAACCTCTATCCCAAACCATCAATATAAATGTTAAACAATAATGATGAAAGGATACTGACCTAAGGTACTCCTATATTACAATAATATGGATTAAAAGAATTATTCTTAAACTTTACATAAGCTGTTTCTTTCTTAATAAAAGATTCAAACCATGCAACCAAATTATAGGAAAAACCTAATTTATACATTTTGAAAAGCAACCTGGAATGCTCCACTTTATCATTTGCCTTGGATAAATCAAAATAAACATCTAAATGACATTGATTCTCAAAGGGATTAACAGTAGTAGTAGTAGTAGTAGTAGTAGGAGGAGGAGGAGGAGGAGGAGTAGGAGTAGTAGACATAGTAGTAGGAGTAGTAGTAGTAGTAGTAGTAGTAGGAGTAGTAGTAGTAGTAGTAGTAGTAGCAGTAGTAGTAGTAGTAGTAGTAGTAGCAGTAGTAGCAGCAGCAGTATTATTATTATTATTATTATTATTATTATTATTATTATTAGTAGTAGTAGCAGCAGCAGTAGTAGTAGTAGTAGTAGTAGTAGTAGTAGTAGTAGTATACTGTGACCAGCATATGATAATTTTGTCATTTCATAATAAAGATTTTAAACTGAACATTATATCACTATACTTATATAATAAATCTACACAAATTCATCAACTGATCAACACCATTAACCTACACTTATCTACAAACTCATACCCTACAATAATACTAGATGATTTTAACATGACATATGAAGATTTCATAAGAAAATATTTGCAATATATTAACAAGAAACTGAAGGTTGCAGATAGCTTCTGTCCTTCAAACACAATTTTATTTTACAATAGACAGCATTCAACATTAATAGATTTACTGTTTTATTCACCTGAACTCCACTTTCAAATAAAACCTTCACTTCATCCAGTCCCTTTCTCAGACCATAATGATTTAAAAGTTGAAATCAGCCTACCTACATATACCCAGCCAAATCTGTCATTATCCAACACTACTCGTCTTCTACTTAAAGCCAATGCGACAGAAGCTGTATTGTCGGAAATTTATATACAATTGAACAGATTAAACATTTTATCTCTAGCCCCAGCAGAAGCCTGGTTTACTTATATCAACAACCTCACCACTACAATCAAATGTTACACAATGATAAATCCACCACCCACCAAAACATTAAATAAAACTAGAATTGATAAGGGACAAATTAAATTCCACAACAGCCAATCCACAGTTAATAAGCACTATTCTTCACATAAAGCAGGAATATAAAGACACACAACTCATACTGTTCAAACTATATATCAATTAGAAAAGCTAAACTATATCTTAGAGACACCCACAACTGGACAACAGGCTACATTTGTTGGCCTGTGGAATATAGTAGCGAAAGCCCAACCCCATCATCCATTCCATAGCAGATACAGATAACCACAGGTGAGAATATGATTTTCCCTATATTAGATCACTTTAAAACACGATTTCAACAAAGACCTAAACCCAATCTGGGTCAATTTTATTTTGGGATAACAAATAAATCACATAATATCAACAAAAAGACATTGAAGTAAAAATAAGCAGCATGCCAAATCATGCACACCCAGGACTTCATGTCATCCCGAAATTTCTATTTCACCATCTTAACTATTACACTATTTCTATAATATATAATATGTTCACTTTTTTGTCTCAACAGATGCACAATATCCATCTACTATATCCAGTTTCAATAGTTCCATTTTTAAAAAAGACCACACAGCCATCCCCACTTCACAATTCAAGGCCGATTTCAATGTCACCACTCATAATAAAAATCATTGAGTCCATTATTAAGGACAAAATTCAGCCTTTAATACTCCCCCATCTGTCTAAATTCCAATTTGCCAAAAAAGGCAACTCCATACCAGAAGCACTAATGCTATTTAGAATCATACAGGAAGATATTAAAACCAAAAGAAAGGCAACACCAGTGGCAGTTCAGCTAGACATAGAAGCAGCATTTGACTCTGTGCTCTTCTTTGTTTAATAGGAAAATACAACAATCCAACACCAATAATGTATATACTGGCTAACTTATTAATAAATAGAAGCTTACAAATAACCCTCAATGAAAAAACATCACCTTCTTTGATTCCACATAATTCTATACCACAGGGATCTCCACTCATCTCACTTCTATTAATCACTTTTATTAATCCACTTCATGCAGAAATAGAATCAAAGTTCCTGGGGGTGTACTCCCATACACTTAAACAAACAGTTAAGCATCTCACCTACATGGATGATGTAATAGTCCTCCTCTCAAAACAAATGTTATCAGATTTACATAAAATATTAGAAAAATTATCAACACAATATCAATTGAAATTTAATCAGGAATAAATGGCTCTGTGGTCCCTACTCACAGGCACACCAATTAAGACAATAAACTTTCATGCCCCCAACCCTTTTCTTGGAATACCTTTCCACGTTTCTACTAATCAAGCCAGAATTTTAATACAAAATAACTTAATAAATTCAATCAATAAATTAATCAATTCTTTAACTAAAGCATATTTATCAATTCATAGTAAAATCTTTTTGATCAATATGTTATTTTTTTTAAAATTAATTATTATGCCCCAATTATTAAATTCACTAACTCATTTATTCGCAAGATCAAATCATTGTGCACGCAATTAATTTGGAACAAAAAAAAACTGTATCCATTAGTATCAACAAGTTACAAAAATATTCCAAAGATAATGGCCTTTCACTACACAGCATTACAACTTTTTTTTCAAAATGCATATAACACTATTCAAAAAATTATCAGCAACTTTGAGTTTGGTGAAGTTTACATTCCAATAGATCCAACAGATACACCTCCACCCACTAGTAACAAATTCATACATAACCTTTTGTTTTTAATAAATATGTACAATAAGCAGAATGATCAAACAGCAAATAAATTAAAATACTGGGATGCATATCAAATTATAAATACAAACTCTACCACTCATTGCCATAGCAGTAGTCTTTCAATATCGAATAAGACACTTATACAAAAATTCAAATATTGGCACCTAAAAACAAAATATCTTGACTTCTTAGTAAAGATTAATCTTGATGCCTTACCTACCAATTTTTTTCTGACAACAAGAATGAAAAATGCCAACCTCAATCCAATATGTGCGCTTTGTCATAGGGTTGAGGAGACCATTAACCATATTATCACTGACTGCCGTGCTATTAACATTTATAGAGAACTAATTGCAACACTCACTGGGAGTAATGATACCATACTATTGTTATTAATTAATGCAATACAGACAGGTAATTTTACCACAATCAGAATACACACATACCTTTTTTCCACTATCTGGTTTGTACGCTGTCATTTTGTATTCAACCCCACTTCTCGCAAATACAGAACAATTTACCTAAATAAACTACAAGCAATAAGGAAGAGGGACTAACTACTTGACCCTTTTGGACTATTCACAGACACAATGGCAATCAATTCAGATGCCAATAGCCTAATCACAATCCCACAATTACATACGGAGAAAACATTACCTGAAGAACTTTATTTATTAATTGTTTTTTTTTTTTTTACTTTTTTTTTGCTTGTTTTTTTTATTGTCATAAATCCTGCCAATTAACTGACCTTTTCCCACTTCAATACTTGTTATTTCACTGTAAAATGCAATGTAACTGATGAAATAATGTAAGTTACCTATTTTTTCACTATGTATAACAACATTTTTACTTAATAAAGCTGTTACTACTACTACTACTACTACTACTACTACTACTACTACTACTACTACTACTACTACTACTACTACTAGTAGTAGTAGTAGTAGTAGTAATAGTAATAAATAATAATAATAATAATAATAATAATAATAATAATAATAATAACAACAACAACAACAACAACAACAACAACAACAACAATAACAATAATAATAATAATAATAATAATAATAATAATAATAATAATAATAATAATAATAATAATAATAATAATAATAATAATAATAATAATAATAATAATAATAATAATAATAATAATAATAATAATAATAATAATAATAATAATAATAATAATAATAATAATAATAATAATAATAATAATAATAATAATAATGAACAAAATCTCAAAGGTGCTAGGCCTGCATTTATTTATGTTGCTTGTTTTTACTATTAACAAGCAGCTTTTTCACCCAGCATGTTAAAGCACTTGTATATACTAATACTACAACAACTGAGGTAAAAAGCTCCACTTTTGTTTGATTAAAATTAATTTAAGGCATTCATGAATGACAAGATAAAATTCTTATCTCATATTACAAAATTTTGTCTTCAATTCCTTTACACCTCATTTATTAAATTTTGTTTACATTTGCCTTTTAAAATTTCAAAATAAGTAACTTGTATAATGGTAATTTGTTGATTAATAACTGAGCTGTCACATGACCAAGAGGCCGGTGTCAATTTTACTAACACAGAGCAAATAGCAAACCTTATACTCACAAGATTAGTAGCAAAAGAAATAATAATTCAATAGTTATAAATAACAAAAGTAATATTATTTCAACACTTCTAATTTCACTAACACTGAGTCCCAAAATGTAAAGAGAATCCAAACATATGTTAGTGTTACTAAAATAACTCTTTACACACCAATAGTAAAAGTAGTAATAATCCCAAAAAATGTAATAACAAAGGTAAATAATATTCCAACTATTACCAAGATAGCAACAAAGATATAGAAAAACCACCACCAGTAGTATCAGACAACTTAACTTTATTATTCAAAAAGCACAATCACACATCTACAGTTTCGAAATCAGTTACTTTTATGATAATCAATGATAGGTTCAATAATTCAATCATGAAAGGTTTACTTGCAAATTTTAATATATTTTTCCTATTAGGTCCATAATTTTATCCACTCCAGTCATTAACATTTCTCTATATAAGTTTATTGGACAATTATTATTTGATATATTATCATAACATGGGTTGTGTTATACAATTGTTGGTAATGCAGACTATTCAAATCTCAAGTATTTGATATTTGATTTCATTCAGACCACACTGGGAGACTGATTTCAAGCACAAACAGAATACCCTTGGTAACTTTGCTTTCATTACAGTGAATCCAAATATTAACAGACTGTATGCAATCATTTGGCAAAGTTACAGTTTTTCCTCCCATATATCTAAAGAATATCTCTATACCCATCTCTAGTAATAGTTATGATTTCAAATTGCAACTGCACAATTATATTGATCCGAACATATTTCCAACACAAATCATTGATTCAAAGTTTTCCTATGCTTATATATCACATAATTAAAACCTCAGGTCCATTCTGTCACCAATAGGCTCATTTAGTAGTGCAATGTGCTAATCTTCAAATTTCACAATCAGAAAAAAACAACTGATCACTTAAATCTCCAAGTCAACAAAAAACAGCTAACATTAAATATTTACATTATGACATCCATCAATACCCAAGAGATTATCTATGCACATACTATGTATCCTGTATACTCACCCACCATCAAATTTGATCTACTACCTATGATGTGACACTCTACAAGGCAGATAATGATAATGATAATTGTATCTACTCAATTCATATACAACCAATGAAGCCAGAACTGCCATAAATAAGATTAATACTGCTTCAGAAGTTCTTATTTGTAATCATACACATTGCAATGATCATACTATTTATAATAAATATAAATACATATCATAGAAACAATTTCACAATGTTTACCACCTATATCAGCCATCTCTCCCCTCATAACATGTAGAGACAAAAATAAAGCATGGATACTCACCTCTAATTAATCATACCCTCATGCAAACTGAATATTATTTAGCTGATTCCATAGACCACCTTATGCTTACCTTCTATCAATAACAAAAATACCCTCAACATATTTTTCAGAAACATTAGTGTTTACAGATCAACCACCATTATAAATTCATAAATTTTATAGACAGACTTTCCTAATTCATTAAAGTTTAAACCCATTCTGACTAATGACTAAAAATTTATACTCTAAAAATCTTGATAAATGAAAGTAAAAATTACTGCACTTAATGTTTAAAGAATCAACTCAATATCTAAACTTTTCAACTAAAAAGTGGATAAGCAATATACAACATCACATGCTTAGATAGCTTGAAATGAAAATATACAATGGACCCCATATTGACCCTGTTGCTTATTTCAATAGACAGGAATTACGTGCTTGCTCTAAAAAAACAACTTCACCATCAGTTGAAGCTGGTAGTTTTATCACTCAGATGCTCATTCACATCATTCAGTATTATTTACTTAGACCCAAATCTTTTAATTATCATATTTCAAAGCCATATTACAAAAGTAAATATTATGTTTAAACTGAATCACAGGCTTAATATATACCATGTGTCTATATATGTAATATAGAGTATATGAGCACAGACTTTCACATGACCCACCACTCTCCACTCTATCTAATAACACTGATACACTCAAGCACATATATGCTGAAAAGATAAATAATCACCAATATACATAATTCATGCTAAACCAGCAATCATCAGTTGGTCCGGATTATCATCTCCCACACATATATATTACATATGTAGACACATGGTATATATTAAGCCTGTGTTTCAGTTATTACATTGTAGAGATGTCTGCCCATCCTTGCATATGTATTTAATGGATTACGTCCTGTATATGTGGGTTTCAGATTGACCTTGGGTCAACATGGTTGTGACAAGAATCTCAGCCCCAGGGTAGTGTTTGAGCATTCCATCATCAGATTTTCAATTGGATGGATGGTTGAAGAGTTGGAGTGTGTAGTAGATTGGAGATAGTCCATTAAAGTATGAAGATTGTCTATCTTAATATATATCTGAGCACTTATAGTATATATGTGCGGGAGATGATAATCTGGACCAACTGATGATTGCTGGTTTAGCATGAAATACCAATATTGGTGATTATTTATCTTCTCAGCATATATGTGCTTGAGTGTATCAGTGTTATTAGATAGAGAGGAGAGTGGTGGTCATGTGAAAGTCTGTGCTCATATACTCTATATTACAAATATAGACACATGGTATATATTAAGCCTGTGATTCTGTTATTACATTGTAGAGATGTCTGCCCATCCTTGCATATGTATTTAATGGATTATGTCCTGTACATGTGGAGTTCAGATTGACCTTGGGTCAACATGGGTGTGACAAGAATCTCAGCCTCAGGATGGCATTCAAGCATTCCATCATCAGATTTTCAATTGGATGGATGGTTGAAGAGTTGGAGTGTGTAGTATATTGGAGCCAGTCCATTAAAGTATGAAGACTGTCTATCTTAATATATATCTGAGCACTTATAGTATATATGTGTGGGAGATGATAATCTGGACCAACTGATGATTTCTGGTTTAGCATGAAATACATATATTGGTGATTATGATATCTTTTCAGCATATATGTGCTTGAGTTTATCAGTGTTATTAGATAGAGTGGAGAGTTGTGGGTCATGTGAAAGTCTGTGCTCATATACCCTATATTAAATATTATGTTTGTATAAATCCCTAATGGTCATATTCTTATTCCAACCATTATTCTGACAATTAACTATTTGCTTGCTTCTTACCTTCATCCAACTGTTTTTATGGGGTATTTTAAATTTGATTATCAAACATTCATTTCAAAATGGCTTCATCTAATAGTTCCTTTTATGAGTGGTCAAAGCTGTTTGCCTTATAACTCTGTCAAATTCCATAATAAGCTGGATGACCATTCACATACTTATCAATCATACATCATTTAATACAAATTGACTATAATTGTATTCTTTTCTTTCACTCCTCTGGACAATATTTGATCCTGAGTCTTGATGAACTACACATAACAACCCTTCATTTGCATAAAACCATTCAAATCCTTATATCCTCATATATCACAGTTTTTATTCTCTGATACATTTATTATATTGCAAATAAAACATGGCCCAGTCCAAAGGAACCTCACTTTTATACACATAATATTATTCAATATCACATGCAATTCCCCTCTATTTCCCAACTTCTGACATTTTTTGATCAGTGGCATACACAGATTACACTAATGCAGTGTACACATCATACTCACCAACAGTTATACACACTTTCCAAGGCTTATCAAAAAACTTATAACTGAATTTAATATTTTGCTATTAAGAAAAGAAGTATTTCTCTTAGTCATCAGCCCACACAAATTTATAAATATATTCTCTGGAATATGGGCCATTCATTCACAATAAATTGCATATGGAACTCCAATTTGATGGTTATATATGTAAAATCATATATACCAATATTTCAAGGAGAAGTTACAAATCCACAAGGCATTCACACCACCTTTAATCTTGTGTGGAGCAACTGATATCAATATCCCATTCTACACCATACAATATTCTTACAAGCTAACCACAACAAATAACTCCTATCATCCTGTGTCCAATAAAATCACTGCTTTTCTTTTTGCCAAACATAGGCACTTTATTGTATTATAAATCTGTGACCTGGAAAATCATCTACCCCAAAGGATATATAACATCAAAGGTGTATACCCAATCTGAATTGTATCATTTGACAAAAAACTGGTTTAACATCTACTCTTACTAATCTTTATCCAATTTTTATAAGGCCATTTGAAATTAAGATACTGGAAAAAGTTATAAAGGGTCTCCAAGTGTCACACAAATTTCTCTAATTTACAATATGCAAAACACAAAAAGGCCTTCTTCCATACAGTCTGTTCTGTTGTTTAAAGAAATCTTGAACTCAGGTTCAAGGTTCAAAATATAAAAATTTGAACTGATTGTAGTTCTTCTATATATAGAATCTTTATTTGACTCTCATTATATTTTCATTATGATTGAAATACTTGCTAACACTACTATTCTAAGTATTCTGATTTACTTAAATACCAATGTACTGCAGAACAGAAAGATACATATCATTCTCAATGGGAAATGTTCATGATCATTCACTCCTATGCAATCCATTTTCTACATAAATCCCCTATTAAAGCACATACAACAATTTTTTTATTCATCTAAATTATACATAATCGCAAATATTGTTCCATACATATAATTCATAAAAATTTTTACTCTCTTCCTGCCATCTCATAAGCATTTTACCATATTGCAAAGCATCCTCAATCAATATAGTGTCACACATAAACTTAGATCTAACATAAGTAAAACATCAGCATGGTTTATACACAATAACAAAGCATACACTCTAATATTCCAGGGAAATACTTCTTATTGTGTATGGGCTCAATTAAATAATAAACATCTTACAAAGCAAGCTTAAAGAAAATGCCACACATATTTCCATCTCATTCTTGAAGTCATATTCATCCTTTATTTTACAATTCATTTATATAATATACTTATAATGACTAAGATTACTTATTGTTTGCTTATTATTTAATTTTTTAAATTTTTAATTCTGCTATATCATCCCTCTTCAACAAGGTACTATGGAGCAGGAAGACAGTTTCAATCTCAGCTAAGAGACATAGTTACCTACCCATTTAATTTATAAAGGTTTATAATCCATGAATAATCACATTGAATGGCTTGCAATGGGACCATGCATTACTTTCAACATCACTCACCTTCACCAACTGCCTTCAACACCTTCCACTACCAGACTACATAATTTACTTTCCATTTATCACAATCCATCAGCAGTTGCCTTATGTAATTCTTCTCTGAAATGACTGTTTTTGTGCCACCACCCATTACTTGGATTATAAGCTATGTCCTTATTGCATTCCAAGATTAACAAGCAAAAAAAAACAATAATCTAGATTAATTTGGTGATTGTAAATAAATTTTAATATGATGCCACATAGTACAATCTATCTATCTATCTATCTATCTATCTATCTATCTATCTATCTATCTATCTATCTATCTATCTATCTATCTATCTATCTATCTATCTATCTATCTATCTATCTATCTATCTATCTATCTATCTATCTATCTATCTATCTATCTATCTATCTATCTATCTATCTATCTATCTATCTATCTATCTATCTATCTATCTATCTATCTATCTATCTATCTATCTATCTATCTATCTATCTACCTACCTATCTATCTACCTATCTACCTATCTATCTATCTATCTATCTATCTATCTATCTATCTATCTATCTATCTATCTATCTATCTATCTATCTATCTATCTATCTATCTATCTATCTATCTATCTATCTATTTATCTATCAAACTATCTATCTATTATCTATCTATCCATCTATCTATCTACATATCTACCTACCTAGCTAGATACCTAATTACCTACTTACACAGTTACCTATCTGTTTATCTATCTATCTATATATCTATCTAATTATCTATATATCAATCTATGGAGTTGAGTTTTATATTGAACTGTTTTTAAGTATTAATTAAACTTGACATCCGTCTCTGTATCCAAAATTAGTAGTAGCATTCATAAAAATTATATATTGAAACCTAATCAATGTAACCCGTAAAATTAATCCATATAAAAACCTATACAACATGATTGTTTCTTTTTACAATCAATGACATTCAATGCTATGTATGCCAAAGGATTAATAAATATTATTACTGAATAGTAGTAGTAGTAGTAGTAGTAGTAGTAGTAGTAGTAGTAGTAGTAGTAGTAGTAGTAGTAGTAGTAGTAGTAATAATAATAGTAATAATAATAATAATAATAATAATAATAATAATAATAATAATAATAATAATAATAATAATAATAATAATAATAATAATAATAATAATAATAATAATAATAATAATAATAATAATAATAATAATAATAATAATAATAATAATAATAATAATAATAATAATAATAATAATAATAATAATAATAATAATAAAAAAAAATAATAAACTTATTTATGAATTTCATTATTACAATTTTATATTAAGTATATATACGAATTTTATTATTAAGATCAATTAATAAATGAAACTAAACTGTTGTGATTCTGTGTTTCATAGTATTCTTGTAGCTGTTTAAATATGTTTTGTTAGAATCACCAGAAACACTTTATCTAATATATTATAATGATAGACATTGGAAATGTTCTTGCTGATTAATAATATTATACAAACGCAGTAACACTTCCATGTAGCCATCTAAAAGTCAATTAATAAATAAACTTATACAATTATTCGTTGTATCAGTTCATTGCTATCTAGAATATGACATATATAAAAAGCATATAAAATAAAATAAAATCCTCATTCACAGAAAAATGAGAGACCATGTGATTCCTGACTTTTCTTTTACTTTTTATTTGCTAAGGGTTATTGGACAGTTCACTTTTTTATTTTTCTTATAGATACATATTTTCAAGTTTTGTGAAGAAGTTAAAACAGAAGTCACTTCATGAGTTTTCTATAAATAAAAATAATACAAGTAATAGATCGATATAATTAATTTTATGATTATAAAGAGTATTAAGCACTTACAAAAATTTAAAAAAAAGGTACTTGAATATATATGTGAGTAAAACATATTGATAATTAATATATGCTTAAACATAATTATATATTTTGGGAAAATATATGAAAAATAAATCTATTTACGTTTTAACTTTGTCCTATTTAATAATTTGTTATACATAATTTTTTCATCTCACACACAAAAAAAAAAAGAAAAACACTATATCATTTTCTCCTCTAATGTCTCTGACTACATAATTATGTTTAATAATTCATGTGTATGTATAATTTTTTTTTAAAAAAATTAAATTTTAATTAGAGTAATAAATATTATTTTTTTATATCTTGTCACTATTTAACGAACACATTTTAAAACATGTATGACGTTTGAATTAATGTATCACATTTTTTCAAAAACAAGTATTGTTTTTATGTTACGTATTGATATGTACATAAAAAATGTCATTTCAAACACGATTATTTTTTTTACAAAAAATTCCCTATATACATTGCGTATACATTAGTGTGTTTGGAGGGAGGGATTGTAAGCGTGTATGTGTATAAACGAAAGTTAATAATGATGAATTTATTTAACACTTAATTGCTGATTCACAAGTTGCTTTCTGGCTTTTCAAACCAAAAAAAAAAAAAAGAATCAATATTATTTTTGTCCATACATTGATTTTTTCAGCTCTTTTATGTTTAATGTAATGCTATAATTCAGAATTAATAAAAAAAAATATATATATATTTTCGACTGCTGCAGTATTATAATACTAACAGTGTCAGCTTTGAAAGCTGCATCGAAAAACAAGCATAAAGCGCCACTTACTAAACAAATCCAAATTAACCTGAAATAGCTGAAATACAGCGACATACAAAAAAAAAAGTCGAAGGTATGCTCCTGACACAAAAAAATACAAAGATCATCTAGTTTTGGCTCTAATACAAGGTCATAACTATGAATGTCAGATTTTATTACTATTACTCCATGGTATATTTAGTACTGAATTATTTCTTTTTCTTCTAAAATTTACTATGGAACCATATCATATAAAAATTGTTAAGCTGTGAACTACATTTGCTTGCATAATGGTTACTTTTTGAAAAAGCAAAATTATAGCATTATTAATTTATTTAACGTTCAGATTTATTTCACCTAGTTTAACAATTAAAAGTTAAAACAATAGTTTTATTTAGACTTTTAATTCTACCACTATTCCTATCCATTCTACAGTTATTCATTAGATGTTTTTGAATTACTTATATATATTTTTCCATGTTTAATAACTGTCAGTCATAATTACATTTCAACTATGTCACATCTGAAAACAAAAAAATATGGTATATAATAAATCTGATTCCAAAACATCAATGTTTTCTTGTCAGATCAAATACATCTAGGTTTATAACTAGATCTAAAACAAACATTTACTGGGATACTCATATGAAGTTATATATTATGCTATAAATCTTTGCAACACTATAATTCTTGATTAAATATTAAAAAGGAAATATATATTATAGGTTAATCTTAGAAGACAAAAGAATATTGAGAGTTACTTGCAAGTCCTATTTACATAAAAGCTTATTAGAAGTCTCTGTGAGACATATTTTCTTATAATATTTCATAGGAGAAACATATGAAAAAGGGAAAGTCTTCATATGAATACATAAAGAAGTACTAAAAAGTTTTAATTTGACAGCATTGAGCAAGGAAACAATATTCACCAACAGAATATATAACTGCTTGGTTATTATTGATAAATCCTTGCATCAAAAAATCATATAGGACCAGCCAGTTTTCCCTGGACACTATTTAAGAAAATAATTTTAGATATAACCTAAGATAAAGAATAAAAGTAATTGTAATATTTTCTAAGATTATTCTTTGAAAGGATGGAGTAAAGATTAAATTGATTCTAAATTATGATTTATATTTTTTTAACCCTCCTGTATTCTGACAGAAATTTAAATTTTCAAATTTGGTCATTCATTGTAAACAGTTATTTATTAAATACCTTTGGTCTTTCTTTCTTCTTTTGTTTATAAGCAAGCATGTTCACTATAAGGTCATTTGCAAATAACTCTCACCATTTATAGTGCTGTGGCTTCATCCTTATCAACAGAATAAGCACCTCGTCCCAATCTAATGTACCCCATTTAGTTTAATTGTATCCCAGAGAACCCCTTCTATGAGGACTTTTTTCTTTTAGAGTACACTTTAGATGTTTTTGCCCAGTCTTGCATATATTTTTGTTTGGTGTTCTTTTAGGGATGTTGACTTGAAGGCATACTTTGTCCTGGCTCTGCCCCCACTTAGCTATGTACATACCAGAGACAATTAGTTTTTTTTTATTTTCATCAAAGTAAACTGATTGCTTCCCACATTTTGTGTCAAAATCACTTAAGAAGACCCTGTTGAATCATCTTGTAAATCTATTTGGAGTGCTTTGTTAAACTCTCTGTCTCCAGTTTTCAACATTTAAATCCTGCAGAAGTCTTACTATTCTTCTCTGCTATTTTAACTTTGCCAGTATCCCCAGCACTCTCAGTTTCAGAGAGTCCAGAACTGGAAGTTCCTTGTGGTTCAACTTATTGATTGTTTACTCAGACCAATCATTCACTTTTACTAAATTAGTTTTGATCTTCTTTCTTGACTTTCTTTTGGTTTGTGTAATGTGTGCAGGAATTGGCATGGTGCAACTTGCTCATCTCCTGAGCCTATCTCTGGCATGTTCTCTACCGCTATTACTTGCAAATTGGTCAGATTTGTTAAAACTTTGTTTTCCATTTAAATATTCATTGGCTCACTTTCCGATGTATTGACTTTCTCAGTTTCTTCTATTTTACTTTTCACACCATTTATCAGCCCACATTGGTGTAGCTTGTTTTTTTTCTTTTTGCATATCTGACACATTCATGCTGCAGGGCAGTTCTAAACCAGCTGAGATCTATACCTATAATAGAAACATTGTGGATCTACACTGCAGAGTGAAATCAATAATGAAGAGCTTTCCATGGCATAAATTGATGTGATGTTATGTGGGGATAGATCTTTTTTTTTAATTTAAGCTCTAAGGTTGATGTGTTGATTAGCACTGTGGTTTCAACACTTTTTGGGAGATATTTAAAATTCTGCACATATCTGTAATTACTTAGTAGCTTTTGCAAATCTTGTTTCTTAAAATTAATGTAGCAGTTTTTTTATCTGACCTGCCAAGATTGTAGGTTTGTTCATATTAATCACACATACTATTTTATCTGCTAGAATGAAAACTGTTTTAATGAATTATTCCTCTGTGGTGTATTATGGAATTGTAATATAAGATATTTTCTGTTTGGGTGGGCAAATAGTTTATAAATCATTGCCCACAATTTTTTATTATTTAGTTCTTCATAAAGTTGTTCCACTGAAAACCTAAACAATTTAATTTGCACATTTTTTATCACCAGAATTAGATTTAGCACTATGGAAGTATTTAAATGACTTGAATAGCTGATTAAAAACTGATGCATTAAATGCATTATTTATATTTTTGATCTGATTTCTGTCAAACTTGTTTTTCATAATTTTCTTTCTTTTTCCACTCCCTATTTATGAAACCATTGATTGTTCATTTTCATTTTCCATTAAATGCAATATGTTATCATAGGTTCATGGCATAACATTATGTAAATGTACATTATTATTCTCTCATGCTTTTACTGTATTCTCATCGCTGTTCATTTTTTAATTGTACTGCACCTTCACTAATGAGTTCAAGATTATTAACTTTAAGTTCCTCATTTAAATTGTCTCTCATATTAGTTACAATTTTAGATTTTATGGTTTTATTCTTGCAAATTGTTTTATCTTTCTGAATAACATTATTTTTGATTTCAAACATTTCTAGGCCGTCACTAACATTATTTTCCTCTTCCCCTTTTCCTAGTGTTGACATTCTGGGTATATCACAGACCAAATCACCTGAGATGACTTCTTTGTTAGCTCACCTTTTAAATTAAATGAGTTGTTTATTAATACAGTTGTTTACTTGAATTTCTTTTTTCCTCTCTATTTTGCTTTTGCCTTGGATCTTTCTCTGCCATCTTTTGTTTTCACAATGATGTTTGGAAAAAAAAACTTTTTTACTGTTAGAAAATCTAAAGTTTTTTTTTTTCATTTTGATAATTACACTTAAAGGTAAAAATCTTATCCTTAGTTCAACTTCAAAATAATAAATTGAGTCCTCCTTTTATTTATTTAAATCCACCTCATATAGGGAACTTGAAATGAAAATTGTATTTCTAATAAACACTATAAACTTTCACTTTTTTAAATCAAGCTATTATTATTTACCAGAATTTAATAAATATGGCCTTATTTGATATATATTTTTATTTAAAAACTAAATAAATTTGAAAAATCACATTTGAATTTTAGATTTTAAAAAATTAGGTCTTAATCAAAATAAATTATAGTGGAACAGATTCTATATGCAATATGAGAAACATTTTTCTATGATGTTTGTTGTAAAAATGTGAACAAGTTATTTTTAATATCTACTAAATTTATCAATTTAAACTTTAAAAGTTCAGATTTTTTTGTAATTTTTAGAATATTGCTAACTGTTATAACAGTTTGTTGTGGTGATGAAATTTCTAGACCATTGTAGTTCCCTCAATTTAATCTCTACTGTAATGCTACACAAAAGTATATATTATTTTATATTTAAAAATATAACATTTCTATAAAAAATAAATATATAATAATATATATTTTGATGTCTAATAATTATTACACAAATACAGTACTAATCTCTCTGTGTGTAGGACAATTGTCCTCTAAGCTGTAAATTATTAATAAAGAAGAATGAATATGCCCAGCACTTTTGAATGATCCAGCCTTCATAACCCTATCTTAACTGTTTATGACATTAAATTTGTGTTGATTATGCTAGACATTCCATTTTCTTGATAAAGCATAGCATGCATATTTTCTGTTGATTGCATCTTTGTCTCTGGAAATGAGGAAGTCTTTCTTAACTTTTCTTTTGGGATTGTGCCTCAATATATAAATAATCATAAACTTTGCAAAAAATCAGGTTTTTAGCCCATCATAATATTTTGTCCAAGTAATCCCACAATGTTTGAGATTGCCAAATATACAATGAGTAGGCATTAAGTGTGGTTTCAAATAGTTTGAAATTCCTACTTATTCATTTACTCTAACATCTTTTGAATTTTTTTTGAAATTAAAATATTAAAAAAAAGTATATACATAAATTTTAAAACTGTAAAAAAAATATTAGGAATTTTTTTTTAGTAGAGGGGGGAAGCAAATTTAATATCTAGTTTTTTTCAGATATGGGTCTCTCATTTAAGTAAATTGGTTGTTGAATAGTGATAACAAAAGATTTAATAGGTTATACTTAAAAATAAATGTAAAACAAAATAATATTAATTGAATATTATCCTTTGTTATTTTAAATGGTTTGACAAGTCGCAAAAACAAGTAGTATTCAAGTTTACAATGAAATTTGAATCAAAATTACCGTTTATTCCAAACATATTTAAATGAAATTTAATTGTCTATATATTGCAAATAAATTAAGTCATATATCACATGACTTAATTTAATAAGCTGCGACTACAAATGTTAAATAATGAACATGATAATAGCTTTTAACAATCTTTTGTGATTATTTGTATCCTCAGACTCATTTCTACCTCTGGCTGTTATTAGTAAGACACTAGAACATTCAGGTATTAGATTTAATCATACCAGATCAAGCCCCAGCATTTATGTAATAGTTACCTATTAAGTAGAAAATGTAAAATTTTCAAACATCCATATGTCTTCAAATTCAGATATCTTACTTAAATTGCCATATGGGAGTGAACTAAGTTCAAATACACCATATATTAATATATTTAGAAAAAATTACCAAAGTCTCAAGAGCAAAACAATAATTGCAAGAAAAATCAATTAATATATCATGTGACTTAATTTAATAAGCTTGTACTGTAAATGTTATATAATGAACATGCTAATAGTTCTTAACAAGCTGTTCTGAATATCTCTCCAGTTTCTCACTATGGCTTCATCAGTTAGCCATTATGACATGAAGATATTAGATTTAATAATACAAAGTCAAACCCCAATGATTTATCTAATATTTATTTATTAAGTAGAAAATCAGAAATTTTCAGACATTCATAGGTCTTTAAATCCAGATATATAACTTAAATAGACATATGGAACTAAACTAAGTTCAGATACACCATATATTGAAAGCAAAGCCTCAATTATTGTATGTGAAATTACTTCAGTCTCATATGGCTATTTAAATTAGATAGCTGGATTTGAAGACATACATATGTCTGAAATTATTAATTGTTTCTACTTAATTGGTAACTATTAGATTGATGTTGGAATTTGACCTGATACTTTTAAATCTAATAACTGAATATCCAAGTACTTCACTTATGACAGCCAGAGCTAGAAATGGGTCTGAGAATAAGGATATTCTAAACCATGTTAAGATCTATTAGTATGCTTATTATATAATGTTTGTAATAGAAGCTTATTAGATTAACTCACATGATATATAACTTGATTTTCTTGCAATTATTGTTTTTATCTTGAGGTTTTGCCCATTTTATATTGCTTAGCTATTAATATAAAATGTATCTGAACTTAGTTCAGTCCTGTAAGTTTGTTTAAGTTAGTTAAAAGTCTGGATTTGAAAACATATGAGTGTCTGGAAATGTCATATTTTCTTCTTAATAAGTAACTATTAGATAAATGCTGGAGCTTGACCTGGTGACATCTTTAATTCACACCTTTTATTTATGCTCTTGGACCTTTTAAAAATCTCTATAGCTTTATTTAGCAAAATTAACAACATTTGGAAGAAGCTATTGGAAGAGAAAATAAAATATTTAAAACTTCTCAAGGAATATAATTTAAATATGAAGAGAAATAAAACGATTTTAAATCTCACAGGCATTCTTATAATTTGAGAAAGAGGATGCTCTGAGGAAGGTACTAGATATTGTATTGAAACGTCAGCATTTAGCTATTTCACTACACAAAAAATCCTGCAAAAAAATAAAATAATAATAATAATAATAATAATAATAATAATAATAATAATAATAATAATAATAATAATAATAATAATAATAATAATAATAATAATAATAATAATAATAATAATAATAATAATAATAATAATAATAATAATAATAATAATAATAATAATAATAATAATAATAATAATAATAATAATAATAATAATAATATATAAATAAGCATTTATTTTTATAGCGTCTGCACATAATTGTAATTTACATTCATATCGGCCTTAGCGTTTGCACAATTGGTTTGAAAGGCCGATATGAATGTAAATAATAATAATAATAAAATGATGATGATGACATCTTTTATCTGTGAAAATATATATATATAAACCAAAAAAAGTTTTATAAATCCAAGAAATATTATCTTATTTCTTGGCTTTATAAGTCCTTTTTTTTTTGTTTTTTGTTTATATATATTTCCTTTGGTTAGTTTTTTATTTTTATTTTTTTATATATATACTAAACACTAAAATATTAAATTTCAATTTTACAGGTTATATTAAAAATTCGTGAATTAGTTTAATGAGAGTATTGTGGATTCAACTATTTTATATTTTAGATTTGCAGAAATAAGTATCATCATATGTAAGTGCCTTTTTCCAAATTTCATATTAATAAAGTGGATGTAAGTTTATGTGATGATAGTTATTTAAAGGCTTTAAAGGTTAAAGACTAATAGTTAATTAAAAATAGGATATAAATTGCAGTTGATTGTTTTTAACACTCACTTTAATTTTATGTTGATGCTCTGAAGCTAAAATATATCAGATTACTATTAAACACATTAATTATAATCTTTTATAATGTAATTTCGAATTTTTGCATTTATGGAGACAATATTTGTTTTTTGTTTTTTTTTCTGCAGAATAATAACTTAAATTTTAGAATATTGGCTTTTATTGAAATATTTATTCAATCTATTATTTATATTTAAACAAAAATATCTAGATTACTAAAACTGAACAAGCTATTTATAGCTTTAAAATAAAATGAATGAAGTTAATAGTGATATAGACTGAGAGGTTTAAAATATTGTTGTGATAAATTGTTTTCAAATTTGAAATTATTTATACATTTATAGATATTTACGTAGTTGACGATCTGATTTTAAGGTGATAGTATATATATAATTGTAATTTTTTTAATGCTGGTAATCAGTAATTTTGCTCAGGAATAACTATAATTAAATAACAAAAAAATGTTACGCTAATAACAATTTACAATAGAATGTTCTAAATAATGCCAACATTCTCAAAACAATACTAATTTATTAATTAGACTTTTTTTATCTCCAATAACAATCTAACAGTTATTAAATATTCAATGTGAATTGATACCAAGTAGATGAGAAAAGTTATAAGGACATTTTCTTTTATTCATATGTTGCTTTAAACGATTCCTAAATGCACTTAAAACAGTTAATCAATATTTTTGTGACAATAATCAAATTACTTGTTTTGTCACAAACTTTAGTTTTACATAGTTCTTATAAATACGTAATGATAAAAAAGCCTTATTATCTCAAGTGGAAATATTGAGATAACTGAAAGAAATCGATGTGCAAAATACATATTCTTTATTAATTTTGTGGCAGTTGTTTAGAATTTCTCACAAGATTTAGGGTTAGGGTCATTAAATATTGATTTGATTGTGGCATTTTTTATTTATACAGAATAAAAGCAAAAATAAAAATTCCACCTACAGTAAACTTTTAAATTTACAATATGTGGATAACTATGTTATATGTATTTTAATATATTATGAATTCAATATTCTTAATAATTTGAAGGCAAATAATAAAACTTTTGATTTAATAATGAATGTTCAAAAATTCTGGCGTAATCTAATAATTTAATAAAATATTATTAAGATTTTTTTCTACAATTCATATATATATAATTTAAAAATATTTTGAAAATATATATATATATTTAAACGTTTTATTGCTACATTGGTTTCAATATACCAATGCTCTCACAAATTAAAAGAATCATTTGTCCTACTAAAATAACTTTTTCTATTAACTTGTATAGATAAATGTTATTTTACTCAATTTAATTAGACATAACAGGAATGAAAGATTTTTGTTTGTAAATTCCTGTTTTTTATTATTTTTAAGGACTTTTATAATTCATTGTTCTACTGTTTATTTTCTTATATACATTTAAATTTGCATAATGGTTCATTATTTTATTTGATATTTGAATTAATTTGATTGTTATTAAACATGGAGTATGCCTTTTTTAACCAATACATGGAAATATAATTTCTACTAAATGTACATTCTTTTTTAAAAAAAAAAATCAATTAAAAGTTAGTAAATCATTTCTATGTTCAGTTTAATTTTTTTAATTATATCTATATATTAACATAATGACTGTAATAAATCAATTTTTACAATTTTTTTAATAAAAGCTTTTTCTAAAAAAAAATATTTTGAGGCTAAATAGTCATTATCATATATGAATATATTATATGAAAAGAATATCTAAAATTGTATTTTTATACATAATAATTAATATAAAATATTTATTAAATATTCTTTGGTTTATATATATATATATATATATATATAAAAATAAATACTTCTTTTATATTATATATATATATATATATATATATATAATAGTAAAAGAAGTATTTATTTTTATTTTTGACTTTTATTCTTGTGTTGGAGAAAAATTAAACTTAAACAGTCCATTATATGTGCTTCTTTTTTTATAATAACACTAGTGTTAGGCTTAAAATTATAATTAAAAATATGTTTATAGAAAATAACAATAATTAAAAGCATTTGTTATAACAAAATATTTCTTCTACATATTTTCTTTGATTTTTAAAATTTTGAACATTAAATAAAAGTGTTTATTATGAAATAATTGTATATATACATATCAATATTAATATTTTTAGTATTTAGATATTAGATTAATTATTTTTATTTAAAATGAAGAATAAAAAAGTTGTCATTGACATTTATTTTAAAGGAACTTCACAGTGCCTTAAAAATCCAATCCAATATTACATTCCTTATAAAAGAAACATTAAAAAAATAAATTTCGCAATCAAAACAAATAAAAATAAAATTGCATCTATTTTAAAAGAAGCAATTTCTTAATAATCAAAAGTAAATATTTTTTATTTATATTTTGATTGGAGATATTTTTTACTCTAAAAATTTATATATAGTGCTCATAAAACAAGGTTTTAACAAGTTCATTGTAGGAGTCTGGGACTCCAGTTTTCACTGTTACAGGCTCCCTGTTTTATTCACCAAAATCATAGTACAATTTTGAATTTATAGCAGAAAAGTTTACCAAGATGTAAGTGAATACCTGTTTTATTGCTTTTCATCTTTATAAAAAAAATTTAGAACAGTTTTCACTCAAGAATAATTGAGAGTTTCTATTGGTCCAGTTATGCAAATATCTGCCATTACAAATAGGCAAAAACTATGTTAAATAATTCTAGGAATCATTAGAACAACATAAAAGCTTGGAAAATAATTTTAAATCAAACCAAATAATTCTAAAAAGAATAGACACTAGAAATCCAAATGTGTTGTTAGAATAAACAGAGAAATCATTTGAACATAAAGCTCATAGAAAACATGGAAAATAAAATGTTAACAAAGATGGTTTTAAGAATTTCATCATTGCAACATATATTAGAAATGTGAAACAAATTTATATGACTGCAAATCAGTCAGAGAAGACAAAAAATGACCTAGGGATTATTATAGATACAAAAATTAATCATAAAACTAAAGGAAAAAAATAAAACCCTGTGTTAAACTGTTGATTGGAAAAAAGATATGACATTGTCGTGTCAAACCGGAAGTTGCCGAATGTGGCTAAACAGTGTAGATCGGAAAATTATTTTACATTTTAATTCGATCTCAATTTTGAAATTGAACATTATAGATTATGACTCAAGATATCTTCCTGCACAAAAATCAGGTTTCTCCAATGATCAGAAGAAGTTATTAGCCCACTTCCGGTGGATTGGGAGCCTAAAAAAAATTTTTTTTTCAAATGAACACAGAATTACAATAAAGTGATTCATCAGCAAAAAAGTAATAATTCAAAAGCAAAATTAGTACAAATGATGTTTTAGACCTAAATAGAGACATTGAAGCTGCAAATTATCCTTTTTCAAGCAATAATTATTGAGAACATTTCAATCTTTAACAACAAACTTTCAGATTATATAAGTGAATCCTTGATTACTAAGCAAGACCTAAAATTCATTTATAGGAAGCATAACCCAATTAGTATCAACAAATAAGGTGTGTACTGATGAAAGGGAAGAAATTACAGATGATGATGAAGAAATAAGCTTGCAAAAGGAAAATTTGAAGAAGACGCTGAACAGGAAGGTGATGGAAATTCAGAAACAGTTTAAAGTAGGAATCCCATAGATGTGGTTTATACAAAGATATGGCAACATAAATGAAGTTCTAAGAATCTGTGAATTAAAGGACTTGGCAATTCAAAGACTCTTATGAATCAATGGAGAAGACTAGGGATATTGAGTGTGGAACAATCTAAAGATTTCTTTAAACAGATGTATTTACATCAAGTAGCGGGTGATTAGTCACCTGCATTTTTTCCTTAATAAAAAAAAACAAGCTTTGAGAATATCATCAACCCCAAACTCTTTCTGCTAAAATTATCCTCAGTGAGGTGCCAGAATATTCATTAGATTAAAAATTCTAGGACAAACCCAGAACTTTATCTAATGTATAACTAATGAGAAGAAAATATAAAATTTTCAGACATCCATATGTCTAAAAATCCAGATATCTAAGCCAAATAGCCATATGGGACTGAACTAAGTTCAGATACACCATATATTAATAGCTTTAACAATATAAAATCACCAAAGCCTCAATATGTAAATAAACATTTATTTTTATATAGTGCATGTTTAGAATTGTATTACATTCAAATATCAGCCTTTCAAGCTAATTGTGCATACACTTTTGCGAGTGTTAATAATAATAAATGAATACTTTCCTCTCCAGTATAAGATATAGTATTTATGCAGGAATAAAATGAATCCATTTATTTCTCCAACTCAAATTCTTATATATGAGCAAATCTGAAGTACTGGCAAGAAAAGCATGCGGATGGAACACTCACTTTAAATTACTATATACAATGTCTGAATGAATGATGTCTGTGAAATTATCTAGAATTTACTAAACATCACTCTAACTGAAACTTAACCATATGTAAATAAGTATTTATTTTTATATAGTGCATGTTTACAATTGTATTACATTCAAATATCAGCCTTCCAAGTTAATTGTTCATACACTTTTGCAAGTGTTAATAATAATAAATGACTTTTGCAAGTGTTAATAATAATAAATGAATACTTTCCTCTCCAATATAAGATATACTATTTATGTAAGAGCATATGCTTTTTCGAGTGTTAATAATAATAAATGAATACTTTCCTCTCCAATACAAGATACAGTATTTATGCAGGAATATTTCTGCATAAATACTATATCTTGTATTGGAGAGGAAAATAAGCTTGAAAGGCTGATATTTGAATGTAATACAATTGTAAACATGTGCTACATAAAAATAAATGCTTATTTACATATTATTAAGTTTCAGTTAGAGTGACATTTTAGTAAATTCTAGACAATTTCACCGACGTCATTCATTCAGACATCGTATATAGTAATTTAAAGTGAGTGGTTCATCCTCGTGCTTTTCTTGCCAGTACTTCAGATTAGCTCATATATAAGCATTTGAGTTGCAGGATTAAGTGGATTCATTTTATTCCTGCATAAATACTATATCATGAATTGGAGAGGAAAATATTCATTTATTATTATTAACACTTGCAAAAGCGTATGCACAATTAGCTTCAAAGTCTGATATTTGAATGCAATTCAAAGCCTTAATAGGAAAAAATAAAATGATAAAAAGAAATCAAGTCAGATGTCACATGACTTAATTTTGATAAAGCTTGTATCTACAAATGTTATATATAGAGCTCACAAAACAAGCTTTAAGAATATCCTCAACTCCAGACTGGTCTCTACTTCTGGCATCATCAGTGATGTGCCAGGACATTCTTTAGATTAAAAGTACTAGGAAAAGCCCAGACACTTTATCTAATATATATATATATATATATATATATATATATAGTCTATATATATATCATATATATATATATATATATATATATATATTGAGCAGAAAATCTGAAATGTTCAGACATGCATATGTCTAAAAATCCAGCTATCTAACTCAAATAGCCAGCATTTATCCAATGTATAACTATTGAGAATAAAATTTCATACATTCTTCTCAATATTATACATTAGATAAAGAGCTGGGCTTGTGTTAGTACTTTTAATCTAATGAATATTCTGGCATTTCACTGACAATGCCAGAAGCATAAATCAGCCTGGGTTTCAGGATATTCTAAAAGCTTGTTAAGAACTTGTTTTGTGAGCTCTATATATAACATTTGTAAATAAAAGCTTTATTAAAATTAAGTCATATGACATCTGACTTGATTTTTTATCATTTTATTTTTTGCTATTAAGGCTTTGGTGATTTTATATTGCTAAAGCTTTTAATATAAGGTGTATCTGAACTTAGTTTAGTCCCATATGGATATTTGAGTTAGATAGCTGGATTTTTAGTCATATGGATGTCTGAAAATTTCAGATTTTTTCTAAATAGTTATACATAAGATAAAGTGCTTTGTCCTAGTATTTTTCATCTAATTAATATCCTGGTACCTCACAGATGATGCCAGAAAGAGAAACTGGTATGGGTTTGTGGATATTTTCAAAGCTTGTTTATAGCTTGTTTTGCTAGCTTTATATATAACATTTGAAAATATGAGATTTATTAAAATTAAGTCATGTGACATCTGATTTGATTTTTTATCATTTTAAAAATTTATTTAAAATCAGAGAATTTAGTAAATATCCTGACTTCTTGTATATTTTACTGGAAACATACTGAACTAATATTAACTTCTTTGAAATTTTGTGTTCCAATGCTTCTACAATAAACAAACCAGGTGAACAATTATTTGTTTATTTCTATGTTGCATTTATATCAATATCTAAAATATGTAAAAAATTAAAGAATATCCATTTATGAGAATCTGTTAAACATTGGTTATAAAATTTGTTCTAAACAAACAAACAATAATTGTAATGTAAATAAAAATATTTAAAAATAGTGTGATTTATTTATTTAATTTATTTTTATTGAACTTATAAAATTCATTCAACAAGATCAAAAAAAAAAAACATTAAGCAATAATGTGTATTTAACTCAGTAGCAACAACTTAATTTGACTTGTCATATACAATAAACTAATAGATCAGATAATATGTAAAAGAATATATATTTATTTAATTATTTAAAATTGTCTTCATTTATCTTTAAAATTATTAATCATTTATTTGTATTATAATATAGTGCAAGTAAAAATTTGGTTGTTTTTCACAAATATTATCACATCTTAACCTTACATAATACTTATATTCCATAAAGTATAATCTTAATTGTTAATTACTATATATATATATATATATATATATATATATATATATATATATATATATATATATATATATATATATATATATATATATATATATATATATATATATATATATACCTTTTAACTTAATTTTTTTATTGGCCAAGTGAATTATAGTTTTAAACTTTTGATTGGCCAATTAAAAAATCAATAGTAAAAATATATTCATCTCTTAATATCAGATTCATTTTAGTTTGATTTGTAAAAACCAAATTAATAATTTGTCAGATTATGAAAGTAAACATTTTTTTTTCAAAAATAAATTTCTATTTATAATTATAAACATATTCTATAGGAGTAAACATAAAAAGAATCTTAGTAAACTATTGGAAAATGCTTCATGTGTCATTGATTTATTTTTCAATTTACGTTTGTGTAAATGTAAAGAATTTTTTACTAAAATCTAAATTATTTTTTTAAATAATTATATTTTCAGCATATTTTATGAAAATAATTTATAATATGTAAAAATACTAAGAAAACATTCTAAAACATTCATTTTCATTTTGAAAATCAAAACAAAATAGTTGGAGCAATGAACATTATTGACAGGTACTCTTCTGTTGTTCAAAACGAGACCCAATTAATCAACCTCTAAGATACCTGCCTTCTCCCATTGTTGAAGCTTCATATTTTGATATTTACTTTTTACTTGTAAAATAATTATAAAGATGGCAGAATTTTACAGTACATTTTACACTTTATAATGATTGTAGACTTGTTACAATAACATAAAAATTGTTGGTTTTAAAATGATTTGAAGTCATGAATGAGGACTTGCAGTTGCTACTAGGAAAAAATAATGTTAATAATAATTAGAAATTAAAATCTAAATTTATTTAAGTATAATAAAACAAATTATTATTGTATATATATATATATATATATATATATATATATATATATATATATATATATATATATATATATATATATATATATATATATATATATATATATAATATATGTATGTGTGTGTGTGTTTGTAGGTAGTTGTAACTTACGCCACTTGTGGCCACTGGGTGAAACTGCAGTACCATCAACAACTGGTAAGAAGCCTGCAAGTGATAAAGATACAAATAAAACACTGCAATCATAAAAAAAATGTGCAAGGCAATCAAACAAATATATCAAAAGTACAGATTATAAAAAAAAAGAAAATGCTATAAAATTTCAAATTAAAAAATACAGATATTGATGAAAATATGACAAACCCATCCCCCTCCCCCAAATCAAGAATTTGTCACTTTTTAGGCAATGTATATCAAACAAATACATTAAAAGTACAAATTAAAACAAAAAAAACAAAGAAAATGCTATAAAATTCAAATAAAAAAACAGAAATCAGTGAAAGTAGCAGACAATCAACAAATCATTGAAATGGACAAATCGAAATTACTAAATCAAAAAACAACAATGGAGGAATGTGGGAAAATCGAAATGGACAAATTGAAATGACTAAATCACACAAATCATCGATGGAACAAAAAATAAATAGAAAAATCCCCTCAAAATCGATGTAACAAATTAAAAAAAACCCAGAGAATGCTATAAAATTCAAATAAAAAAAACAGATATCGGTGAAAATATGACCCCCCCCCACCAATCAAATTTTTTTCACTTTTTAAGCAATGTATATCAAATACAAATTATAAAAAAATATAGATTATAAAAAAACCCAAGAAAATGCTATAAAATTCAAATTAAAAAAAAACAGATATCGGTGAAAGTAGCAAACAAACAACAAAACATCAAAATGGACAAACTGAAATGATTAAATCACAAAAATCCTTCTAAATTTGAATTACAGCAAAAACAGAAAAAAAACTATAATGTAAATGTCTAAAAAAGTAATGAACCTTATTAACTGATAATGGGGGATGGTATAATTTTCAAAAATATATACTATATTTCATTGCAAATAAGTACTTTTCAAAAAAATGCTAAAGCAGTGGTTAATGTATATGTTAAAAAGCAGTAATAAATGTACATGGGAATTTATATTTATCAACTTAATTATATTCTGCTTTGAAATTATGGAAAAGCACTTAAATATTTTAAAAATAGATTTATAGAAGTCTTCAAGAAAAATTCTTACAAAGTTTTTGTCAAGGCAGCTTTGTAGCAGTGTGATTATTTTCAGCCTTCTTGCACCACATGTAAGTAATTACATTCAAATTGTGCCACCTCATGGAGAAAAATTATGAAGAGAAATCTTTTTTTTCAAACATGTTGCAACAGATGAAAGACATCGCTTATTTTGTTTAAAAGAATAAAACAAAGTTGGCATAAATTAACAACAGTTTTTTTTACAGAATTAAATCAGTAAATATATTGTAATTGTCTACCCATAATCTTATTCTGAGAATTAAGCATGTACAAGTTATTTCCCTAAGCTTCGAGTAGGTATATTTATGAGCATGGGCTAAATCCCATCTCAAGTGCCAGTCTTATCCATTAATAAGACTTATACCTCTCGAAAACATAAAAGGAGTTCAGTTGACACTCTTTGGTTATCTTATCCAGACTAGCTCAATCTCAAGTCTGTGGAACAATGTTTAATGAGAGAACAAAGCTAAGGTGATCTTATGAAGAGACGCCACATATATATCTCGTTATAATTTCTATCTGCCTACAAATCCTATTACGATAGCCCAGAAGTTATCAGAATCCCAGAATGCAAATATTACACAAGTTATAATTAAACTCTAAGATTTATTAACACACGTATACATATATCAATATTTTAAGGACACAACTCATTTATGCTGTTATATATATATATATATATATATATATATATATATATATATATATATATATATATATATATATATATATATATATATATATATATATATATGATTCATATACATATTAACGAAAGAGTGCAATTATATTTCAGAGTTGTTTATTAAATGATTTAAGACATTATCTGTTACTTTCTTTAAATTGGAATAAACACATGTTTCTTAAGCTATTACTAAATGCTCATTGATTTTTTATATATATATATATATATATATATATTATATATATATATATATATATATATATATATATATATATATATATATATATATATATATATATATATATATATATATATATTGAGAAAAGGTCAAGATTACCTGTATTAAGAGTGAATGTTCACGTGGTCAAGGATAATGATCTGTAAGTTTACAGTCTTAAAGGAATGCTGGTTTTAGCGAGAATCGTTGATCTGAATGTTGATGACAGGCTCTGAAATATTCTACACAAAATAATCCATCCTAGAGGTTAAGTAGATGATTTTTAACTTGCTTGAGAGAGGTTCTAACTGTTTGTAGTTCATTGCAATTACACTTGATTAAATAAACCGCAAATCACCATAAATAAATTTCAGGTGAGTTCTGCAATAGCTGTCTCCCGAGCTGGCCTAACAAACTCACACAGTTATAATTACCCCTGCATTTTGATTGAGTAGATTACAAATAAATTTTCATTAATTAATAATCTTGTTAATACATTTCCCCCTTCTTTTTTATCACCTGTATGTATTCTTTTTTAATCACCGACTAAATCACTGAGGAAAAAATATAGTTCTTTTATTTAATGCTTTTTAACCTCACTTTTCTTTTCATCTATTCGTACGCCGATGACCAGATCTCAATAATGCTTTTAGCTTCTATTGTTCTAAAAATACTACTTGACCAGTTCTAAGAATTCCGGTGGATCAACCTGTTTAATTCGTAACAACACTTGCAATTAACACTCTTTATAATTATTATTACTATTTACTTACTTTAGCACCCATATTCGAACCCAGCCACTGTTACAATATATGTTAATTAAAGATTTAAAAAGAGTAATATAATCACAGTTCAAAACATTACACGTCAAAGATGAAAAAATAATCCTAAGAACTTCTATTTGTAGCAGTACGAATTACTTAATATCTCATAATAAAACTAAACAGATATTTCAAACGACTAGTTCAGTAAATTTGATTATGAAGAGGTCTTTTATTCAAACATTGTGAAAAATCCTGTTGTTAATTTATGAATGTCATTTTTGTTTTATTCTTTTAAACAAAATAACCAGTATTTGATCAGTGCAATGTGTTTGAAAAAAAGATTTCTCTTCATAATCAAATTTAATCAAAATGTAACTGAACTAGTCATTTGAAATATCTGTTTAGTTTTATTAGGAGATATTAAGTAATTTGTACTGCTACAAATAAAAGTTGTTGGGATTATCTTTATTTTTTGACGGTTTTAATATGGATTTTTTTCCATCTATAATGTGTAATGTTTTGAACTGTGATGAGATTACTTTTTTAAAATCTTTAATTGATATATATATATATATATATATATATATATATATATATTAATTATATCTGTACATATATATATATATATATATATATATATATATATATATATATGTACAGATTTAATTCTGTAACAAAGCCTGCTGTTAATTTATGCCATCTTTGCTTTATTCATTTAAACAAAATAACAACTATCTTTCATCTGTTGCAATGTATTTGAAAAAAAGACTTCTCTTCATAATTTTCCTCCATGAGGTGGCACAATTTGAATGTTATTACTTACATGTTGTGCAAGAAAGTTGAAAATAATCACACTGCTACAAATCTGCCTTGACAAAAACTGGGTAAGAACTTTTTTGAAGATTTCTATAAATCTATTTTTAAAATATTTAAGTGTTTTTTTCTATAATTTCAAGCAGAATATAATTAATTTGATAAATATAAATTTCCGTGTACATTTATTATTGCTATTTAATATATATATATATGTACATTTATTATTGCTATTTAATATATATATATATATATATTAATCACTGCTTTATAATTTTTTTTGAAAAGTACTTATTTGTAATGAAATATAGTATATATTTTTAAAAACTATGCTATCCCCCATTATCAGTTAATGAGGTTCATTAATTTTTTAGACATTTACATTATAGTTTTACTGTTTTTGCTGTAATTCGAATTTAGAAGGATTTGTGTGATTTAGTCATTTCAATTTGTCCATTTCAATTTTCCCGCTTTCCTCCATTGTTGTTTGTTTGATTTAGTCATTTCAATTTGTCTATTTCGATGATTTGTTGTTTATTTGCTACGTTCAACGACATGTGTTTTTTTAATTTGAATTTTATAGCATTTTCTTGGTTTTTCCTTATAATTTGTAATTTTTTTATAATTTGTATTTGATATACATTGCCTCAAAAGTGACAAATTTTTCATTGGGCTGGGATTCGTATTTTCACCGATATCTGTTTTTTTTTAATTTGAATTTTATAGCATTTTCTTGGAGTTTTTTTTTTAAATTTATTCCATCGATTTTGGGAGGATTTATTTATTTATTGTTTGTTCCATCAATGATTTGTGTGATTTAGTCATTTCAATTTGTCCATTTCGATTTTCCCATGTTCCTCCATTGTTGTTTGTTTGATTTAGTCATTTTGATTTGTCCATTTTAATGAATTGTTGTTTGTTTGCTACTTTGACCGATATCTGTTTTTTATTTAATTTCAATTTTATAGCAACTTCTTGTTTTGTTTTTTTTTGTTTTTTTTTTTTTTTTGATAATTTGTATTTTTTATTATTTGTATTTGATATACAATGCCTCTAAAGTGAGGAATTCTTGATTGGGGGGGTCATATTTTAACCGATATCTGTTTTTCTTTTTTTTTAATTTGAATTTTATAGCATTTTCTTGGAGTTTTTTTTTAAATTTGTTCCATCGATTTTGAGGGGATTTTTATCTTTATTTTTTGTTCCATCGATGATTTGTGTACTTTAGTCATTTCACTTTGTCCATTTTAATTTTCCCACGTTTTTCCATTGTTGTTTGTTTGACTTAGTCATTTTGATTTGTCCATTTTAATGATTTGTTGTTTGTTTGCTACTTTCACCGATTTCTGTTTTTTTAATTTGAATTTTATTTTTACTTTACCAGAGTTATCCCTGTTTAATGAAAAAGATGCATCAAATCATTGCAATTAATTGATTATCTTGTTGCTTTTTTACAAGAAGATTTGGTTTTTAATTATAAAGGAATGTCAAAAATGTTATAATATCCGTTTATGTTTTTGACTTCTTTGCAATGTCTATATTTAAAGAAGAAATTCTCTGAACCATTATATTTAAAAAAAAAAAAAAAATTTTCATGAAAATTATCATGTATGTGCCAGATTGTAATTGCATTGTGAGCAAGATTCATCTTGAAAAATGTAAGTGGCTTTGTGAATTAGTGATAAGAGCCAGGTCTCTGGAGATAGTATTCTTAATTTAGCTGTTGAAGAAAAAGCACTCAAATCTTAATCCTACTTCTGAAAAAAAAAAAAAACCAGTAGAAATATTTTTAATTTAGCTGTTGAACATAGAACAGTCAAATCTTAATCCTGCACTGAAAAACACAGTAGACATATTCCTATCTTATATGTTGAAGAAAAAGTAGCCCAAGTTTAATCCAGTTGATACCAAGTTTTTGTAGAGAATAGCAAAAGTTTTCATCAAGCATTTAACATACAATGAGTTTAGCATTAACTAGGTTTCTACAATAAAATCACGTTCTATATTCAACTAAAAGCCAGGCATTACCTTTGTTATAAAACCCACTTTCCTTCACTGGAATAAAAAATATAAAGAAGAGAATTGTCTGCAATTTTACTATCAACCAAGATAATAAGTGTTTGATTATATGTATCTCACATGGAAATTCAAGATTAGAACCATATGGACAAAATTGCTATTTACATGTATCTGGATTTGTAACAGACCAAAGAAAAGACAAATTTAATCAAGCCCTTGCTTAGAAGCATTCAAGTACAAACTCCATTATTAAAAACTGAAATTGCAACTGGAAAGGCATTCGGAGACAAAAGAGCCATGGCTAGATGTATTATTATTATGTGTGCACACTATTTTTTATGTTAATAGAATTGTTTTGTTTAAAAAAGTAATAGTATAACAATTTATAATAATATATACTTCATTAAACTGAAATATTCTAAATTGTTAGACATTTTTAATCCAGTTAAATTTTTCTTACAAACAGTGAAATAGGTTTTAAGAAAAAAATATGTTGTAAAGTTTTTTTTTTTGCTAAGCAGAATCAAATGTTATTTGTTAACTTTGATTTTGAAATTGTTGTTTAATTAATTCTTAAATACCTTAAAGAAATTGAATTAAAGACTTTAAAAAATTTGAATCAAAGATTGCTATCTTTGATTTTTAGAAATTTTTAACAAAACTTATTTATTTTAAAAGATAGAACCTAATGAATTTAAAATAAATTCATGAATTAAAATTAATTGGTTGGTTAACTTAATTTTTTTTTTTTTTTTTGATTAAATGGGTATTTATAATTAATCACATATTAAATAATTGTTTTAGAAAATATTTTAATCCTTATTTAATTATTCTATCCAATTCTTATTTCATGATGTACAGTATGTGTTTGATCTTACATCATGACAGATTATATTCTAGTATTTAATTATTTCCATCTTTCTCATAGTAATAAATTACAGAGTTGTTGCTTTCTGAGCAATATTTGAACAAAAAACAATGTGGGACAAATTATATATATATATATATATATATATATATATATATATATATATATATATATATATATATATATATATATATATATATATATATATATATATATATATATATATATATATATATATATATATTATGATTATGATGATGACTCTGGATTGGGGTGAAGAGTATATTTCTCAAAGCCCACACATTATATTTTAATTAGTTTAGTCTCTATTAGAAATTACATTTATAGTTGTTCATTATATCAATGGTACTAAGTGTCTGGAGCATTGATGATGATCATCATGTTTTAATATCCTAGCATTATAATTTTTATGGTTATACATTTATATGGATTAGCACTAATGTTTGTGCATCCAAATTATGGTTCAATATAATTTTCTCAAGCTGAAAATTGTTCAATAGTTAGCCTGGTTTATAGTTAACACATTTCAAGTCTAGTCAAGATTGCCTGTTGAGTTATTTTTGATTGCTAATCATTGTTAATCATTCATCATTGATGAATGATTATTATTTTTGTATAGTGCTTAGACGTTTTTAGTTAGCTGGACTGATCTCTCACAGTGATCTATTATGCTTATTCTTATTATGATATATATATATATATATATATATTTTATATATATATATATATATATATATATATATATATATATATATATATATATATATATATATATATATATAATACTCTTTTGTTAAGGTCCGATATGCTGAAGAAAGTAAATTTCTTAAAAAAAAAATTAAGGTAGTTGTAAAAGGTATAATTGTAATTATAATAATTTAAAAGGACTTAAATTTGTTAAAATGAATTTATAAGTAGTCAGAGAACATTTTAAAATTATTTTAACTGCTAACATTATAAAATAAAAGCAGAATAATTTAATATTTTATGGTTAAAATAAAACATATTAGCCATATTTTAAATGTGTTTAATAACCTGCTAAATAAATACTTTAAAATCAGTAGTTTACAATATAGTTATTAATATAGTTGAATAAATTAATAAATCCATTTTTAAAATAAATTAAATCTAGTTAATAATTATTTATTAAGTTTTTAATATTTTATGGTGTACCAAATGTTTCAGGTTTATTCATTGTTATACAAAATGTTAGATTTACTATTTTAAATTTTATTATTATATTTAATATTTTTTACTATGTATCTTTTTAGATTAAAAATTCATTTAATTTTATTTCAGACGTTAGGTTTCAATAATTGCAACATTTGTGTCTCGAAAAGCTTATCCCATGATGGGTAATGTGTGTAATGCTTGCATGAATTCAAAAAAGTATTAACTACTTTCTATAAGTATTAATAACGTGGTAACATTTGAACATGATAAAATAAATTTGGAATAATATGTTAATTGTTTTTAAAAAATATTTTAAATGAATAAATGTAGACGAAAATTGCTACTTTATATTAAATATTTTCTTATAATTTAATAAAATTGTTAAAAAAGTAATAAATTGTAATAATTAAAAATAATTTTGTTTGGTTGAATACAGTTATAAAATAAATTAAGTATTAAATATGTTATTATACTTTTTATTTAAAAGATTATTCATTATTTTATTTTCAATTTTAAAATTACTTATTTTAGGTAATATGAAAATTTGTTTGTTTGTCTGACTCTTTTTATCCAATCAAATCACTTAATAAATGGAGTATAAAAACTGTATAAGAAAATTAGAGCTGAATATTTTTTTTTATTATAAGTGTTTCAACTATTACTTATTATTAAACAGTATAAAGTTATACTACTATTGGCTTGTAATATAATGAAACCTAATAGTAAATCACTTAAAATATTAAAATATTATTTTATAAAGTCTAAAGAATAATGAAAATTAATATTTAGTTCAATACTATGTGTGGAGAAAACAATTTAAATTTCCTATCAGTAAACTGTTCAGAAACTTGATTACAAGTCAACATTAACTTATGTAGCAGAAAGTTATAGTGAGGTCTAGCGGTGTATTAGAGACCAAAAGCTGAAGGATATACATTATCCTGGAGAAAAATTTCAGAAATATAGACTGCAAACATCTATTCACAAAAGGATGGAAAATATTTTTTTGTGATTTTTCCAGAATTAAAAGCCAACAATTATTTTTTTTATTGTTACTTTATGAGCCAAGGAAGAGAAAGTTGGGATAATGGAGAAAAACTGTGAACAAGGACTGTTGCTTAGCAATCGTTAATTTTTTTTTTACTTTTGAGAAGAATTTCAAGGAAGGACTTATGAGAAGAGAAGAAATGTGTAGTTATGAATTTTATTATTACTTCTTATTTATTAATTCTAAAAAAAAATATTAACATTAAAATTAAGACTTATTTTGTTTATATTAGTTAAATTGAACTAATAGACATTTTGATTACTATAATCTTAATTTAAAAATAGATTAAGAAATTAAAAATTTTGGAATTTTTTTTTAAAGTATGATACTTTTTAATGAGCATTGTATGAATGGAATTTATGATTTTTCATTGCTATGTATTGGAGAACAGAAGGCATCTAAATTTGGTTATAATACTATTTAATCACATAGGTAATTTTAATTATTTTTGATATTGTTGTACCGATCGAAAATGTATGTTCATCCAACAAGATTTAGAATCTAAGCAAAAGAACCCCGAATCCAATCATGCCCGAGATACACAAGTCAGGAGCAATCATGAATTCTAACATATTTGCCCATTCCAAAAATCTATAATATTATGGACAACACCTATGGTGATACCACATAAATTCATTATATCCCAGCCTGGTGCTACAACGTTTTAAATGAAAACATAACTGGTGATGATGATGATGAGAGATTGAGTGAACCCAAGATATAAGTAAAAATATATAATATATCTATATTAAGGAGATTCAAACAACTGGATTAAAGTTTAAAATATAAATATTTATTTGGACATAATTCAAGACGAGTTTTTTTTTTTATATATATATATATATATATATATATATATATATATATATATATATATATATATATATATATATATATATATATATAATCAAGACCACACTTTTAAAACTTTATTTTCATTATAAACATTTAAGAAACTTGACACAATTATTTTTATTTTAACAAATATTAATTTAGTGTGGCAGTTACAATACTGAATGTATAGAAAAAATAGGTATTTATTCAATATTACAAAAATGAATTTATCATAGTGGTATGGTGGACATTTTATACATTAAAAAATATATATTAATAGAGATACAATAGAGTTTCGCTGATTAAACAATTTTAATATGATGCAATTAGCATTTGATACATAAGTTTATTTTCATTTAGAAACTTTATTTATAACAATTAAAATAAGAATACATTTTGATCTGTAGACTAATACATTATTTATTTTACATTTTTAGCATTTAATGATAGAATATTGCAAAAAAAAAAAAAACTATAATTGTGGGAACAGCTTATTTCATTAAAGGGAAAGGCAGCTTCGTGAGAAGTTGGATTTAAACTCCAACAAATAAAGAGAAAAAAACGTTTTATTATCACATATCATTACGATTTATTTTGCTAATTAGGCTAGAAAACTAATTATAAGAAATGATGATCCTAGCAACATATCAGTGCGAAGAAATGGCACATTTGACTAGGACAACATCATTCTCCAATTTTTAAAGGTGGTACATGCCAGCTTCATGCTATAGTGGTACAGAAAGAAAAGATAGGTAGAACATTTTAATGGGCTGAACCACAGTGCATCCATACAGAGCTTCATCTACTCTAACCTGCATGTTCTAGAAGTAATCATATACTTCTATCATGGATGAGGATATTAAAGACTGGAGGCTTTGAATCCCTGGAATGAGGTACAGGAAATTCAAAGCATTATATAAATATATACTTGGAGAAGAATGATGAATGAAGATGATCATGACTCCCTGGAGTGAGGTACAGGGTGAATCAGATCAATGCCCTATTCAGCTTATGACAATTTTGACATATGCTAGCAATGCTATCATCGTAATATAAAATCATTGAATTTAAATATTAAAGTAAAGCCTTAAATGGTTTAACAAGTATGTAATGATATGCTAAAATAATGAACCACATAAGCTAACATCATTGATCATAAATTAAACTATCATTAATGAAGTGTTCATTGCTTCCCCTTCTTGAATCAATATTTTTTTAACATATAAAAAAGACTGAAGTTCATGCACTTAAAAGTGCAAATGACAAAATAAATTTAAGTCGCCAGCCTTTATGATGATGATGATGATCAGTAAAGAATTTCATAAATTTAGCAGACACCAATATCCATCCCAGATAGCAAAATATGTATACATTTTATATCAATTTATGATAAAACATTTATTTAAAAAAAACAGGTACTCATTTAAAGTACAAACCCAATCTTATGAGATATTTAGAAATAAATAACAAGAACCCATTAATTCCCTCCCCTTTCTATTCCACAGCAGGATATAGAAGTTCATAAGACTAGATTTGATTGGCATTTCAAATAAAATTAAGTGAACAATATAAAAATATCATTAAAATGAAAGTTGGATGAAAGATAAGTTTGGATAGTAGAGAATTGATACAAAAAGATTAACAAACAACTCCCTGGTTAGCAAGTTTTTTTTAAAATTAAACATAAAGAAAACACTAATTACAAATTAAATTACAGATTAGAATTGGCTAAGGCGATTACGCTGTTTTTGGGCTGGTTACCTCAGGTTTCTATGAAGTAGTGACAAATCTTTTGTGGCAGGTGGCATTCTTTGATGGCATTGTCACTCTTGAGCAATAGAGCTACATCTCAGCATGAGTCAGGCTGAAGATGGAGGGAAAGGCAGTTTAGGCTCCTCAAAAATTAAATGGACGTGAAGTTATCTAGAAACAGTTGACCTAACTCTGACACAATAGACTTTTAGCCCGATTTACGTCAGTTTTTAGACAATCAAAGAATGTTTGTTTTAATTAAACTTCCTGGCTCTAATGGATCCTTAATTTACAAAAACTCTTTTCTCTATTGTTGGTATAGATGCAGTCATGAGATAACTGTCCAAAATAAATCCAAACCAATTTTGATATTGGAAATGGATTTGATAAAAATGATAATAGCTAACTAAAATCATTTACCTTTGTTTTAGATTTTATTTTCATTAACTTTAATTTATACGTTTCTTTTTAAAATCATGAAACAAACTTCCCACCCTTTTAATTATTTTTAGACAGTCAATGACTGCAACTTCCATCTTGAATTTTTATGTAGTCTTATGACAAAAAATAATTACAAAGTATTAAAATAAAAAGAATAAAAATACAATTTTAAAAAACACAAAATTATTTAGTATTTTTAATTATATATATAAGCTCCTGTAATATATGTATATATTTCACTCACATCTATAAAAGTTAATATTTAAAATAATTAAAGAAAGTTTTTATTTCAGATTTATATATATAAATTTTATAGATGCTTCTCAGAAGTGCATGTATAGTTTACATACATTTTACAACAAAAAAGGAGGAGGATGATATGTGGGCTGTGGGAGAACAGTGAAACTCGATCTTGTACTAAGGTCATCTGTTTCACACTTCCGCACTTAAAATGACAAACAAAAAATGAATTAAAAATGCTTTTACTTCAAATCCATTTGCAACTGAAGAACAAACAATTTACTTTCATAAACAGTACTTAATTATTTAATGTTATCTACAAAAAATATGATAGTGCCTTTCTTCTTTTGCACTAAAGATTTCTGAACTTATTTTCCCCATCTTCAACTATCTCCTGCCCTACTTATTTAGTTGCTACCCCATAATTTATTTCATCTGCCTGCTATCCTGAACTGTTGCCTATGTTATATATGCGAAAAAATTCACTAATTAACATATTATTATTAACTAACTATTCATATATAAATATGGAAAGCACACACAGAAAAAATTAACAAACAAAAACACTACCCTATTACTTGATTTTTTACTTTTCATTTTGTCATGGCTGTTTTTTCACACCTAGAATACACTTGAAGTTTTATTATTATTACATAATCATTATTATCTTTTATTATATTTGGTCACTGCTATACAAAATATGTTCATAATAAAAATCAATTCTTTACTACCACTCACTCAATGCAGGTTTGATATCACCTTCATTAAATCCTGTGTTTTAAAGAACACCAGTTCTCAAATTTATAACAGGGTGCCAGCCAACAAGGTGACACATAATGTACAAGTAAAAGCTGGGTCACTCAATTCTCATGTGCAGAAATATATGTTTTGTAAGGATTGTCTTACTTTCAAAAATGTGCTAATAATTTCATCATTTTTTTACAAATATATACTACATTTTTATATGCATATGACATTAATTACAATTATATTATCAGATTATAAACATAGGAGAAAAAATTACAATGACTGGTTGTACAAACTAGGAAAAAAATCTTACATATATACATTATTTATTATTATTCAAAACAGAAGTAAAAAAAACATTATACATACATATTAAATGCTATACAGGGTATTGCAGGGTGTGAGAATATCGAATAGCTACACGACTGGGTATCCAAACCCAGGAAAAATAAATCTACTGGTCAAAAATGTATGTCCATCCAACAAGATTTAGAATCTAACCAAAAGTACCCCGAATCCAATCATTCCTGATGCACACAGATCAGGAGCAATCATGCATTCTAACCTATTTTCTCATTCCCTAAATCTATAACATTATGAACAACACCTACAGAGATACCACATAAATTCATTTTATCCTCGTCCGGTGCTACAACATTTTACATGAGAACTCAATTGGTGATAATGTTGATAAGAGATTGTGTGAACCCAACATATAAGTAAAAAATATAAGATAACTATATTAAGGAGATTAGAATAACTGATTAAAGTTTTAAATATAAATATTTATTTGGACAAAATTCAAGATGAGTTATATATATATATATATATATATATATATATATATATATATATATATATATATATATATATATATATAAGCATGGAGTTTATTATATATATATATATATATATAAAATCAACTCCATGCTTTTAAAACTTTATTTTCATTATAAACAGTGTTCAACTATCGCCACTTCCGCAAATTAAAATATTATTTATAAATATTTAAGAAACTTGATACAATTTTTTTTATTTTAACAAATATTAATTTGTGTGGCAGTTACAATACTGAACGTACACTCAAAAATAGGCTTTTATTCAATATTACAACACATTTATCTGAGTTGTTTGGTGGACATTTTATACATTAAAAATATATATTTATAGAGACACAACAGAGCTTTGCTGATTATACAATTTTAATATGATGCCTTTAGCATTTGATACATAAGTATATTTTCATTTAGAGACTTTATTTATAACAATTAAAATAAAGATACATTTTGATCAGTGGATTAAAACATTATTTATTTTACATTTTCAGCATTTAATGATGGAATATAGCAAAACTCTATAATTATGGGAATGGCTTATTTCAATAAAGGGGAGAGCAGCTTCATGAGAAGTGGGATTTAGACCCCAATGAATAAAGGGGGAAATGTTTTATTATCACATATCATAACAATTTATTTTGCTAAAAAGGCTAGAAAACTAACTATAAGAAATGGTGGTGCTAGCATAATATTAGTGAGAGAAAATGGCACATTTTCCCAGGACAAGGTTATTCTCCAATTTTTTTAAAGGTTGTACACAGCAGCTTTATGCTAGAGTGGTACAGAAAGAAAAGGTAGGTAGGAAGTTTTTATGGGTAGGACCACAGCACATCCATACAGACCTTCATCTTCTCTAACCTGCATGTTCTAGAAGTAAACATAGACTTCTATCATGAATGAGGACATTAAAGACTGGAAGCTTTGAATCCCTGGAGTGAGGTACAGGTTATTCAAAGCAGTATATAAATATATACTTGGAGGAAAAGAATGATGAACAAAGATGATCATTACTCCCTGGAGTGAGGTACAGGTGAATCAGATCAAAGCCCTATTCAAATTTATGAAAAAATTGACATATGCTAGCAACGCTATCATAATAATATAAAATCACTGAATTTAAATATTAAAGTAAAGTCTTACATGGTTTAACAAATATGTAATGATATAGTAAAATAATGACCTATGTAAGCTAAAGTCATTGATCATAAATTAAACTATCATTAATGAAGCATGCTTTACTCCCCGTTTTTGAATCAATATTTTGTTTAACATATAAAAAAGACTAAAATTCATGCATTTAAAAATGCAAATGACAAAATAAATTTAAGTCACCCACCTTTATGGCGATGATGATCAATAATAAAATTCATAAAATTAACAGACACCAATATCCATCCCAGATAGCAAAATATTTATACATTTTATATCATTTTAAGATAAAACATTTATTTACAAAAAAAAAAAACAAAAACAGGTATTCATTTAAAGTGCAAACCCAATCTTACGAGATATTTAATAATAAATATCAAGAACCCTTTAATCCCCTCCCCTTTCTATTCCACAGTGAGATATAGAAGTCCATAAGACTAGATTTGATTGGCATTTACAAATAAAATTAAGTGAAAAATATAAAGATATCATTAAAATGAAATTATAACCCCACTAAATTATAAAATCAATAAGATGGATGAGTTGGATGTAAGATTAGTTTGGATAGTAGAGAATTGATACAAAAAGATGAACATACACACTGGTTCATGAGTTTTTGTTTTTTTTTTTCAGATTAAACATAGAGAAAACATTAAGTTACAAATTGAATTACAGATTAGAATTGGCTAAGGCAATTATACTGTTTTTGGGCTGGTTACCTCAAAATTCTATGAAATGACAAATCTTCTGTGGAAGGTGACATTCTATGAAGGCATTATCACTCTTGAGTGGTAGAAGCTACATCTTGGCATGAGTCAGGCTAAAGATGGAGAGGAAAGTGGCTTAGACCCTTCAAAAATTAAACGGACATGAAGTCATCTAGCAATGATTGACCAAACTCTGACACAATAAAATTTTAGCCCTATTTATGTCAGTTTTTAGTCACTCAAAAATGTTTGTTTTAATTAAACTTTCTGACTCTAATGGATTCTCAATTTACAAAAACTCTTTTCTCTATTGTTAGTAGAGATGCAGTCATGAGATAACTGTCCAAAATAAATTCAAACCAATTTCCAGATTGGAAATGGGTTTGATAAAAATGTTAATAGCTAATTAAAATCAATTAGCTTTGTTTTCGATTTTACTTTCCTTAACTTTAATTTACAAATTCGTTTTTAAAATCATGAAACAAACTTCCCACCCCTTTAATTATTTTTAGGCACTCAATTACTTCACCTTCCATCTTGAATTTTTATATAGTCTTATGATAAAAAATAATTACAAGGTATTAAAATAAAAGGAATAAAAATCTAATTTAAAAGACACAAAATTATTTAGTATTTTTAATTATATATAATAAACTCGTGTGATACATGTATATATCCGAGTCACATCTATAAAAGTTAATATTTAAAATAATTAAGGAAAATTTTTATTTCAGATTTATATTTATAAATTTCATAGACACTTCTCAGAAATACATGTATAGTTTATATTCATTTTACAACAAAAATGGAGCAGGATGATATGTGGCCTGTAGTATAGCAGTGAAACTCGATCTTGAACTAAGGTCGACTGTTTCATTGTATGGTATAAGATTTCAAAATTTATTGGAATATGAATATTTATATTATGCTTAAAGAATGAACATATATATATATATATATATATATATATATATATATATATATATATATATATATATATATATATATATATATATATATATATATATATATATATATATATATATAAACAATAATTAATACAGTAACAATATTTTAAACAAACAAATATATACCAATTTAATAGAAGTACTTTCAACTATCTATGTAGTCGTTGTCAACTAGATTCAAATTGTATTAGAAAAAAATGTTACAAATGTAAACAAAAAGTAATATGTCATACATCAATTTTCCCACAATTCATTAATTTTTATATTGGCGGCCTGTCTGTTTATCAACTGTTGCTTTTCACTTTTTATTAACATAGCTTCTTTAATTTTGTGTTTATTATTATTTTTTTCAATACACAAAATCTTAACTTTATTAAAATCAAAATCAAAACCATAATTACATGTTACATTATGATCAAAAAATACTGATGGTGATACATCATCATTTCTAACATTCTCTTGTCTTGATTTTTGCACTTGTTTATATAACAACAAATGCTCCTTTGATCTTTTCTCCAATGTACATCAAGATTCCCCAATATATGCCTTTCCACAAACACATAGCCATTTATATATTGCACAACTTTGATTTAAAATACTACACCTATTTTTTGAATTATTTATTAATCTATTTAAATTAGGAGTAGTATAAAATGCAATTCGACATATATTTTTATATATCTGTTTTATAAATTTCACTTGTTCATTACAAATAAATGGTATTGATATCCAAGTATATTTTATCTTATCAATATCTATAGCATCTAAAATATTTCTATTATTATTAAACTTAGCAACAATATTATAAATTAATTTATGATCATATCCAACATTTAACAAATCCATAATAAATACATTTATGTTACTTATTTTATCAGAACTATATTTACATAATTTATTATTCCTAAATAAAAATGATTTTAAACCAGATAATTTATGTGCTATTGGCACATTTGAATACCAAGGAATATATCCTCTTTTTTCAATATCTTTTATTACCATACAATAATCTAATTTATTTTTATTACAGGAAACTTTAATATCTAAATACTGAATTGATATTTTTTCTTCAAAAGATTTACTCCATTTTAAACCTTCTAAACTATTTAATTCATTGAATAATACATTTATAATATCTAAACTTCCACAAACAAAAACATCAGCAACATACCTGTAATAAATTTTAATACCTTGGCAATATATATTATTGTTAAGAATTATATATTCATATCTTGACACTACAAAACTACATATTTGTGAAACTACAGGAAGTCCCATAGGCCATCCGTAATCCATTTTATAATAATTTTCATTAAACATAGCATATATATTTTTATCAATAAAATATAATACATCATTTAAAAATTTTACTTTTTTAACATCAACTTTTTTTAACATTAAAGCATATAATATAATTTTTATAGATTTTAATCTATCTATTGAACCGTACATCTCACATATATCAAATGTACAAATACTATCATTATTATTAATATTAATATTTTGAATTTTCTTTACAAAATCAAACGATGAATTAATAGTATATTTTCCAAATCCAAGAACATCTTTTAATAATGTTTCTATAAATCTACAAGTTTCATAGTAAAATGATCCACCAAAGTCAATCATTAATCTTAAAGGTTTATCTTGTTTATGTAGTTAATATTCGAAAAAATTCTAGGACAAATTGCAGCAGATGGATAAAGACGATAATACGTATGAGCATCTATATATTTATTCTTTTTAGCTTTTTTTAAAATATCATCAATAAACTTTACACGTAAATTTTCAATGTTTATTTTTCCAACCTTTTTAAATTTAAGCTTTTCCATTTGAATTAAAACTTTATCGTATTAATCAAGTTTTAACATAAGACATAACCTCAACCCCTTATCTTCTTTTAAACAAACAAGATCGTTATCATGAATAAACTTTTTAAATCTAAATATATGCGAATTCCAATTGCAATTAGCTCTGTTTTTAAATTTCTTAACGTTAACTTTTTGTATTAATTCCTTTGATACCTTCATATTTATTGAATAATATAAGCTATAAAATTAAAAATATGCATATATTTTTAATGATAAACTTCAAAAACAATATAATATTTATTTCAAAATATACAAATATTAATAGTATATTTTTTTTATCAAAGTCATTTGTATTAGTGTCAGAGCATAAGTGTTTGAAAACATTTTTAAATGTTCTTAGTTCTGATGAATCTAAACTGCTAGTTCTGTTTATTGTTGGAACAAATCGTTCATTTTATTTTATGATGTGGATTGTTATATCTATATGGAATTTTTATACGATAGTGAACAGGGGAGTAGGAAATAAAATGCTTGATATATATATATATAAATATATATATATTATATATATATATAATATATATATAATATATATAAAATATATATATATATATTAGGGTATGTCAAGCAGATAGGGAAGCTTAGCTTATATTATAGTACAGTAGATATTGTCCAGATAAAGTTAACAAAGCTCTATATTATTGTATTTTACTTCCATGGACAGTGTTGGTTATTTGTATCTTAATAATCTATAAATGCTAAAAAGAGACATGATATTATGATCTATGGGTACTAAACTAGGCTTACCTAATATTCCACCATTTTTCATGTGAATTATTGAATTTATCATTATACTATTTAATCACTACTCTAGTTATTCCTTCACTTCCTACACATTATATTGCTATCTTAATTTCTTTGGTAATGCATCCTTTAGTTTAGTATTCTGACAGTAGAATAATGAATAAACATAGAATTGATGAATTGTTTTTAAATTAGATGGTAAGTTATGTTTTGAATTAAGTTGAAGTACAAGTGGTCTTGAAAATTTAATGTTGGTTATGAAAATGACAAAGGACTCATAACTATTTCTAATATTTTAATATTTTTGACATTTTTCGGTTTTTTTTTATAAAATCAATAATATTTTTAAGAAATGCATATTTTGCGAGAAAAAGTGTGGAATGTGAAGTATAATTTTGAATGCTTATTTAATTTTATATTTTTTTGTTCGAACATGTAAACATATGATAAAACTAAGAGTGGCATCAAGTGAAGTATTTTAATACATGAAGAAACATTATTTCACTGATTTATATTTTACGAATATAAAACAAACCCAGAATATATTTTTGTCTAATGAAAATATTGTATAAAATATCTTATTTTTATATTTCATGAAAATAAAGAAATAATACTATTTTACTTATTTAATTGATAATGAATCTAACAATTTTGAGAAGTAAATATTGAAATTTGGATCTTTACTTATGATCAATAAGCCAGAGTGAAGGCTTATACATTTGTGATATTTCTGTTTTGGTAGTATGCAATCTAATTATTTTTATGTATAATTTTGTATATATTTTTTTAGATTTTAGTATTTTATTTATATATATATATATATATATATATATATATATATATATTTAGATTTTAGTATTTTATTTATTAGCTTTAACAATTTTTAACTGTAGATTTATTGTATAAATTTTCTTTGTCAACTTAAATAAAATTGTTAATGTTGTTTTATAAAATTCTTTGTCAGTGTCATTTATTGATCTATTCACATCCACAAGAACTTATCCACAGAATTTAAAATTGAACATATAACATATTTTGCACAAAATAAGTAAAAATGATTTATTTAAATGATATTTTTATTCAGAATATGATATTGGAATATCTCAATATTATAATATTATTTTCTAGTATAATCATTTATTTAAATTTCTGCCATATAATTGTGTATATCTTTTATTGCCACACTATTCTGATTATGCCATACATTTAACATGCCACATGAGAAATAAAATAATTGGATGATGATGATGATGATGATGATGATGATGATGATAATAATAATAATAATAATAATAATAATAATAATAATAATAATAATAATAATAATAATAATAATAATAATAATAATAATAATAATAATAATAATAATAATAATAATAATAATAATAATAATAATAATAATAATAATAATAATAATAATAATAATGAGGAGATCCCATCAATACTAGAAAAAGGAAACAAATATCTGATCAAGTAAACAAAAGATGGCAACCAGAACCTAAGTTCCTAGATTTTATAATCAAAATGAATTTGAATGTTTTACCTACTAAATATTTTTTACATCACAGGAGAATGTACAGGTCAGTTGATCATTTATGTGGCCTTTGCCATAGGGCTGAGGAGACTTTACAGCATATAATTTTCAATTGCAAGGACATGTATCAGACTAGATGCGTTCTGCAGGGGAAATATAGAAAACAAAACACTACAATGATACAAATTATGTCAACTTACAAAGGTAGGTCTGTACAAGCCATAATGGCCTCAACATTTATCTTATATGCACTTTGGTGCACAAGGTGTGCATTTGTATTGGGTAATAACTTCAGAAAGCATCCATCCACATTTGAGAATAAGCTAATTAAAATTCAAGTTAGAGACAGACAGATCACAAGCCCAGATATTTATGCAGCTACTTGGTCCCTGCTCAGACAAACAGAAAAGTTATAAATAATGGACAATCTATGTAGATCTTGTGTAAACCAATAAAACAAGTTTTACATATGTAAAACTACAACTACAGAATACCCACATAACCATAGCAATCAAAGCTATGTAAAATCCTTCTAACAAATCCATACCATAAATAAACTAACCTACACCTATGTATTGCCGATGAAACCATGGAAATCCAAGCCAAGTAAAAACCCTTGTAACTAATCCACAGCATGACAATTATTTTGTAATTTCATGTAAATCAATAAATCAACTTTTATATATGTAAACCTAAATCAATGGATTCCCCATGTAACCACAACAATGCAAGTTATGTAAAACTATGTAATGATTTCACAGCATGTAAAAATTCTTGTAATCCTGTGTAAAACAATAAATATACTTTTATATATGTAAACCAACAATTATGGATTGCCCATGTAAACACAGCAATCCAAGCTTTGTAAACTCTTGTAACCTTTAAGACAAATAAAGCTTATTGTTGAAACTTAATAATAATAATAATAATAATAATAATAATAATAATAATAACAACAACAACAACAACAACAACAACAACAATAATAATAATAATAATAATAATAATAATAATAATAATAATAATAATAATAATAATAATAATAATAATAATAATAATAATAATAATAATAATAATAATAATAATAATAATAATAATAATAATAATAATAACAACAACAACAACAACAACAACAACTTATTGATGACCACAGGGTAACATTATGTTTACTTTGCTAGTGAGTAGACCAAGTTTAAGTTTGTATCTGTGATGAACAAAAAAATAAAATTAGGAGGAAAAGAAATTTAAACATTGTTAAAGGGGGTGCATATACATATGTATTTGTTACATTTGTGAGCATTACTTGCTTGCTGTAATCAGAGTTTTAAAAAGTCTTGGGTTATCATTGTTCAATTTGCAAACCTCAACTTCAATGTCTATTGCCATATCTGCTCTCATTGATTTATTATTATTATTATTATTATTATTATTATTATTATTATTATTATTATTATTATTATTATTATTATTATTATTATTATTATTATTATTATTATTATTATTATTATTATTATTATTATTATTATTATTATTATTATTATTATTATTATTATTATTATTATTATTATTATTATTAGTAGTAGTAGTAGTAGTAGTAGTAGTAGCAGTAGTAGTAGTATCATTATAATTTTTATTATTATTATCATCTTCATCATCATCATCATTATTATTATTATTATTATTATTATTATGATTATTATTATTATTATATTTTTATCTGATTATTAAGTAGTGTAACGATTCGGAGCAATCACACTTAATGTAAACTGCACTACAGGGTGCCATCTAGGCATTTGAACCTAGAAAAATTTATAAAGTAGGCAGATACGTAAGTCAAAAAATTTTTTTTTTTTTTTTAAATTTTGATTCCGGTCGTTAGCCCATGTCACTAGCTCAGTGGAATAGCAGAGATTTAATAATATAATCTAAGAGTATATATAAAAAAAGAATAATATAAGCCACTGCCAGTAATTAACATACAAATATTTATTTACGCACATATATATATATATATATATATATATATATAAGATTTAAAATTATTTTAGTATTAGTTTACATTTCAAAATTTAACCTACATTTTTAACTTTGATTTTTGACTTTAATTAACATTTACTTACTATTATATTCTAATTTTACATTTTTAATTAAGTTTGCACAGATAAATTTATGAAAGCTTGTTTATAATGTTGAATATAGGTCGGTTACATAGATTTCATGGTCAAAAACATTTCAAAATAAACATAAATGATCAAAATACAAAATTATTGATTACTGACAATTGCCAAGGGAAATTTATACGTAACCCAATAGTATTCACCATAAGATACTTGCATTGTCACCAATAACTTAAAAGGCATCCGAATAAATACATTTTAGATACTCACCGTAAGGTATCATTATTTATCGAATGTCTATATATTTTGATCAAATATGAAAACCCAAAACATACTTAACCGATAACCAATCCATGCAAGCGTCTATAAACAACTTAAATTTAATGCATTTTTATTTAGGGTCGAGTATGAATAGACTACATAAATTTGCTTTTGAAAATAAACATTCTATCCCTATTTAACCTTAGGCTAAAATTCGCAGTCAAACTGGCATCAATCCATCTGATATATTGATGTATTCAATGTAATTCAGAATACGGCAGCACCAAAAAGATTAAGAAAGACATTGACTCTCAATCAGATAGGAATATTACATCTATCTAATGAGAAGAACAAAAAAAAAAACTCCATAGAAAGGAACTGCGTTCTCTGTCTTATAATTCCTTCCATAGGAAAACGGGTGAGTGTGGCGTATATATAAACAATTTTGCCAGTAGCAAATCTCCGACTACATCTACTAACTACATCAATATATCCAATCCATTGACCCAATCTAACAAATGACATAAATAACCTAAGATTACCCTCCCCTAATATAACTTTACAAATCTATACAGCCATTCATGCCCGACTTAAGTTTAACATTTATATCATTTAACTTAACGGAAAACAGAAACCATAATAAAACTTAAAGAACAAAAAATAAATAAATGGAAATGATTTTACAAAATAATTACATTAAATAAAATTATAACTAATTAATAAATAACGTTGGTCAGATAGGATAATATTGCAATCATTTAAATATGGAAAGTTTTAATTTAATGTTCATTATTTATAAAGTTATTACGGTTTACAACAGTTCATCTTTATCCATTACTTGCCATGAATGTGAATTCCCACGCCGTCCTCAAAAGATTGGTATCCATTTACCGTTGTTTTATTTATTGATTCGGAGGTTTTTTTAGTTCAGTTGGTCCTCAATGTAGAAAATGATCGTTCATTTCTCTTTTCTTTAACAGCTGAAAGAATTGACAGTGTGTCTGTCAATCCCTTCACCTCCAACTCCGTACTACTACATATCTCTCACATCGTAATTAATCATTCACTACTAATAATTTCCAAACTTGTCCTTTTATACGTATTCAAAGGATTGACTTGGCATTATGTCATCGATGTGATGATCCTTTCGCTGAGGTCCGATTTCCTGATGGATTTCTTTCATTGGCTATTTGTTTCTATTGTTTTCCTATCTGACCAATGTTTTTACATTTAAATGCCCAAGGCTGGTTTACATTTAACTAATTAACAATCATTTCCATTTCTGATTAATTAACCTGTTTTCCAAATCAAAGATATATTTTTATCTCTAAATCTTTTTAAGTTTTTGTTTTTAAAATACCTTTTCTATTTTTAATACAGTTTTATTTTAATAATTTTTTTTTATCTGTGCGATTTAATATATCCGAGTTTAAGATGATATTTAATTTCACTTTTTAATTCTTAAAGAAACTTTTTAAATGCGAACTTTTTAATTTACTTTCATGTTTAATAAATATAAAAAAAAAACAATGTAATGAACGTCTGTGCTCGTTACAGTAGTAAATATAATTCCAAATTATTAATTAGATTAAATGTAGGAATATTATCTTTTACTGTTATTATTTTGAGGTGTAGTTGAGTATAATGTAAAATCCTCATCATATTTGGCCATAGGATTTTTCAATTAATATGCTAATTTATTTTATAGAACCTGAGATGATATATTTTTCAATAGTAGAAAATTAAAATTTATTATTATTATAGTTAATTTATTTAATATATTTTAAGGTCATAAGAATGCTATAGATTTATATTATTATTTGAATAAAAAGGTAATAGTGTAAGGATGCCATTAAGATTATGTCCTTACAGAGATATTCTCAATGTTTTCCAAGTACTATATATTTTGGTAAATGTCTCATAATTATTATTAGTACATTATATTATTTGATTATTTAACTGAACCATATAATAATAATTATTAAATTTTGGAGCTAGTCTAATGGTAGAAATTATCTTAAGATATTATTAGTACATTTTCTTGATATATTAAAATCAGCATTTAGCTGGATGATTATTTTTAAACATCACTTGATCGTTTAGTGAGGGTACAACATATACAAATATATATATATATATATATATATAATAACAATGAAATCGTGTATATCATATGACTTATACAACTTGTGTATACCAATATGTAATATAAAGGGCATGCTAGATCTAAACAAGCTTATCCCCAGACAATTCTTCTTATCCTTGATTATTTAAATCTCACTATCCATAGTGTTAAAAATGGTGACCCAAGTTTGGTTTGCTGATGAAAACATACTTATGACCGGTCACATTAGGTATGAAGCCCTTATATCTCTCTTACAATATGTCTTGTGCCCTGTCAATAAGACAATGACCACTAGAAACATGATAATTCCCTAAATTAGCTGTACTGTTATTTTATCTAGAAACAATTTGTTCCCTATATTATTTCTAGTTATGTTTAATTAATATTAGCAATTATGAGACCAACTTATCCTATTAACAAGATCATATACCTTTTAGCATTAAACAAATACCCAGATATTTGTTCAATGGCATAAGAATACTAAGATGCTCCTCCTTATTAAGTATTTAAATATTTACATAACTAAAATTAATACTTCATAAAGTATTATAAATTATTATGGTTAATCATTAATTGTAAGTTTAATTCATTAATAAGTTTAAACTATCATAATATATTAGTATTACTACTTTTATTGGTTATAATTAATAATAATAATAATAATATTATACTAAGGAGATCTCAGGATTATTATTGATTTTTAATTAACTATTCATTCTACCTATATGATATCAAGACAGATTTTACTTATTTCCATAGGTAGTGTATCCATTAAGAAAATGTTACCTACCTTAATCTATAACAAAATTACACTACTATTTTATATTTATATTCTCTAATATTTAATAATAACTAACTATTTGTATCTAAATTGTATTCATATTTAAAACTATATGTAATAACTAATATATACACTAATTTACTATTAATAAACATACATTAATAACTTTGCAATATATTTTATCAATGACTTATGTGATCAAGATAGTTTGCGATAATTTAAGATATGTTTTAAGAAATGTTTTCTTAAATAATTGTTATACATTACCTTGTACTGGATTAATTGATTATTCAAATCTTAAACTGTAAGCTTTGGTTAAAGAGAATATTACAGTTCATATTTTCTGATGATGGTATAGTGATGACGATTATAACAAAAGAATGCATTTCAAATACATAATTCAATTTTCATGCAATAAATATAATAATATTATTTACAAGATCTTTCAATAAATATTATAAATTACAATGTAGCTTAATAAATAATATTAATAAAATTATATAACAATATAATGCAATAACATACATAAACATTCAATTATTTTTTTGTTTAACTTGTCTAAAGCTTGCTCAGTTATCTCTTCCCATTGGTTATTGATCCTACAAATGTGCCACCTCCATTTTCAAGTTTTTGGATTGCTGATTTATGGAAATCGGTTATTAAGTTGATACCCTCGGTTCAAGTTGTGCTTGATGGGAAATTAACATTCTGGGATATTTATAACTTAAAATTTCCACATAGAGTTTAGTAAGTGTTTCAAATAAAGTTCTCTTGCATAAACTGAAACTTCTTTTCATTGAAGCAAGACATGTTGATTTTGTACTTAAACTGAATTTAAATGCTCTCCCAACAAGTTATTTTTAGTGATCAGCAGAGGCTTCATTATGATTTCATCTCTGTGTCAGTTGTGTAGATTATATGATGAGACAATAGTCCATATTTTCTATATTTGTCCTGCTTTTAAGTTGATTAGGGACTTTATTGTTGCATATGTCTCTCTGGACCTTAGGGATGCTCTTTCTGTTTCTAATACCCTCAAAAAGGGATCTTTTGCAGCAATAAGATTATCTATATGTATAACATTTTCTTTATGGTTGACACATTGTAGGCTCATCTTTGGTCATTCTCAGGACTCGGCTCTAACTGTTTTTATCAAGCTTCTTGACCAAGTCAAGCAGCAAGATGCTCTACTTTCGCCTGTGATTCTACATGATGATACTTGGGTGAAAGTTTTATTTTCCTCTTAATCTTATTAAGATACCCTTTTCTCTGTATTGATTTTTTCAAGTTTCATTCTGAATGCTATATAATTTTTTATAAAGTTTAACTGTATATTACTATGTTACTATGTTTAATAAATTTATTTTAAAACAACATTCAAATATTTCTATACCCTTTAATTACAGTTACAGAGATTTAAAATTCAATAGTCCCCACTCATAAGAGATGGTGTTATTATTATATTTAACTTTCTTTTTTAATAATACTCATTATCCCTTATAGATGATACTTAAAAATTATAAGAATATCTATTCAATATATGGATTATTGTTTTATTTCTTAATTAATATATTATTATTGTGCTACTATGAAATATTACATATTTATCTGTGTTTATATTTTATGATATTTACCATTTGGTCTTTTTTACATTGCACTAAGAAGATATTAATACAATAATTATGAAATGATTAATTTATTTTCGGACATCATACTCAATTTAACTCAATGCAAAAAGAGAGACTTTTGTACTGTAAAATATCAAATGTGACAACTTATTTTCTCCTAAACTATTTATCAATCTACAATTTTTGATGTTATGCTAATGGTTAGTGGAATTCTTTTTGGTGCATTCTGAAATAAGAAAACCGTATCTTCATTTTATCTAAACAACTCAGATAATAACTTCTATTTTCAAGCTATACCTTTTTCATACATTTCTAATAAATAATAACCTACAAATAATTACATACTAAGATAAATTATAACTTCATTATATTTATTTTAAATTATTTATAGTTAAGCATAGGATCAAATTTAAAGACCACAATTTATCATTTCAGTATTATATTTGAACACAGACATATCCCATCTTCTTGTAATACACATATGTAACTATTTTTATATGTATGTTTCACTAACTCATTGTTTATATCTATTTATTTTAATTTTTTAAGGATATTTAGTAAAGCAACAACAACAACAAAAAAACAATTATCTACATAGATAAATAAATTAAATCACCAATTTTTCTACATTTATTTATCCCCCATGTAGATAACGATTATTTTAAAGTGTAAAATTAAACTATATCCATATATGTTACATGTTTTTTTTTCTTTTTTAAAATATAAGTTCATCTTCAAAAAAGTTTAATTTTTAATTGTACTCCAATCCTTCCAAATGCTATAGACTAGTAACACATCAACATTCCTACGACTTCTGCTCCTTTGTTCTCATAAGAATATCACAAAAGTATACAATTCAATCATTGACAATTTTTGAGTTTTATTTTCTTTTCTTGCCAATCATATATTATCTTTAAACTGCATACTGTATTTTATTCATATAATTCTCTATATATATATATATATATATATATATATATATATATATATATATATATATATATATATATATATATATATATATATATATATATATATATATATATATATATATATATAAGTCATTACTAAATTTTATTATACATAAAAATTATCCTAAAATTAAAAATGATCCATTCATAACTTTTATAGCTTTGGGATGTTCATTAAGATGCACTTTTATATGGTCTCATCTAATACTAAATATATTTTTTCAAACATAAATATTTTCTCCATTATTCATTACTAATTTAATGTTAATTACCTTTAAAAAACATATTTAACTTTATCAGAAATAATTTTATTTTTATTCACTCATCAATTTTGACATAATCTTGTCCACATACTATGATAGTCATGGTGCATAAAAATTAATCTTGTGTATTAATTAAATTATGTATTAAAGTAACACTCATGGTGTTTTCCTTGATTTCATTTATTACTTTACAAAACATCAGAGTGAATTTACAATATTTTCTTTCACTCTTCCAATATTTTTTCTAATATAATGACTCCAATGTATTTTCTGAAAACTAAGGAATTGTTGAGTTTCAACAGTAGAGATTTAACTTAAAACACTTCTTCATTTTAACAAACTTTAGAATATATAGTTTAAATTTTCAAGTAGATCAAAATCAATTACTTTTTCCAAAAAAAAAAAAAATAAGATTTAAAAAAATTAAACAAAATTTTAGAGAAAAACGAAGATACTTTTTTTTTTCCAATCCGTATTCTTTCTTTACTCCTTCTATTCTTTTATCTCAAATTTTTTTTTGGAACCATCATCTTCTGGTTGTTAATATATGCCAAATTGAACCCTCCCATGGGGTAATTCTTCTCCTCACTAATTACATGTCATTTAACTATTATTAAGACACATATTATCTATTTATAATATTTACTAGTGTTGAAAAAATGAATACCTTTCAAAAAACTTAATAAAACTACAATTTAGGTCATTTAAATTTTATTTTTATATTGACTAAATCCCAATTTTATAAGCTTTTTTATCATAAAATTTATAACATAAATCTTAATTATTTATTTTTTAAAATAAATTAAGATTTCACCAGAAATAGTTATTTTATAGCAGGAAATATGCACATACAGAATTACCTGTCTATATAATGCATATTTTATATATAAGATTAGATTTGAGATTCCCTACAAATTTAAATATCATTAAACAATTAATTATTGACAAATTTTATTAAGCTACATTATATTATTTTATCTCTTACATACCTTTTACAATAAATAATTTACCCAACATTTATAGCTTTTAAGTTACTTTAAATTAACTAATATCAGGTTTAAACCCTAAAACAACTGAAATGACATTTATTTTTTATAGTTTAATAAACACATATTTTTGCTGTTCTAAAATTTAGAATAATAAAGCTTAAAATTTATTCCCAATTTATTTTATGATATGTACCAATAAAAAGGGCACAATATATATATGCAAATTTATAAATAAATATTTAAAAATACAGTATTTGAAAAAGCTACATGTTAGTTGAAAGCGCTTCTAAGTGACGGTTAGACATATATTTTTTATAAGCTTTTAAATACTGTATTTTTAAATATTTATTTATAAATTTGCATATGTTATTTTGAAAAAATACAGATATTGATTTATTATATATATATATATATATGTGTGTGTGTGTGTGTGTAAAAATATTATGATTCGATGTCTATATTTTTAAAGCAATATACATAATTATATAACTGAATATTTGTAAATACAGTAACTAAATAATTTAAAAATGTTATCCACTTAGGAGCACTTTCAATTATCCCAGTAATCTGTGTCAACTAAAGCTTTGAAATGCTAAATTTCCCACAATTCTGTGACCTTAATGTTTGCTGCTTGCCTGTTAATTAAGGCATGTTTATAATTGTATATTAGCATAGCCTCCTTTATTTTTCTTTTATTGTTATTTTTCAATTTGCAATATTTTTACACTGTTGAAATTAAAGTCAAAACCATAAATACATGATTTCTTATGGTTGTAAAAAACAGATGCTGAAGTATTATTATCTACTATGCAATTTTATTTCGATTTCTGAACACGTTTTAATAATAGCAAGTGTTCTTTAGTTCTTTTTTCCAACGTACATCTAGATGTCCCTATATATTTACTGCCACACCTACATATCCATTTATAAATGACACAATTTTTATTTATAAATGAGGTTTTATCTTTGGAGTTATTTATTAATTTGTTTAATGTAGGAGGTGTATAAAATGCAACATCACTTATATCTTTATAAATTTTCCTTATAAACTTTACTTGATAATTTGAAATATATAGGATTGATATCCATATTTTTTTAATTAGCAGGTGAATCAATATTATTATTAAAATTTCTATTTTTATATTTTGTATTAAAATCTCTAATAATATTATATATGTGATTATAACTATAACCAACATTTAATAATTCATTTGAATATATTTCAATATTTTTGCGTTTATCTGATGAATATTTGTGAAGACTATTATTTCTAAATAAGAAGGACTTCATACCTGCCATTTTGTGTGACATTGGCACTTTTGATTTATATGGAATATATCCTCTTTTTATTATTAGTTTAATGATCATACAGTAATCCAGCATGCCTTAATTCCTAGTTATTTTAAGATGAAGAAACTTAACGCACATTAAATCTTCCTCTCTTTTATCCATCTTAGGCCTTTCAAATCATTCAATTCCTCAAACAACTCATTAATTGTATTTGGTTTACCACATACAACAACATCATCAACATATTGATAATATGCAGTAATATTATTATTATTATTATTATTATTATTATTATTATTATTATTATTATTATTATTATTATTATTATTATTATTATTATTATTATTATTATTATTATTATTATTATTATTATTATTATTATTATTATTATTATTATTATTATTATTATTACTATTATTATTATTATTATTATTATTATTATTATTATTGTTGTTGTTGTTGTTGTTGTTGTTGTTTTTATTATTATTATTATTATGTTTCAACGGTAAGCTTTATTTGTCTTAAAGGGTTACAAGAGTTTACATACATTGGATTGCTGGGTTTACATGGGCAATCCGTAGTTGAAGGTTTACATATATTAAAATGGATTTATTGTTTTACACAGGATTACAGGAATTTAACATACTGCGAATTACTTACATGGTTTTAATAACTTGGATTGCTGTGGTTACATGGGGAATCCATAGATATAGGTTTACATATATAAAAGTTGATTTATTGTTTTTCATGAGATTACAAAAAAGTTCTCATGCTGTGGATTAGTTACAAGGGTTTTTACTTGGCTTAGATTGCTGTGGTTTTGTCAACAATCCATAGATAAAGGTTTATGTATGTAAAAGTTTATTTATGCTGTGGATTAGTTAGAATGGTTTTACATAGTTTATATTGCTGTGGTTACATGGGTAGTCTGTAGTTGTAGTTTTACACATGTAAAAGTTCTTTTATTCATTTACACAACATTGTATAAATTTTACATGTTCTGGACTACTATATTTAGAAATGCAATCCAAGTTAGTTCTATATGTGGTTGAGTTGCCTTGGTAACAAAGATGAGGACTAGAAATTTTCATAGTAGTGTGGCAATTATCTGTGAAGTCTGGCCTGGTGTTGTGAAATCAATGTCAGAATTTTTATTTTTAGGGTATCTTCTTTGGATCACCAGGTTTTCTCTTGGTTTCATTGACAATGTGGGTTGGGGAAAGTGTCAGTGTGTTTGGGAGGCATGGTGGGATTGCCATCCCTATTTTCTTGTGCATTTAAATATATGAGTGTTGCAGAGGGGTGGGGTGGTACAGCTATGTTAGAATTGGTTGCAATTGTTAAGTTGGACTTTGTGGTAAGCTTGTCAGACTCTGGATCTGTGTGTAAGAGGTCAGAGATGAGTAAGGCTTTTGGTAAAGTTTAAGAATGAGATCCATGTGTAGAGAGTTTTGATATCCAGACAAGGCTGGTGGTACAGCTATTTTCAAACTGGTTGCAACTGGTGAGTTAGAGTTTGTGGTTGGTTGGTCTCTGACTCTGGGTCTGTTAGAGTTGGTGACGAAATAAGGCTTTTCATATGATTTAGTGTGAGATTCATGGTTAGTGTCCAGGAAAATTTTTAGGCAGGTAGTTAGGCTCATTATTGATATTAGAAGTAGCATGTTTTTTTTTGAAATTATCTAGTAACTTGATGATAGTTGAAGATTTGAACAGAAAATTGGAAATCAGTAATCAACTGATAGGTAATTGAAATATGTATATAAGTTTTTTTTTAGCCTAAAGATTTGACTACCTTTTAATCATAAACAGCCAGGGCTTATTAACTCAATTGTGAGCAAATGAATTAATTGCTAAGAACATGAAATGGAACTTTATTACTAAACAAAGATTAGTGATTGCTACAATAACATTAAAATAAATGTATGCCTGACTGACCTTTGGACTTTGAAAATCTATGTTGGTATTATTGTGGGCAAACACTGGTCATGCATTGGTTTTTTTTTTTTAAATTATCATTAGGTAACTTGATTTCAATTGGAAGTGTGAATAAAAATGTAATAATCAACTGAGTAAAGGTATATTATTATCTTGAGTTAGAATAATACTGTGAATTTTTTTAAGCATAAAAAAAAAAAAAAAACGAAGCTATATTTGTAAGTGAATTACTTGCGGGGAAATTTGTAACTGATTTTTTTTTTTTTTTTCAAAACAAAATTCTGACTTTGCAATTAATAAAATTAAAAATTGGCTTGCGTTTGACTGAACTCTGGATTTTGAAACTCTGTGCTGATAATGTTGGCGGTAAGCAACTGGTCATGTGTGATTACTTTGTCTCCATATTGTTTTTCAAAATTATCATTGGATAACTTGATTTTAATTAAATTTTTGAATGAAAAATGCAATACAATAGTATTAAACAATTATCAACTCATTGGAAATTGAAAAAGGTATATCAGAATAAAGTTTTTATCTTGCCAGGTTTAAACTTTGAGTACCTTTGGAACATGAAAACTAAAGCATACTGACATGGTTGTGAACAAATGGACCTTTGCTGCTGAACTTTTATTATTATTATTATCATCATCATCATCATCATCATCATCATCATCATCATTATTATTATTATTATTATTATTATTATTATTATTATTATTATTATTATTATTACTATTATTATTATTATTATTATATTATTATTATTATTATTATTATTATTATTATTATTATTATTATTATTATTATTACTATTATTATTATTATTATTATATTTTTATCTGATTATTAAGTAGTAAATATAATTCCAAATTATTAATTAGATTAAATGTAGGAATATTATCTTTTCATGTTATCATTTTGAGGTGTAGTTGAGTATAATGTAAAATCTTCATCATATTTGGCCATAGGATTTTTCAATTAATATGCTAATTTATTTTATAGAGCCTGAGATGATATATTTTTCAATAGTAGAAAATTAAAATTAATTATTATTATAGTTAATTTATTTAATATATTTTAAGGTCATAAGAATGCTATAGATTTATATTATTATTTGAATAAAAAGGTAATAGTGTAAGGATGCCATTAAGATTATGTCCTTACAGAGATATTCTCAATGTTTTCCAACTACTATATATTTTGCTAAATGTCTCATAATTATTATTAGTACATTATATTATTTGATTATTTAACTGAACCATATAATAATAATTATTAAATTTTGGAGCTAGTCTAATGGTAGAAATTATCTTAAGATATTATTAGTACATTTTCTTGATATATTAAAATCAGCATTTAGCTGGATGATTATTTTTAAACATCACTTGATCGTTTAGTGAGGATACAATATATATATATATATATATATATATATATATATATATTATATATATATATATATATATGCTACTACAATATATATATATATAATAACAATGAAATCATGTATATCATATGACTTATACAGCTTGTGTATACCAATATGTAATATAATGGGCATTCTAGATCTAAACAAGCTTATCCCTTGACAATTCTTCTTATCCTTGATTACTTAAACCTCACTATCCATAGTGTTAAAAATGGTCACCCAACTTTAGTTTGTTGATGAAAACATACTTATGACCTGTCACATTGTGTATGAAGCCCTTATGTCTCTCTTACAATATGTATTGTGCCTTGTCAATAGGACAATGACTCCTAGAAACATGATAATTCCCTAAATTAGCTGTACTGTTATTTTATCTAGGGACAATTTGTTCCCTATATTATTTCTAGTTATGTTTAATTAATATTAGCAATTATGAGACCAATTTATCCTATTAACAAGATCATATACCTTTTAGCATTAAACAAATACCCAGATATTTGTTCAATGGCATAAGAATACTAAGATGATCCTCCTTATTAAGTATTTAAATATTTACATAACTAAAATTAATACTTCATAAAGTATTATAAATTATTATGGTTAATCATTAATTGTAAGTTTAATTCATTAATAAGTTTAAACTATCATAATATATTAGTATTACTACTTTTATTGGTTATAATTAATAATAACAATAATAATAATATTATACTAAGCAGATTTCAGGATTATTATTGATTTTTAATTAACTATTCATTCTACCTATATGATATCAAGACAGATTTTACTTATTTCTATAGGTAGTGTATCCATTAAGAAAATGTTACCTACCTTAATCTATAACAAAATTACACTACTATTTTATATTTATATTCTCTAATATTTAATAATAACTAACTATTTCTATCTAAATTGTATTCATATTTAAAACTATATGTAATAACTAATATATACACTAATTTATAAACATAAGTTAATAAACATACATTAATAACTTTGCAATATATTTTATCAATGATTTATGTAATCAAGATAGTTTGCAATAATTTAAGATCTCTTTTAAGAAATGTTTTCTTAAATAATTGTTATACATTACCTTGTACTGGATTAATTTATTATTCAAATCTTAAACTGTAAGCTTTGGTTAAAGTGAATATTACAGTTCATATTTTCTGATGATGGTATAGTGATGATGATTATAACAAAAGAATGCATTCCAAATACATAATTTAATTTTCATGCAATAAATACAATATTATTTACAAGTTCTTTCAATAAATATTATAAATTACAATGTAGCTTAATAAATAATATTAATGAAATTATATAACAATATAATGGAATAACATACATAAACATTCAAATATTTTTTTTGTGTAACCTGTCTAAATCTTGCTCAGTTATCTCTTCCCTTTGGTTATTGATCCTACAAATGTGCCACCTCCATTTTCAAGTTATTGGATTGCCGATTTATGGAAGTCGGTTATTAAGTTGATACCCTGGGTTCAAGTTGCGCTTGATGGGAAATTAACATTCTGGGATATTTATAAATTAAAATTATCACATAGAGTTCATTAAGTGTTTCAAATAAAGTTCTTTTGCATAAAATGAAACTTCTTTTCATTGAAGCAAGACATGTTGATTTTGTACTTAACTGAATTTAAATGCTCTCCCAACAAGTTATTTTTAGTGACCAGCAGAGGCTTCATTAGGAATTCATCTCTGTGTCAGTTGTGTAGATTATATGATGAGACAATACTCCATATTTTCTATATTTGTCCTGCTTTTAAGTTGAATAGGGACTTCATTGTTGCAAATGTCTCTCTGGACCTTAGGGATGCTCTTTCAGTTTCTAATACACTCAAGAAGGGATCTTTTGCAGCAATAAGATTATCTATATTTATAACATTTTCTTTATGGTTGAAACATTGTAGGCTCTTCTTTGGTCATTCTCAGGACTCAGCTCTAACTGTCTTTATCAAGCTTCTTCACCAAGTCAAGCAGCGAGACTCTCTGCTTTTGCCTGTGAGTCTACATGATGATACTTGGGTGAAAGTTTTATTTTCCTCTTAATCGTATTAAGATACCCTTTTCTCTACTTTGATTTTTTCATGTTTCATTCTGAATGATATCTAATTTTTTATAAAGTTTAACTGTATATTACTATGTTACTATGTTTAATAAATTTATTTTAAAACAACATTCAAATATTTCTATCCCCTTTAATTACAGTTACAGAGATTTAAAATTCAATAGTCCCCACTCATAAGAGATGGTGATATTATTATAATTGTCTTTTTTTTTTTTAATTATACTCATTATCCCTTATAGATGATACTTAAAATCTATTCAATATATGGATTATTGTTTTATTTCTTAATTAATATATTATTGTGCTACTATGAAATATTACATATTTATCTGTGTTTATATTTTATGATATTTACCATTTGGTCTTTTTTACATTGCACTAAGAAGATATTAATACAATAATTATGAAATGATTAATTTATTTTCGGACATCATACTCAATTTAACTCAATGCAAAAAGAGAGACTTTTGTACTGTAAAATATCAAATGTGACAACTTATTTTCTCCTAAACTATTTATCAATCTACAATTTTTGATGTTATGCTAATGGTTAGTGGAATTCTTTTTGGTGCATTCTGAAATAAGAAAACCGTATCTTCATTTTATCTAAACAACTCAGATAATAACTTCTATTTTCAAGCTATACCTTTTTCATACATTTCTAATAAATAATAGCCTACAAATAATTACATACTAAGATAAATTATAACTTCATTATATTTATTTTAAAGTATTTATAGTTAAGCATAGGATCAAATTTAAAGATCACAATTTATCATTTCAGTATTATATTTGAACACAGACATATCCCATCTTCTTGTAATACACATATGTAACTATTTTTATATGTATGTTTCACTAACTCATTGTTTATATCTATTTATTTTAATTTTTTAAGGATATTTAGTAAAGCAACAACAACAACAAAACAATTATCTACATAGATAAATAAATTAAATCACCAATTTTTCTACATTTACTTATCCCCCATGTAGATAACGATTATTTTAAAGTGTAAAATTAAACTATATCCATATATGTTACATGTTTTTTTCTTTTTTAAAATATAAGTTCATCTTCAAAAAAGTTTAATTTTTAATTTTACTCCAATCCTTCCAAATGCTTTAGACTAGTAACACATCAACATTCCTACGACTTCTGCTCCTTTGTTCTCATAAGAATATCACAAAAGTATACAATTCAATCATTGACAATTTTTGAGTTTTATTTTCTTATCTTGCCAATCATATATTATCTTTAAACTGCATACTGTATTTTATTCATATAATTCTCATATATATATATATATATATATATATATATATATATATATATATATATATGATAATTATAGTAATGACTTATATATATATATATATATATATATAAGTCATTACTAAATTTTATTATACATAAAAATTATACTAAAATTAAAAATGATCCATTCACAACTTTTATAGCTTTGGGCTGTTCATTAAGATGCACTTTTATATGGTCTCATCTAATACTAAATATATTTTTTCAAACATAAATATTTCCTCCATTATTCATACTAATTTAATTTTAATTATCTTTAATAACATATTTAACTTTATCAGAAATAATTTTATTTTTATTCACTCATCAATTCTGACATAATCTTGTCCACATACTATGATAGTCATGGTGCGTAAAAATTAATCTTGTGTATTAATTAAATTATGTATTAAAGTAACACTCATGGTGTTTTCCTTGATTTGATTTATTACTTTACAAGACATCAGAGTGAATTTACAATATTTTCTTTCACTCTTCCAATATTTTTTCTAATATAATGACTCCAAGGTATTTTCTGAAAACTAAGTAATTGTTTAGTTTCAACAGTAGAGATTTAACTTTGTACACTTCTTCATTTTAACAAACTTTAGAATATATAGTTTAAATTTTCAAGTAGATCAAAATCAATTACTTTTTAAAAAAAGATTTAAAAAAATTAAACAAAATTTTAGAGAAAAACGAAGATAGTTTTTTTTTCCAATCCATATTCTTTCTTTTCTCCTTCTATTCTTTTATCTCAAATTTTTTTTTTGGAACCATCATCTTCTGGTTGTTAATTTATGCCAAATTGAACCCTCCCATGGGGTAATTCTTCTCACTAATTACATGTCATTTAACTATTATTAAGACACATATTATCTATTTATAATATTTACTAGTGTTGAAAAAATGAAAACTACAATTTAGGTCATTTAAATTTTATTTTTATATTGACTAAATCCCAATTTTATAAACTTTGTTATCATAAAATTAATAACATAAATCTTAATTATTTATTTTTTAAAATAAATTAAGATTTCACCAGAAATATTCATTTTATAACAGGAAATATGCACATACAGAATTACCTGTCTACATAATGCATATTAGATATATAAGATTAGATTTGAGATTCCCTACAAATTTAAATATCATTAAACAATTAATTATTGACAAATATTATTAAGCTACATTATATTATTTTATCTCTTATATACCTTTTACAATAAATAATTTACCCAACATTTATAGCATTTATATTACTTTAAATTAACTAATATCAGGTTTAAACCCTAAAACAACTGAAATGACATTTATTTTTTATAGTTTAATAAACACATATTTTTACTGTTCTAAAATTTAGAATAATAAAGCTTAAAATTTATTCCCAATTTATTTTATGATATGTACCAATAAAAAGGGCACAATATATATATATATATATATTGTAACGGGCACATACATATGTTACATTATTTTTTATTAGTAAACATAAAAAAAAAAAGTTCGCCAATAAAAATTTATTTTTTAAGAATTAAAAATTGAAAATTAAAAAATCATCTTAAACTTGCATATATATATAAAATCGCACAGATAAATAATTATTAAAATAAAACTTTATTAAAAAAAGAGTAGTTTAAAACTAAATTTTCAGAAAAGATTTAGAGATAAAAATATATGTTTAAGTTTGAAAACAAATTAAATAATCTTTTGTAAATGGAAATGAATGTTTTAATTAGTAAACTAGCCTTTGGGCATTTAAATGTATAAGCATCGGTCAAATAGGAAACAATAGAAACTTTTAGCAAATGAAAAAAAATTATCGGGAAATCGGACCTCAATGAAAAAGTTTTCACCATCATGACGTAATGTTGAGTTAATCCACAAAATTATTATAAAAGGAAAGGTTTGAAAATAAAAGAGTTAATTAGTTATTACAATGTGACTATATGTGTTAGTGTGGAGTTGAAGGAGAAGGAATTGAAAAGATGCACTCTTCAATCCCTTCTGGTTTGTTAAAAAAAAAAAGAGAAATGATATCATTTTTTTCTACACTAAGGACCAACTAAACTAAAAGACCTCCGGATAAATAAATAAAAAACAATGGCTAACTCAAACAATCTTTTTAGGATGGCATGGGAATTCATGTCAAATGGCAAGCAACAGATAAACATGAACTATTTTAAATCGTAAGAAAGAACTTTATAATTAATGAACATTAAATTAAAAACTTTCCATATTTAAAATAATTAAGAAATAGAATCTTATCTGACCAACATTATTTATTAATTAGTTATAATTTTATTTAATGTATTTATTTTGTAAAATCATTTTCATTTATTTATTTATTTGTTCTTTAAGTTTTGTTATGATTTCAGTTTTTCATTAAACTAGTTATATAAATATTAAACTTAAGTTGGGCGTGGATGGCTATATAGAATTGTAAAGTTATATTAGGGGAGGGTAATCTTAGGTTATTCATTTCTTAGTTGAATTAGGTCAATGGATTGGATATATTGGTGTAATTAGTAGATGTAGTATGAGATTTTCTATGGTCAGAATCGCTATTATACACCACACACACTCATTTTGCCTATGGGAGGAATTATAAGATGGAGACCACAGTTCCTTCCTATGGAGTTTTTTTTTATTGTTCTCATCATCAGATAGATGTAATATTCCTATCTGATGAGAAGCAGTTTCTTCTCTTAACCTAATTGTGCTGCTGTATTCATATTACATTGAACACATCGATATATCAGATGGATTGAAGTTTGGTTTGACTGCGAACCTTTGGCCTAGGGTTAAACAAGGATTGAATATTTTCTTTTCAAATGCAAATCTATGTAGTTTATTCATACTCGATTCTCTAAATAAAGATGAATTAAATTTAAGTTGGGTATAGACGCTTGCATGGGTTCGTTACCGGTTGATTATGTTTTTGATTTTCACATTCGATCAAAATATATATAGACATTCGGTAAATACCGATACCTTATGGTGAGTTTCTAAAATGTATTTATTCGAATGTCTTTTAAGTTATTGGTGTTAATGCAAGCATCTTATGGTGAATGCTATTGGGTTACTTATAAATTTCCATCTGCAATTGACGGTATCAATGATTTTGCATTTTGATCGTTTATGTTTATTTTGGAATGTTTTTGACTGTGGAATCTATGTAACTGATCTATACTCAACATTTTTAAACAAATCTGTGCAAACTAATAATAGTATAAAATTTAAAATGTAAATTAAAAATCTAAAATAAAAGTAAAAATAATGTTAAATGTTATATATATATATGCATAAATAAATTTTTGTATGTTATATATATATATGCATAAATAAATTTTTGTATGTTAATTACTGGCAGTGGCTTATTTTATTTATTTTTTAATATTGAAATATAATTAGGTAAGATATTATATTATTATATCTCTGCTACTCCCTGAGCTAGTGACTTGGGCTAATGACAGGATATCAAATTATATAAATAAAAATAGAAAAAAATTTTTTTTTGACTTATGTATCTGCCTACTTTATAAATTTTTCTAGGTTCAAATGCCTAGATGGCACTCACATTAAGTTCTATTCTCCGGATCATTATAATATATATGCAAATTTATAAATAAATATTTAAAAATACAGTATTTGAAAAGGCTACAAGTTAGTTGAAAGCGCTCCTAAGTGACGGTTAGACATATATTTTTTATAAGCTTTTAAATACTGTATTTTTAAATATTTATTTATAAATTTGCATATATTATTTTGAAGAAATACAGACATTGATTTATAATATATATATATATATATATAAATATATATGTGTGTATGTGTGTGTAAAAATATTATGATTCAATGTCTGTATTTTTAAAGTAATATATGTAATTATATAACTGAATATTTGTAAATACAGTAACTAAATAATTCAAAAATTGTATCAACTTAGGAGCACTTTCGATTATCCCAGTAATCTGTGTCAACTAAAGCTTTGAAATGCTAACTTTCCCACAATTCCGTGACCTTAATGTTTGCTGCTTGCCCGTTAATTAAGTCATGTTTATATTTGTATATTAGCATAGCCTCCTTTATTTTTTTTTATTGTTATTTTTTTCAATTTGCAATATTTTTACACTGTTAAAATTGAAGTCAAAACGATAAATACATGATTTATTATGGTTGTAAAAAACAGATTCTGAAGTATTATTATCTACTATGCAATTTTGTTTCGATTTCTGAACACGTTTTAATAGTAGCAAGTGTTCTTTAGTTTTTTTTTCCAACGTACATATAGATTCCCCTATATATTTACTGCCACACCTACATATCCATTTATAAATGATACACTTTTTATTTATAAATGAGGTTTTATCTTTGGAGTTATTTATTAATTTGTTTAATGTAGGAGGTGTATAAAATGCAACATCACATATATAATTATAAATTTTCCTTATAAACTTTACTTGATAATTTGAAATATATGGGATTGATATCCATATTTTTTTATTAGCAGGTGGATCAATATTATTATTAAAAATTTTATTTTTATATTTTGTATTAAAATCTCTAATAATATTATATATGTGATTATAACTATATCCAACATTTAATAATTCATTTGAATATTTTTCAATATTTTGGCCTTTATCTGATGAATATTTGCGAAGACTATTATTTCTAAATAAGAAGAACTTCAGACCTGCCATTTTGTGTGACATTGGCACGTTTGATTTATATTGAATATAACCTCTTTTTACTATTAGTTTAATGATCATACAGTAATCCAGCGTGCCTTGATTCCTAGTTATTTTAAGATCAAGAAACAGAACGCACATTAAATCTTCATTTGTTTTTATCCATCTTAGGCATTTCAAATCATTCAATTCCTCAAACAACAACATCATCAACATATTGATAATATGCGGTAATATTATTATTATTATTATTATTGTTGTTGTTGTTTTATTATTATTATTATTATTATTATTATTATTATTATTATTATTATTATTATTATTATTATTATTATTATTATTATTATTATTATTATTATTATTATTATTATTATGAGGATGATGTTTCAACGGTAAGCTTTATTTGTCTTAAAGGTTACAAGAGTTAACATACATTGAATTGCTGGGTTTACATGGGCAATCCATAGTTGTAGGTTTACATATATAAAAATGGATTTATTGTTTTACATAGGATTACAGGAATTTTAACGTGCTGTGAATTAGTTACATGGTTTTAATAACTTGGATTGCTGTGGTTACATGGGGAATCCATAGATATAGGTTACAAATATAAAAGTTGATTTATTGATTTCCATGATATTACAAAAAAGTTCTCATGCTGTGGATTTGTTAAAAGGGTTTTTACTTGGCTTAGATTGCTGTGGTTTTGTCAGCAATCCATAGGTAAATGTTTATGTATGTAAAAGTTTATTTATGCTGTGGATTAGTTAGAATAGTTTTACATAGCTTAGATTGCTGTGGTTACATGGGTAGTCTGTAGTTGTAGTTTTACACATGTAAAAGTCGTTTAATTGATTTACACAACATTGTATAAATTTTACATGGTCTGGACTACTATATTTAGAGATGCAATCCAAGTTAGTTTTATATGTGGTTGAGTTGCCTTGGTAACAAAGACAAGGACTAGAAATTTCCATGGTAGTGTGGCAATTATCTGTGAAGTCTGGCCTGGTGTTGTGAAATCAATGTTAGTATTTTTATTTTTAGGGCATCTTCTTTGGATCACCAGGTTTTCTATTGGTTTCATTGACAATGTGAGTTGTGGAAAGTGTTGGTGTGGGTGGGAGGCATGGTGGGATTGCCATATCTATTTTCTGGTGCATTTTAACATATGAGTGTTGCAGAGGGGTAGGGTGGTACAGCTATGTTAGAATTATTTGCAATTTTTAAGTTGGACTTTGTGGTAAGCTTGTCAGCATTTGGGTCTGTGTGCTAGAGGTCAGAGATGAGTAAGGCTTTTGATAAAGTTTAAGGATGAGTTCCATGTGTAGAGTGTCCTGATATCCAGACAAGGCTGGTGGTACAGCTATGTTCAAACTGGTTAAAACTGTTGAGTTAGAGTTTGTGGTTGGTTGGTCTCTGACTCTGGTTCTGGCTATGTTAGAGTTGGTGGCCAAATAAGGCTTTTCATATGATTTAAGTGTGAGATTCATTGTTAGTGTCCAGACAAATTTTAGGCAGGTAGTTAGGCTGGTATTGATATTAGAAGTGACATGTTTTTTTTTTTTTTAAATTATCTAGTAACTTGATGATAATTGAAGATTTGAACAGAAACTTGGAAATCAGTAATCAACTGATTGGTAATTGAAAAAAGTATATAGTTTTTTTTTTCTAGCCTAAAGATTTGACTGCTTTATAATCATAAACAGCCAGGGCTTATTAACTCAATTGTGAGCAAATGAACTAATTGGTAAAAACATGAAATTGAATTTTATTACTAAACAAAGATTAGTAATTGCTACAATAACGTTAAAAATAAATGTATGCCTGACTGACCTTTGGACTTTGAAACTCTATGTTGGTATTACTGTGGGCAAACACTGGTCATCCAATGGCTTTTTTAAAAAAAAATATCATTAGGTAACTTGATTTCAATTGGAAGTGTGAATAAAAAATGTAATAATCAACTGATTAAAGGTATATTATTATCTTAAATTAGACTAATATTGTGAATTTTTTTAAGCATAAAAAAAAAACAAAGCTTGATTTGTAAGTGAATTACTTGCGGGAAATTTCTAACTGATTTTTATTTTTTTTTTCAAAACAAAAATCTGACTTTGCGATTAATAACATTAAAAATTGGCTTGCGTTTGACTGAACTTAGGATTTCGAAACTCTGTACTGACATGTTGGCTGTAAGCAACTGGTCATGTGATTACTTTGTCTCCATATTGTTTTTCAAAATTATTGTTGGCTAACTTGATTTTAATTAAATTTTTGAATGAAAAATGCAATACAAAAGTATTAAAGAATTATCAACTCATTGGAAATTGAAAAAGGTATATCAGGATATAGTTTTTATCCTGCCAGGTTTAAAATTTGAATACCTTTGGAACAAGAAAACTAAAGCATACTGACTTGGTTGTGAACAAATGGACCTTTGCTGCTGAACTTTTATTATTATTATTATTATTATTATTATTATTATTATTATTATTATTATTATTATTATTATTATTATTATTATTATTATTATTATTATTATTATTATTATTATTATTATTATTATTATTATTATTATTATTATTATTATTATTATTATTATTATTATGATGATGATGATGATGATGATGATGATGATGATGATGATGATGATGATGATGATGATGCTTATCCGAATTTTATTTGCTATTTTTTTCTAAAATGCTATTCTTCATTGGTGCATTGTAAATTTCCTTAGACTTTGTTCCCTTAGAAGACAGTTCTTCATAGATTTTTTTTCATTAATGAACTAAGGTGTTTATATATATATTTATAAGTATGAACTATATATGTATATATATATATATATACTTATAAAGGTAATTTTTATAAATTAAGGAAGGGTAGATAATACGTTATATTATTTCTCCTTTAGTATGTTCTGTTTATATTAATTATATGAAGGAGGAAATTATTATTAGAAAAAAAATGTTTATATGTAAAGTTATTTGTCAGATATGTTGATGATTGTTTATTTATAGTTGAAAATCATAAATTGAAGGAATTTGTAAATGAGTTTAATTGAAGGAATTTGTAAATGAATTTAATTGTTTTGGCCCTTCTATAAGATATGTGTTAGAATGAGGGGTGTTAGATTTTTGTAAGTTAAAACTTTAGATCTTTTGGTAATTAGAAATGTACAGACTAATTGTTTACTATGTAGTCATTTTGTTAAAAGTAGAAAATTAAGATCTCTAATTAAATCTGATAGCTATCAGTCTGTATCTCAGAAAGTAGCTGCTTAAAGGAATATTGTCATAGTAATAATAAATTAAATAATTCTAGTCGGGTAGCTTTGTTTCAGAAATGTCAATTTTATAAGGATGACATGATGGCTGGTTACTCCAATAAATTTGTTAAAATTATTTTATTTAATAGTAATATATGTAAGGATGTAAAGGATAGAGAAAAATATGATTTTATTTCTTTGCCATTTAAATTGTCTTCTTATAAAATTGTATTTAGGAATAGTAAATTGTTTGGAATTAAGAAAATTACTTGGAAAACGGGTTTTACATTGAATAATTTATTAAATAATACAAAGGAAATTTTCGATCCTTTGTTGTTTTTTTTTTTTTGTAAGAAGGTCTACATAGATCAGAGTAGTTTGAGTTTAGTAGAGGTAAAAATAGATATCTTAATTCTGCATTGTATGTCCATAAAAAAGATACAGACCACACTATTAATTTTGATGAAGCTAAGGTTGTCTTCTTTGAGAGAAATGAAATCAAAAAAATAATTAAAAAATTATTATTATTGAAAATATATTATTCTGAAGCAATTAACTTATTTAAAAGTTTTTTTAATATTAAGGGTGGATGGGAGGTGAATGGATTTGTAGGTAATGTTTAATATTATATATTGGGTGGGAGTGGTTTTATGGTGTTTAAACCCGGGGGGGGGGGGTGTATTTTCCTCTATTATCTATTGGTGAATGACTACGAGAAGACTATACTTTTACGTTTTTCGTTTTTTAATTAATGAGGATGTTAGTCTTTTCGAGGTTCTGTTTCCATTTTTTAAGTATGACGGGACAGTTTTAATATAATTAAAAAGGATAAATTTTGTTTGTTTTTTTTTTGTGTTGGGGTTGTTTTTTAATACTATATTATTTTTTTTTGTTTATTTTTTTTTTTTTTTTTTTTTTTTTTTTTTAAAAGAGAGTGAATTTATAAATATTTTTTTTATTTAATATTTTTTATTTTTTGGATTATTTTTTGAATTTTTAGAATTTTTTATAATTTTTTTATTAGGAAATGGAAAAGAATTAAAAAAAGGGGGGAGGAATAAAGGGGGAGGGGGGGGTGAAGAGAAAAAAAAAAAAAAAAAAATTAAAAAAGGGGGGGGGGGGATCGGTTCTCCTTTCGAATAAAAATAAATAATAATATGGGGGGGGGGGGGGGGGGGGGTGGGGGGGGGGGGGGGGGGGGGGGGGGGGGGGGGGTTAAAAAAAGGGGGAGGGGAGGGGGGGGAGGGGGGGGGGGGGGGGGGGGGGGGGGGGGGGGGGGGGGGGGGGGGGGGGGGGGGGGGGGGGGGGGGGGGGGGGGGGGGGGGGGGGGGGGGGGGGGGGGGGGGGATATATTGTGTAGTTTTTGTAGTGCTTTACACTTGAGAAGTTTGCTTGTAGCAGTGAAACCTTTGTTTGTGTTTTGTTGTCTATTGCAGAAATTTTATTTTGCTCTTATTTTAGAATAATTTAATAGTCTTTTTACTAATCTATTGCTGGTTTCAGAGATTGCTCATTGTTTTGAATAATTTTATGTGTATATTAAATCAGTCATCTTATTGGTGTTAAGTTGTCATTTTTCATCTTTTATTTTGTATGAGATGTTTTACTTAAATCCCTAGAGAGGATCATTTATGTTTGGTGTGTATTTCCACAATTTTCTGATATATTGCAACAAAGTCCAGGCATCAATTCTTTTGCCACAGAGATAGGTATTTGGAAGCCACCATTTCATTGATTTTTTTTTTGCTCTGTGGATCCTATGTTTTACCTATTTTTCATGATGAATTTTTATATTTTCCACCATTAGAAAGTTTATGAAAAGTTAGTTCTTCCGATAGCATTATGTACAGTGCTTTGTGATGTATAGCATTGTGGGTATTGTGTTTTTGAGTCATTCGGCCAGCCACAAGTAAAACAACAATACATTTATACTTTTGAATACTTAATATTTAGCACTTGGCATTTTGATAATACATACACATTATGTTAGCTGCATGGTCATGATGATCATATCACTGATGGATTTGTAAGTCATTTGATATTTAAAATAGTATTGTCATTATGTGGCCACAAATTTGGTATGGTTATGTGTATGACTTCTGGTGAATGGCCCACTTTCAATTTAAAAATGTATGTAGAATCTCCAAACAGTATTATGAAATTTTAGCCAAATTATCTAAATTTTATCATTATTGATATTATATTAGTCTGTTTATTAAATCCCAGTTATGGTAGAATGCAATGTTAATCTTATTGACTAGATTCCTTTATTATTAGTTTTGTAATAAGTTTTTGATTTATTTAAGTTCATTTGATTTTAATTTAGTCTAATTTTATGTTAATTTGCATTTCAAGGCTGTAACCAAATTCACTAGATAGGTATGAGTTTTAAATTGAAAGTAACTCAGCTTGGGATAATCTGAAGTTTTGACATTACTTATTTCAAATTGTTATTTATGAGCTAGTTTTGGATACCATTCAACATATTGTTAAACTTATTTTGTGGGGATATTTGATATTGAAACCCACTTAAAGGATTCATAATTTAAACCTTAGAATTATTGTCAATAAAAGATCTGAATGTGCTTATGTGCCAACTAATGTAAACAAATTGTAACAGCACTTCTGTTGGCAAATAGTTCCAAATATTTAATGTAAATATAGTATTAAAAATGTAAATATTATTTATTTCATATTTAATCATTATTAAATTTAAGTATTATTATTTTCATAGTGTTCAGTTTCCATTTTTTTATATGTCATTTGTCTTGAGTTCACACAAATCTTATGTGTCTATTAGAGTTATTAAATTTTCTATTTGCAAAGAGTACAATATTCACTTTCTGATTTTTATCAGAAGTCTGGGTGATAGATCATCCAAATTTTGCAGTTCTAAACCTTGTCATTTTTTAAATAAAAATCTTTTGCAAGAAATTTCTCAATTCCAAAGATTGAATTTCATACAAGTGATATTTTAATATAATATTTCAAGTTAAATTCAGATCAATGCAATTTTGGTGAAGATTATTCTAGCTATTTGCAGACTGCACTTATTATTAACCCTTTCTTTATAATTTGATGACGCCATTATTGCACTTGATGATTTAATTTGTGTTGTCTATGGGATAGTGGTAAGATACATAAACTGACCTCTTTTCTTACTATTGTTTTCAACTAATTTCCTAGACAAATGGCTATAATTATTCTAAATTTAGTATATTTTATTATGTCATTATTTAGCAGATTGAATATTTCATTTGTTTAATTACTTATGTTGTGATGAAATGTTAGGAAACATTTTTTTCTAAGAAAAGTCTATGCCTCCTAGAGACTTGCAGGATATTAGTCATACATTGGCAAACAGTTATTATAGAAAAATTCCTAAAATATATTTAGAACCTTGAGCTGATTATAATTGATATTTTCATTATATTATTGAATAATTTATTCATTTAACTTGTATATTGTTTTAGCAAAATACACTATAATTAATTTATATGCTGTTTGATCATTGCTCAGAATAATATTATTTCTCTGAAAATTATAGTATTTAAATCATGCCTTTCTTTGACATTGTGATATAGCAAACATTAAATATTAAGATATTTTAACATGAAGAATAGTATGTTAGGTTTCTGTTGGTGCAAATAACTTATATACTCAGAGAATATACTTTGATAGAGAGGAAGTCATAATATTAAAAGTATTTTGTTGATAAGAGTGAAGTTATTCCTCTTGTTAATTTCCTATTTAGTTGTTTAATTGTATAATAGATATTATTATCATTAATATTAAGTTTTCCTTCGTCTTAATAAATGTCACTGAAGTATCTTTTCTTTTATTGTAACTTCCACTGAGTTTAGTCCATGCTTCAAACATAAGTGTCTCTCCAATTATTCATTATTTTATAAAGAGTAGTGGTCATCATCCTCATTTTACTTATATTTTGCCATTTAGGTTACAATTGCAACTCTATCTACCGCTCACACATTCCACATATTACAATATATATATATATATATATGAAAACCACACACTCTTAACAAACCTGGGAGCTTAATTGTAAGTATAGGGAATTTGAACTCAGACTTTCAAGCACCCTTCAACTATCCACACTATCTCATACAACTGATAAACATGATCACATACATGTAGGAAAGATAAATAATCATCAATATAGATATTTTGTGCTAAACCAATACTCATCACTTGGTCCAGATTATCATCACACACACACCCCCCCCCCAATATATATATATATATATATATATATATATATATATATATATATATATATATATATATATATATATATATATATATATATATATATAATCAGTGTTCAGTTTAATATTGGCATCAGCATGGAATATGAGTTTTCATAATCTGATTTTCAATGATATGGATGGCTGAATAGTTGGAGGTTGAAGTCGATTGAAGCCTTTCCATTAAAGTATGAAGATTTGCTATCTTAATATAAACTGAGCACTGATTATGTGGAAGAAATGAACACTGATTATATATATATGGAAGTGAAAAATAATATTATAATGGATTGAGACTGTTCTAATGCTGAAACTGTTAAAACAGCTGGCTATCAGTGATCAGTCAGTTATCTTGTACATAGCTACAGATATATGCAGTCTAACAAAAGGAAAAAAAAAATAAACCTATAATAAAATATATTATTATAAAATAATTAACTACTTAAGGAAGAGAGAAAATGTTGATTCTTTACAAAGCAATATATATAATTTTTTAAAAATATAATATATTTCTCTTTATCAAAACACATTCTCTGAGCTACAAAAATTTTGCACTTTAAGCAACATCTTCTGATAAATTCTTATGTCTCATGTAATACTTTACACAGCCCATGATTATTTATTAATATGATACTGATTTATTCAACTCTTCCAGTGTGAAATGGAAGGTACCTTTGTAATGGTATAATAAAATATAATGAATTTCTTCTGCCACAATTAAGATATAATTAGGTAAATGGCTTGATAATTAATGAAGTAATACTTAAATCGCAATAAATAGACAAGACTTTGAAACCAAAGCGATACAATTGTTTGGTGTTTATTACCTATACTATTTTTAATAGTCTATATACTCTTGTGGTATATAACAATAATTTTATTTATAGTTTAACTATTTAAATCTATATATTAATGACTACACTAAACACAATTTGGTTTATAATAGAAATAGTTTGGCTAATATAAGTTTTATAATTTTATATGAATAAAATAAATTGTTTATTGTTAGCAAATTGTTTTAGCTATTCTATATTGCATCTAATTATTGTATCATTTTGTAAGTTTCTATTATTACAATGTGCAAAAAATTAGTAGTATACATATTCATTATCTTCTCACTTAATTGAATAAAATATGAATTCATTTTGAAGTAATTATTTATAATTAGATTAATCACTGTGAAAAAACTATTAAATTAATATTTGGTGTAAATAGATTTTGTTAAAAATCATATCCTTCCAACAAAATTATTAACTCAATGTTCTTTTCACAGTGATGGATACAATTATAAATAATTACTAAAACATGAGTTTATATTTTATTAAAATAATTGAAAGGAAAAACGATGTTTTTAATAAATTTCTATACACTATAATTATAAAAATGTGTGAAGTATCTGAAATTTTAAGTAAATTGCATAAAAATAATACAAATTACTTATTAATGTACATCATTTTTCAGATATAAAACACTTAACACGGTATTAGCAAACAACTATTATATATAATCTAATTTGTATTTTATTAACATATTTCTATGCTGCTATTAATATTGCATAAATATTTAGTAATATTTTGAAAATTGATTATTTTAACTTATATATATATAGTGTCCTTCTGAATAGGCACAATAAAACAACTGTAATTAAATAGGTCTTTATCAATAACAGCTGGGAGCGTCTAACTAAAAAAAAACGAAATAACCTAAATTTTTTAAAAAAACAAAAAAAACATTAATAATCTAAAACTCTGTTTATGAAGCACTTGCAGATATTATTTGAAAGTTTTGGGATATTTAATATTTTTCTTTGGTGAGTATTTAAGTTTAGAAAGGGGGATGGCTTGACACAGAAATTATTAGTCTATAGCTTCAAGTGATCCAAGTTAGTCTTATTTGTCTGCAAAACAATGATCGGTATTTGTTTTGGTAATTTTCTGGTTTATTTGCTCTTTGATACTTCAATACATAGTGTAATTAGTGTAGTATATTAGGCTCATATTCATAAAAACTTTTATTTTGAGTACTTGTAGTACAGCATATGTGTGTACATGTATGTTTTTGCCATCTTTCAACTTCATTTTTATTCATGTACTTGATTAAATAACCAAATTATCATGTTTCTCAGTAAATTATTCAATTTTTCAATTAATATATCTGATAACCAATTTAAACACATTTTAAATAAATTGATACATCAATGGATCAGTGAACTGTCAAATAGACATATACATTATCAATTATTTTATTTGGTAAAATATTTATTTTTTGTTTGTTTGTTACTTTAAAAATGCAGATTATTTTAATATTAGTTCAATTTAATTAATAGGTTTTTTTTTTTAGATGACAAAATGATTTTTTTTTCTTTCTTGTCTTTTTTAGGAAAGAAAAGGTTATTTCATATTTCAAATTAATTATCTCAGTGCAAGAGGAAGGATCACCTTTGTTTTCAGAATTGAACTTTTGAGTGACCCATTGGTGCAAGAAATAGATGGCTAGGTAATAATCAGATATAAATGGGGGATATTTGACAAAAAGTTGGATTTTCTTTTATTAACAACAATTTCCTATCCACAAATTGGTTTTTCCACAATCAAGCAGTTGAGATTCAATTCAAATTCAAAAGTACAAAATTATATTAATTTTCTGGATGAAAATGGTTAAGAAATTCTGTTTGGTAAGTAAAGACTAGAATGGAGATGTAAACAACTTTATTTCTCTATATTTCTAATTAACTAATGTAGATTTAAAATCATCATTTGGGATACATACATGGGTTTATATTTTACATTTGATTTGCCTAATTTTAATCTCTAATGTTAAAGAAATAACTGGAATATGTGAACTTTGCTATTATTCTGGAAAGTTTATGCTGGATTTTTTTATAAAACATTTCAAAGCCACGGTATTAACCATTTCTACTAGCTATAAAGGAGTAAAGTTTAACTGAAAGGATGTGTGCATATAACTTATTATTGACAAGAAATATACTTAACCATTTACTTCTCTATGATTAAGGAATGGATTGCATGACATACATGATTAATGAATCATTAACTTCTATTTGAATGTGCTTATAATTGAGGGCATAGAAGAGCATTAATACTAGATGTGAATATTTTTGTTTTATTGTCCTCCTCATTTCCATTTGATTTGCTATTAAAAATATTATCAATAAACTTATGTAGATTTAAGTGGATATTATGAACTAATAAGCTATTTGGCTTATGGATGATCTTTGAGAATTTAGCACAAGTGCCTTGACAAATGTAATGAATCAAATAGTAAATTATCATTAAAATTATGCAGTAATAAATGATTTTCTTTCCATTATCAAGTATTGTGCATGTGATATTGCCAGCAGTTTTAGTTAGCTATTGCTAAGAACTTTTGAAATCCTCTTTAATTGGATTCAAATGTTTGTTTTCTCCCTGCAGGAAATTGTTATGTGTTTACTAATATCTATTCTAATACAATTATCATCATCCTTTTCATACATGACCAAGATGTGTTATTTATGGACTGTGCAAATGAACTCTCATGTTCCAGCACAAAAAGAGACTTAATGATTTTTGTTAGCGTATGATAGATAGATAGACCAATTATGTGTCTTATATTTTTTTATTTAATTATTATTTATTTCTTTAATAACATCTCAGAAAAGTATAATATGGAGAAATATTGTAGTGGGTAATTAATTATTATTTTATTATAATTATATTGCATACTTATGTTTCTATATGGATATGTTGGCAACAGAAATATCTGTTTGCTATTAGTAAGCTAACAGCTAGTTTTGAGAAGGACAATTACATAAAAAATATTATTTTATCTTTGAATTTTCAGAAATTAAGAGGTCTATTTCTTAATAATTATTTTGCTTGAAATTTAAAAGATTTGTTGCTTGCCACAAATCAAACTTTTGTTTCAATTTATTGGCTAATGTCAAATACACTAAAGAGTTATTTTGCTTTTGCTTTGCTAAAAATGATGTGGATTATTTAGTAGTAATTATTATATTTCAAATTTAAAATATTATAATTTTTCTGAAGTGAGCAATTAATTTTCTTAACCTATTAATTAATGTTGTTACAGTATTTATTTATTGAATGTGATTTCAAATTATTTTATGTGGTATTTATGTGTGTGTGCCTGTTTATTGTTTAATCCATTTATATAATTGTTGAATTAAAATTTGATTGACTTACTTTCCAATCAGTTTTGAATCGTGTGATGTTCCAAAGAAGTGGAAGGATTATGGATTTATTTAAGAGTGAATTAATTTTTTATGCTTAGATTGAAATGTGTTTAGTGGTTTCCAGATTAAGCAATTGTGTGTTATAATGATTATATTGTGTGAAGTAAAATAGTGTATTTCCCTTGCTTTTCGGTGATGAGACAATGTCCACACTAGCATTTAAGCTTCATATTTAGTCTAGGGAGTCACTGTATTTCATTATTTAAATCATTAGAGTTAAGAAAGCCTTCTTGTTCCTCATGTATTTATTTGGAAAGTTTTCCCATCATTTATTCATAGCCAAGTGTAATGTAGTTTGCTAATAAAAAAATAAGGTAGAATTGATTTCATTTATAGAACATCTTAGGTAAGAATAGTTTTAATGCTGGGTTGGATATGGTAACATCCATATTATTGTATTATATCTCAATGTCATAAGTAAACTGATTGAATATAGCTGTATTAATTCTCTTATAGCAGGTAGCACAATGCAGACACATGCATAAAATACCATTAATTCTGACGGTATGGAGAAAATCTATCTCTGACTTGTAAATCTTAAATCAATATTTTAAATCATATCATATCAATTATTTTAAGTTTTTTATCATCAATTTTCAGAATGTTTCATTTTCATTTTGAATGAGTAAGCAAAAGGAAAGAAACTGTAGCTAATTAATAAAATTATTTGATGATTTATGAATGATAGCTTCACCTCTCACTCACATATTTAAACTCATGTTGTAGTATTGTGATTTTTAATTACCCCAATGTTGATTTGGTTAGTAGACTGTTTGTGTTAGCTAATAGTATATGTGTATGTTAAGTAAAAATACTAAGAAGTTTAATTTCATATTAAATTATTTAGTGTTAGTGTTAATAAAGGTTTCTACTTCATAAGCATATCAGAATTTACTGATAGCTTGCATACATTTAAAATAAAATACAAAAAAGTTTAATTTTATATTTTACTATTCTAGTGTTAGTGTTAATAAATGTTTATTTCACTGGCTTATCAGAATTGACTGTTAACTTGTATGTACTTGGAATGAAATACAAGGAAGTTTATTTTAAGGTTAGTTGCTCTTATGTAATCTATTCAGTCATTGACATTGGGATTATATGTGTACAGTAGAAATACAAAATTAAATGTTTCATTTATTTAAAAATTTTGTTCAGAGTTATTCTTTGGCAGGCATTTGTGTTCTATGTTTTCACACATACACATACCCTCACATATCCAATATGAATGGATTATTCCATAATTTTAATGATGAATATGTTGAGAATTGATGATGTTGTTTTCTCAATAAAAATACCATATGACATGTTGGACTAATTAATGATTCTCTAGAAATTTTCAGTATTCAGTTATTATTTAGATGATGAACTGAAATCAAAATATACCCTATTTCTTTCATTATCTAACTACTACTATTCAATTAGAATAATGCTTAGATTATGTCATTGCTTTTATGATGGTAATTAGTTTTCATTGTAGAGTATAAATATAAAATTAAGTCATGCAGTAAATTCCCTGAGATATTACCTTATTATTGTGGACTAGACATTAATTTAGTTATTCATTTTGCATTACTGTAGAATGGAGGTTAAGTAGTGCTATATTTTAGATTTAATTCTAACATAGCATACAGTAGAGTAAATTAGTACTGCATCTTTATTTTATTAATTTAATTCTATCACACAATAAAGGTTATTTGATGTATTTAGATGATGGGAAAATTTTAGAGTAAACAGTAACTTGTAAATTTAAATTATTTATTTATTTTAAAAATTAATAGATATTTTATACCTATTAATTTGTAATGTTTCCTCCTATGTTTAGTATGCATTTTACACTTTGTAGATCTCTGTAGCCCCCACTGGGCTAAGCTATAGTAGGACAGCATTGTAAGAGTCTCAATAATAATTCAAAGCAAAATCAGAGTAATAGTTTATTCTATTACCAATAGAATTGGTGCACCAGGTATTTGTTAATAGAAAAGGTAGGAAAGGTTTTGGGAAAGGGTTACAATATATATATATATATATATATATATATATATATATATATATATATATATATATATATATATATATATATATTTAACAAACATATTATGCTGACCACATTGTGGCGTCCAAATGTAATGGAACATACTTTTACTCTATTATACCAATAATCAAATACCCGGACAAACACAGTCTGTGGTGCCAAATATAATGGACAATATATCATATAAACATATTATACATCAAATGTAATGGAACGTCAATATATGAGAAGAAAATAATACTTCAAACCTTGGATGATAAATGTAATGGAATATATGTAATCTAAATGAATCCAATTGTTAAGGAAGCTTAATATAATAAATTATATAATTTAAATGAAGAAAGATAAAACTATCCCAGTTATATTTAAATAAATTGTTTATATGCCCTTCTAACTAGCTATACATCAAATAAATCTAAAATAATACAGAGCAATGGGATCTATCATTATAATTTATTCTCAAAGTTGATATAACTAACTACTCAAATATATATATATATCAAAACTACCTCAAATCTAAAATTAAACCAGACCAGCATAAAAATAATATTAAAACACAACCTAAGGTTTCACTGCTACAAGCAGACTTCTCAAGTGTAAAGAACTACAAAAAAAACCACACATTATATATACTATTAAAAACTACCCACAAATCCATTCACTTCCCATCCACCCTTAATATTAAAAGAACTCTTAAATAAGTTAATTGCTTCAGAATAATAAATTTTCAATAATAAAGACTCTTTAATTCTTCTTTTGATTTCATTTCTCTCAAAGAAAACAACCTTAGCTTCATCAAAATCAATAGTGTGGCCTGTATCTTTTTCATGGACATACAAAGCAGAACTAAGATATCTATTTTTAACTCTACTTTTATGAACCTTTATTCTTTCATTTAAACTCAAACTACTCTGACCTATGTAAACCTTCTTACAAATAAACAAGGAATAAAATATACCACACCAGGAATAGTCTTTCTATCAAAAATTTCTTTTGTATTATTTAATAAATTATTCAATGTAACACCCCTTTTCCAAGCAATTTTCTTATTTCCAAACAATTTACTATTTCTACACATAATTTTATAAGAAGACAATTTAAATGGCAAACAAATAAAATCATATTTTTCTTTAACCTTTACATCCTTACAAATATTACTATTAAATAAAATACTTTTAACAAATTTATCAGAGTATCCAACACTCAAATAATCTTTATAAAATTGATATTTCTGAAACAAAGCTACCCCACTAGAATTATTTAATTTAATATTCCTATGACAATAATTCCTTAAAGCAGCTACTTTATGAGATACAGACTGATAGCTATCAGGTTTAATTATAGATCTTAATTCTTTACTTTTAACTAAATGACTGCACAATAAACAATTAGTTTCTATCAAAAAATAATAATATGTGTAAGTAACTTAAAGACTAAAATAATAAGTGAAATATGACGTTATTCTCTATTAAATTGTGAATTCAATTTATTTCATAATGACTCTGGCACTAAAATAAAAATAAGAATAAAATATTAATACTCTTTCAAATAAATTACAAAGGCATTACTTATAAAACAAATAGTACATCCTTTATTTCTATATTATGGTTTAATTTTAGGTAGTAATAATGTTTTAAATAAGTTTTAAATACAAACCCAAATACAATATATATATATATATATATATATATATATATATATATATATATATATATATATATATATATATATATATATATATATATATATATATATATATATATATATATATATATATATTAAATAGATAAAGACATATTTGTGCTCAACAAGTATGCATTATTATAAACACAAATCCATATTTATATTTTTTAAATATTCAAAATTAAAAATAAATAAAAATAAAAGTATATTATATCTAGAAAATATATAAATTATTGTTTAGGTCTGCATAAGAATTATTATATGAAGTTAAAAAAAATGAAAATAGATAAATAAATAATAAAAAAAAATTATAATAAAATTTGCGTATATAAATTTTACTTAATAAAATATACATATAGCAACCCATATGCAACCCAAACTTATAAGCCATACTTTAAAATTTTAAATTACTTAAGTGTTAATTTTGACACCAGTTAAACATTTGTTGTTTTTTAGAAAACAAAATGCTTGAATTGAATAGAATGATATTTATAAAAAACGTTTTATTTTTATAATTAAATATAAAAAAATATCGATCTCAAAAATATATTTATTAATAAAATTATTTACTACCTTTTGTTTTAAAGTTTAACTTGTTCATTTTTCTTTCAAAATCCAACTTATTCCATTGTTTTATTCCTTTATTTGTTTAATATTAGAATGCATTCTATCTAAAGTTAAATTGAAGAAATAGCACATTAGAAAAAAATATTGGTTTCCAAATGCACATATATACTTCATTTTTTTAAAAATTTCTCTCCTTGAAAAAAAAAAAACTGACATATTGAATCCAATATAT